>CM076583.1:657646392-658023653 GCA_034641835.2 Pinus albicaulis | reverse complement strand
GGGCTGATTTAACTCTTCCATAGAGTTATGTTGCTCCTCCATCTCCACATGGTACATGCATCTATGACAATGCTGATATAGTCCTCCTTCAAAACCCTCCCAATAATAGCTCCTCAAGATGATGTTGTTGAGCTTCATGGAATATATGTGGCTGAAGCAGAAATATTCATAGGCTCCTTGTAGTCACTTCTCCTTGAGCTTGGAGGCTCTAGATAAGAATATCCTACCATGATCATAGATGACTCCATCTTGGACTAAATATCCCTCATCTTATAGCTGGTCATCAAGAATCATGCATGTGTGAAGATCCTTGGAATATTCCACCAACAGTTGGGATTTGCAATATGGATCTAATCTCCCCAACCATGACAGCGTTGTAGAAATATGAACTGAATCTCTTGTTATATCATGGCTCTCCTCTTTGACATGTTGAATGCCAAAGTCACATGTTGGAGTGAAGTTACTCCATCTTTGTTGCCTCTCTTGTAGTTGATCTTGCTCAAGACAAGATTGAAGTCCATGGAAGTAAACCTCCTTTTGAAAGGTCACTTTCTTCCAAAACTTCCATAGTTTGGCCCATGCATACAAGAGTGTTGGTACCCTGTTTTCCTCTTCAGAAATATTCTTTGTGTGTAGAGATATCATTTTCTGCCCCAAGACTATGGAGTGGCCATTTGATATCATGCTCATGTCATCATAGATCTCTGATTCATTTTCCAACATAGATAACTGAGTGGGAGATGGCAATGTCCAACTTAGAAAGTTGATCATCTCTCCTTGGAACCCATCAATGGTTCTTAGTGTTGGGATAGCTTCTCCCAAGGCTCCTTCCTTAGCCACATATGTCACTGCTGCACTAAGTTGAGAGAACACTTTATTCTTCTTCCAATGAGGGGGCCTCCCTGGTGGAATGCCCCCATGTAAAGAGACATCAAGATCTAAAGTAGACTGTATTAATGAGTGGAATGATGTGTCCCTCCCTTTGCTGCATAAATCGGTCTCCTTCTTATGAATAGAAACCCTTTGAAATAAACAAGGGTGCATTCTCCTAATCATTGGATGTTGATCCATCCTTCCTCCTCCTCCTTGGAGCAAGGTGTTATTTCCCATTACTACTGTCACATGATGCTCCTTGGGAACCATTTTAAAATATGCAAAAGCTCCTTCCCTTGAAGAAATAACTTCATGTCCATCTCCATGTGGTAATGGTTCTTCTTTTGAAGTGACAGCGTTGTTACTGCCCTCATGTTCTTTATCCTCATGAATATTCAATAATACCTCATTATCAATGAGAGACCTTAGATCTTGGTATTCCCTTGAAAGAGGAATCTCCATGACTTCCCTTTGAGAAGAAATCTCTTCATGAAATGGGGATCTTGCCCTTGACAAAGTATCACACAGATTTTTATCCCCCTCAACAGAAATCTGAAGTGGAGTTGGCATAACAGATCTTTACAACTCATGCAAGGGTTATGCATGCTCATGCTTTGCTAGCTCGATCAAAGATGTTTCAGTTTGTTTTACATAAAACCTCTTCACTAATATCCTAGTGAATCTTGCATAAGTAGATATATTTGCATTATTTAATGAAAAGGATTCAAATAACCACCAAGCATAAGCTTTACCTTTAAGATGCAGCACTGCTACTTTAAGGGCTTCATTTTCTGAAAATTGATGTAGATCCAAATAAGAGTCTAGCTGATCTATCCAATCCTAGGCTGTGCATGTGGAGGATACATCAAAATTTGGTAGAAAGAGTCTACCTTTCCTCCTTCTATTGTACCCGTTGGATCTCCTTTCCTCCTTGAGCTGGAAAAACTCTTGGAAAATCAAGTGCTCCTTCATTCTCCAAGATTGAGATTCAAACTCTTGAATATAATCACTCAAAGTCTCCTCCTTTGGTGCATCATCTTCCTTCATCTCTCTTGCAGTAAATATGGGCATAGAGTAATGTTGTAGATCTGATTATGTAGCTGAGTGCTTGCACACATAAGATGAAGAACTAGGGCTTTCTTCATGTAAAGATATTCTTGAGGGACCTTCATGTCTTTCCCTCTTCATTTCCTTGATTTCTCTTTTAATCTCATGCAAAGTTTGGAACAGAGTTTTTGAGAACTCTTTCCCTTTCATTCTTCCAGATAAAGGGGTTTTACCCTTCTCTTCTTTGTCTTTAGTGTAATCAAACTTCTTATGTATTTCCTTTCCTTGAAAATACATATTGGCTTCTTCAGAAAGCATAGGTTGTGCCAAGATGATGCTCTAATACCACTGTAATATCCCCAAATGGGGAATGCAACAATACTAAATAGTTATGCATTAAAATAACACAGTTCATCTAAATCAAATCAGGAGGCCAATAAAAAGGCTCTTAAAAAATATTTGTAGCAAAAAATCAGATGTATAATGAGGCCCATAAGATGCATAACTAGAAATACAAGTCATCAATAGAAGAAAATCCATCAAAAGAGGTGCTGCGACCACATGTATAGACAGAAACTTCCTTGAAAACATTATTTTATTAGGCTGCAAAATATTGTTGATTATATGTTAGATCTAGAGTAGATTTTTGTATGAAAAGTCAGATCCATAATGGATCCATACACTAGAAAGGCTCCTCTTTCAGATCCCCTTTGGGTTTTGAGCATTACACCAAGTACAAGTAGTAGATATAAGATTTAAGAATGAAAATCTGCAGAAATATTCAGTGATTCAGAAGTATTCAGAAATATGCAGATCAGATCTGAAATATACAATGCATAGATCTCCTCCAATGGATCTCAAAGTGAAGGGCATATACCCAACACTTGGAAACCAACTCTCTAAATGGTGCACCAAAACTCCCTACAACAACACCTACAGGAATAACGTAGATCTGGAAGAGAAACTGTGATGTAGGGTATAGATAATAGTTGGTCACATGCCCAGATCAGAAAATGATGCCCAAGCACTCCAATACACTCCTCCAATTGGAATAGAAGCCTTCTCCACTGAAAAAGGGCACTAAAATGATCTAGATATGAATAGATCTAGCCTCCCCTTGCTGCAGCTTGCAAAGAAAACCAAACCCTCAACGGGATCTGTGTTGTAGCTGAAAGGATAATCTTGGCCTCAAGCCATATAGTGGACTATGCAATACAAGACTCTCCCAAGAGCTACTCAATGGGAAGAGGTGGAATTCCTAAATAGGAAATCCCAATTCTAAACAACATTTTCAATCTAGGCTAAACAGCCAAAGAAAGCTATATGGTCTAAATGGAAAATATATCAAAATATCATATCATTCAACAACCACTTCATGCTGCCATCCCCTTCCTTACATAGATTAAGAGCTTGTAAACCCTAAACCACCTTCAATGAAATCTTCTCTTTCACATAACCCATCTCCCTCTAGAACCGGCCAGATGCCTCATTTATGGCCACTCCTCTAAGACAACATTGTAGATTTGGTCAAGGTTGACCCAGTCAAAATATAAAACCCCTTTCACACCTAAGGGTGCTTGCTTACATAGCAAAGATTTAGCCTTTTTCACATTTGGCCTTTATTCATTCTTTATTAGGATTTTGATGAACCTCCTTTACACATTTATTCTTTAAGCAAGGAAAGAAAAGCAAAAATTGATATTCCAATTAGCTTAGGACTAATTAGGAATATCACATTGTACCATTGATATTTTGTTACCATTTGTTGCACATGGTCACGATTTGGATCAAAGCCTAATCCTTTTCTCTATGTTTGTCTTGCAGCTGAAAGTTGCAGCTGAAAGGTTTGATGGATATTAATGGATCAAAGAAGCTTTTAAGAACTACTTATGGTTTGAGATGTGATTAGTTGAAAATTTTGGTAAAATTTAGACAAGATATAATTAGCAAAGGGTGATAAATATCTATATAGATTTAAGGATAAGCTCATAATTAAGCTATGATGGCTGAATAGTTGAATCTGTAATGTCTTGAATTTCCAAAGACAATGTCATGCAGTTGATGAATTGCAATCATGTGTGGAATGAAACTCCCAATAATGGGTGCATGTGGAGGCCACCAGCTCAACTAACAATCTCAGCCTAGGTCTTGCACTCTACAAATGGTTTCAATATAAGAAGGTTCAGTTAATATTCATCAGCGTAGGTCTTGCAATCCTTTTTCATACCTTCCACTACTTAAGATAGAAGGTTCACTCCTTGGGAACTAGGAATTTGATAATTTTGCAAATTTGGCATCAATATTGAGGAGTTAATACCGATTTATTGTGTACCAAAGGTAGAGAAAGATGAGAAAATATGAATAAATTTTTTACCTAAGCTAAAGAAACCCAAAACTTGATCTTGAAACATGATGTGCTCAACACTCTTTTACATTGTTACAATCCAAGCTTACCCTCCAGAAGGCCTATTGTTCAAAGCACTATAATTACCCTCTTGTAGCTTCATTCTAATATGTTCATGAGTTTCCTTTAGGATTTTTGTAAAACTATGAGCATCGCACTCCTTTTATTCTTTGTTTCTAACAACTTGAGAAAATCAACACCTTTTGGAGCCCCACCATAAAGTTACTCCCTAAAATGAACTTTTTTTGATGTATCTATTTAGTAAATTAATATAAATGAATTCAATTTGAGATACAGTCAAATCCAATTGACCAATTGTGTTGTCTGGTAGTGGATATGGTTAAAATGGCACATGTTTCAATAGCACATATGTTAGACTGTATCCACTACTTCAGTCCAGATCATCTATGTGTTTTTCATTGAATCAAAGTAACGAAATGTTGTAATAAATTAATGGAAATTACCTTTTATATATTGTTACAAGTCTATGAAACACACACTCGATTAGATCTAGAGGCTGGAGACATGCCTGAAAGCAACTAGGTATGAATTATTGTGTCATGTAATTTTTATCTGCTGCTTTTTTATCTTGTCTTTCTTTGTAGTTGATGGACATATTTTTACTTTTTAACTTTTTGTGAGGAAATTAGTGTCTTGTTTTAAAAATTGTCCACATTTTGGTAACCATGTTCAAACATGGTTAGTGTGTCTAGAATCTATATCATATCCTTTATTATTCCATCTGTTATTTGCAAAGCCATTTAAAAAAAGTTTTATATACATTAATTTTCTGTCTTAATGCCTATAGGATTAGCCATGGGATTATTTTTGAGAGTTATGCCTTCTCTTATTATAGTTATCTTTTGCCTCTACTTATGAATGTCACCAACATTCTGTGATTACTGTAAGGTACTTTTCATTGTCTTTGCTCATAGTGGCTGACACAAGTCTCAATTTTTTAGTTAAGACAACTGAGTGAGTGTAGTGATATAATTTGAACACAAGTGAAATTATTAGCTCAGTAGAAGTCCTATTCTTGGCACATTTCATAGACTTATATATGAAAAGAGCCCACGTGAAAGATGGAAAAATGACTAAAATCTGCACTATCAAGCCTAATAGTTAAAACTTAAATTAGATCTGGGTTGTGTTATTTTCCCTTTTTAATTAACTATCTACATTTTTATGGTACGGTGTCAGTCAAAGCTTCAAGGGCTATATGCTGAAGGCATTGAGGGCTATTGTCGTGAATTTACAACTTACAAGCTATTATATAGTTGTCTGCATCCAGGTAACACTAGTCATCTTTTGTCTTTAATGACAATGTATGTATGATACGATTGGCATAAAGTAGTTCAAAGATGGTTTCTTGATTAAATACAATTTTACATTAAGCTTATTTACCTAAACTAGAATTTCTTGGGTTTTTATATCACAAAAATCTGATATGCTTCCCATTTTTTCCCTATTTTTGGTAGCTTTGTTTAACTTTAACCACTCACATCTGCATTGTTTCAAATGGATCACTATTCTGTGAGCCTTGTTGTTTTAAGCTTGTATTTTGTTACTTTTTTTTTCTCCACTTAAGTAATCATGTTTATTCTTGGTTCTAATGCATGCATTGTGTTCTGGAAGGAAAACCATCTTTTAGATTGAATAATTCTTTAGGTTTACAAACAAAATGGATGTGAGGCAGAATTTGTGGTAGTATAATATATTGATGCTTGATGGTTTCTATATTAATGGGAGCCTTCTCTGTCATAGATTTGAGACATTTCATCTTTAGAACACATGCAATCATCAGTTTAATTTCAAATAAATCACTATCATTTAACATGAATGATTTTATTACTGCACCTTATAAATGAAATTTCTATATATTGATACAATATTGCAATATTTATCGTGATTTCATAGAAGTGAAGTAGAAGTGAATTCAATAGGATGCCCTATGTTGGGGCAGGATATCCTACCAACCTCCTCTCCATTCTTCTCCTTGTTATTAGTGTTTATCATGAATTCATTATCCATGGTTATATGAAAACATGTTGGAACAAACATTTTGTTTCCTCATAAACCTCAATGTTGGTTCTTTTACAGTGATGCAGTGTTCTCTGATTCTTATGCAATTTAGGATTTAATTTTTCTCTCTGTTTGTGATATGGTCAACTTTCTATCACATGATTTCTTGTTCTTCATTTCCTCTGACACAAGATTTTCCTCTAGTTCAATGTCTAGGGTTTATCTACTTGAGAGACCACTCTATTTTTTTATTTTTTTATTTGTTCTTTTGCTAGTTTAGCTTCTTGCTTTTGATCTCTCCCTTTCAGGAAATTCCTTGGGTACCCCCATATTGCTATGTTTTCTTGATGTATGTTAACTTGTTAACTATGTAGTGTGTACATATGATTTCTTTCATTCCTTTTCCATTTAATGAAAACACTGGCTTTTGATACTTTCGCCGAGTATACCTCTAATATCATCCTGTTACCCTAGGCAGTCTACCTAGAAGGTAATGAGTATTTGTCACCAGTGTGTTTTTCAAATAGTTTGAGTGAGAAGATTTGATGAG
This sequence comes from Pinus albicaulis, assembly GCA_034641835.2. Taxonomy (NCBI): domain Eukaryota; kingdom Viridiplantae; phylum Streptophyta; class Pinopsida; order Pinales; family Pinaceae; genus Pinus; species Pinus albicaulis. The sequence goes on along the minus strand of CM076583.1, from coordinate 658,016,757 downwards.
TTGTATGGCCTTTTTTCTCAAGGAACATGTTAAATTTACAGTGCTAAAAGCATTGAACATGCCCTTGCAACAAAGGAAAAAACTAAGGGCAGGAGTAATTATGATCAACCAAGACTAGATCCATTGAACATCTAGTTAATCAACGTATATATGAAAAGATGATGGGAGTTTAGTCATCAACCAAGACAAGGGTGGTGGAGGAAAGAATACAAAAGTTTTCAAGAATGAAGATGCAAGAGGGAGCACTTAAAATTATGTTAAGGGATGTTTTAATTGTTGCAAAATAGGGAATTTTGAAAAGGATTGTCATGAAAAAATGTGTTTGAACTCATCAAGTAATATGTTCTACCGAACCATGTGCCACAAATATATTACTTCAAAATACGTTAGACTGTATCCACTACCTTAAAATGTAATATGTTAGAATATTGTTGTCCGGTAGTGGATACGATAGACAGTTCGCTTGATAGATTTGAGGTTAAAAGGGATTTTTTAGTTTAAATAATAAAACTTTTTCTTTTTCTTGAACTTATTCTTTCATTTTTCAGTGAAATGAGAGATGGTCCCTAATTTGAATTGGCTCCCATGAGAATAAGATTTCAGTGTGATGTAAAAGAGTATAGGATATTGTCCATCCTCTTGTATTTTTTGAGTTGTTGTAAGGGCTTTGAAACGTGTCTAGATTAAGCCAGATTCATGATTATATGAGGGTAGTTAGTTGGGATTCATCCAAAATGGCCATATTATGACTCCTTCTAGCAATCTGTTGACTCTGTTCAATACAATATTTAGTGAGCCATAGTTACGCACCTTTACACATTCTATTGAATAGAAAAAACTAATAGGGTGACCTACATTGACACATGGCATGTACAAAGTCAGTAGGTGGATTTTCAGTCAATAAGTGATATGAGCAGAGTTTGAGCAAGATAAGAACTGAACATAGCTCACATAACCCCTTCTGTGATGGATGTGATATTATAAAATTTGAATGAATGTGCATGGATGATGATGTTCCTAAAATGCAAAGAAGACATCTCCTCATTAGTTCCATGTTACCTCTTACTAATGCCAGATGTAGTGTTACACTTAGGATGTGTCATGTGGCCTTTTTAATTGTAATGTTACATGCACAGTGTTACTATTACAAATTTTCAACTAACCATATCTATTCCCGTTATTGTAGGGATGAGGTGGCATTATCAAAGTTCTCCCTAATATGAACTGAAATTGTGATTTTATTTGAGCCTGATATTATCAATTCTTTATGTATCATATGTACATTACATTGTAACTGATGGGATATTGAGGCTGCTATTGGCAGCTTTAGATTTTTAGCTTCAACTATACATACAATATGTTACATTTAATTTAAGTTTATGTTTGCCTACAATGATGGTAGTTGTATCTATGGCTCGTTCATGCTCTATTACTATGCAATTGATTGGTCTGGGCAATGTTTCATAGGTGTATGATGTAACCAAATTTTTGGAGGACCATCCTAGTGGCGGTGAAGTGTTGAGCTCAGCAACTGGTATTATATCCTTTATAAAAAAATTGTTCTTAAATGCTATATTGTATTAAAATAAGAAGCATATTTACAAGACAAAATGTTGCTCTAAGTGATAGATCTGCATGCCATAACAGTGTTACTGAGCATAGGATTTATTTTTATCAAAGTGTTTTTGAATGCAATCCCAAAGGCATGGTTATGAAGTAGATCACCCTGTTGCAACAACTTAGCTAAAGGATTAATTTTACAAGCCCACTTGCTCTTGTTGACAGGATACATCTATCCAAAAATTCTATTTAGTGTATTTAAAAAGAACTAAACTTAGAATACCCCTTGCACGCATGCAAGCAAACTCTATATTCTGTTATCTATACTCTACTTATTAGATGAAAAAATGGCACATTTATTACATGATTTCTTTGACAACGCATGCATACATATTAGCTTTATAACTGATAGGATGTTACCTATTAAATCTCTCTATGAGGATCACCAATAGATCATCTATCTACTTGACCGCTTAGCTATTTGCGTGGAGTGCAATCTATAACATATATGCACATAAAACCCAATTATTTATCACATATCATTTTTGACATCCATCAAACCATATGGCTTCCAGTTTTAAACATTGAAGCATATTCCAATTTCCCACAGAGAGAGTAGGGCACTAAACAATGTGGGGTGTGGGAGATCTCCTATACTTTGAAGTTTGTATGTATAATGAGTTATAATAATGTAAAACATAAAAAGAGCCAATGTGTTGGAGAAGCTTCCTATTGCAGAAGCTCAAACTCAGATATGTGGTAGCTAATGTCTGAACAACCTCGTAGCCTACCTTTGTTGTGGACTTTCACCTCCAGAAGCTCGGACAACAAATAGTGAATAAGAAGGCTCGGATTGGCAGTGACCTAACTCAAGGTTCAGCGGAGAGGGCTCGGTGTAGTGATAAACTTTAAGAACACAGTATATTGAAGTCTAGATAGTCAATAGTAAGGCTTGAATCCCTATCTTATAAATTTCTGAAGGCTTAGAAGCTCGGGCTATTAGCAAGTGAATAGGTATTTGTGGTAGCTTGGATTAGTAGCACAACTACCTATGGAGAATGTTGAGAATTAGGTAGGGAAAAATTTAATACAAATTCTCTTATATGATAATTTTTTGTGTTACTTCTTTCCTTATTATCTTTGTTCATCATTATGGTTACATTCAATACATCGTATAGCCATCAAAACAATAATATCAACGACACATTATTTAGGCTCCAAGCTAGGGATAAAACCCCTCCTCTTGAGGGGAAAACCTGCAAATCTCTTCTTATAGATTCACTTGATGAGAATGAAGACCATGATCAAAACCTTGACCTAAACTACCTCTCCTAGACCAAGACACAGTCATCCTCCTTGATTTCACCATGGAGCACTGTGATACCAAGACCTATTACTGAACATCATCTTTGCACTGAACAACACCATGACTATATCATGGTTGTGATGGATTTCCTTCACGCTATATATATCCTAGCCTAGGACTGAGGCTCTTATACTTCTTTGATATTCCAAAAAATGAGGTCATATCTTTAGAACATGTCATCAATCATTGTTACAACAGCACCAAGTGACATAGAGCACCAAGATTCTACTTGAGACAACGCTGACTCCTTAACTGAGGAAGAACTGGAAGATATAACCAAAATATATTGATGTATTACGCTGAGACAATGATGAAAGTATCACTGTAATTTTCCACAAAGGCTTTGATACAATCCAAACTCTAATCACTATGTTTTTCCTGAGTCATCATCCAAAAATTCTTGTTGCATATTATCCAAGTTCCATCACTGTTATAAAGAAAGTGTCACTGTAATGTTGCCCAAAGTTTCTGCTACAATCTGAACTGTAATCACTATTTTTTTACTGAGTCATCATCTGAAACTTCTTGCTATATATTATCCAAGTTACATCACTATTATACCCATCCGAAATGAGAGATGCATCGAACTATACTTCTTTCTTGTCACCGAAAAACCTCAGAGATAGGTCACCGAAAATCTCAAAGAAGATGCCTGAAAATATTTGTTTGTATATTGAGCAGAGGTTGTTATTTATAGTGATTAGGCTTCCATAAAAAAGCCAACATGACTTCCTGAATGGATGCATCCCATTTATGTAAGCCAACATTTCAAATATATATTTAATGAGGCCAACTTTCAGAATGACCATGTCTTGTCTTTTGGAGGTCTTGTTTCAAGTGTAACATGACTCTATTAACATTAAAATGACTCTTATAAATCCTAATGACATCAATAAGAAATATATCTACATCGTAAATCTTTCTCATGAAATCCATGAAGAAAGTACAACAAATTACATTTTATTATATTTGTCTTCTTCTTTACATAAATACACAATTACATAGTCAACATGAAGACTGACCTAGTTACACTTTTCAATAGAGAATACCCTGGACCAGTGAAAAAAAATTGTTGGAGGGTCATATTAGTAACTTACCTATGCACTTGACCTTCCTTCAGAACCTAAAAGAGCTCAAACCTTGAGAACTGTTGCCTTAGCCCAGGTTTGAGAATAGTTGCCTTAGCTAAGACTTGTAGTTTGCAGTGAAGAATAGTAATATATTAATTGGTATGTGGAACACCCACATGGAAGATAACATGTCATTGTTATATGGTTCATGATGTTGTGGCACTGAAGTAGAATGATTTGGCACACCTATGTGGTAGATGGTGTATCATCATGATATGGCTCATTGGTGATGTGGTGATTACATGGTGAAAACATTACACTAACGTGGCACTGACATGGCGAGGAAGTGGAAGATGATGTGGAGCTGGGTATTAACCTATTGTTATACTAGGATGTTGAGGAATTGATTTCGAGAAATTTGGAATCCAGTATTTGGCCTATCTCCCAATACTAATACAACCTAAACTTTTTCAGTTGACAAAATCATTAGACTCTATCAACTTTATCTCAGCATCATAGACTCAAGACTTATTATTGGCTGAGATAGTCGTATCTATAGTCGAAAATAATACATTAGAATCTTTAGAATCAGCTGTAGATCCATTTTTCTTGAATTTTTGAAGACCCTTGGAAGATTAAGATATAGAGGTCAAAAAACTTGAGTTTCTAGTTAGGTTAGCCTCAATTCTAGTTGAAGAGATGGTCTGTATCCCAAGTGCTTGTGCAAACAACCTTGAGGCAGCTCTTCTAGGAATATGTGCATCTGACATCCTTGTCATTGACGAAAGATTTTGAGGGTGAACTCTTAGTGCCTTATTGATAGAGGGTTGATCCACCTCAGCCCTTGAATAATTCTCCTTAGGTCTCAAATGAGATGTCAAGGAAGCGCTTCTCCTATATAACTTCACCTGAATCTATGGCAGGAATTATTATTTTAAGGAATACCTACAAGAAAAATTTCCACATCCAAAATATTGTTGCTTCCAATTTCACGTCTTGTTGTTAAGTCTGAAGCACCTTTAGAAGGAAAATTTGCAAATGGAAGCCCCAATTCCTGGGTAAACATTCTCTTAGCAGCTGCTGCAGGTTTGTATTCAAAAGTGGATTTTGCAGGCTACAAAGACACATTTGTAAGTTGTGATGAATTAGTCAAGGCTTTCTTTGTCATATTCTCATCTCTAAAAGGAACCCTTGTGTTTTCATCTTTATCTGTCATTTTAACTTTTTTAATTCCATGATTTATTATATGAAATGTTTATTTCTTCTAAAAAAAAACATATCAATGTAATAAACAACTACATAACATGATATCTCTTTCAATACTACAATCACCACTACAACGAGCCCCTTCACTGCACCTTGTGCTACTAATTATACCAAGGCATCCTCCATTTTATCCCATAAAAATATATATAAATTACAAGGTTATATAAAATAGGCTACACATCATCCATACAAAGGATGAATAATAGTTTAGTGTCCTCCACTCGCAGTGGTATTCTCACACAATTTATTAGTTAACAAGTACCTTTCTTTAAACAATTGGGGAGGTTCTGAAAAAAGTTGCAAGAACAAATATTTTCCTACAAACATCAATCTATCATCACTAACTATTTATTCTATGCAATGTATCTAAAGTCACTTTACCAATTAATTTTAATGCCAAGAATTCACTACATGAAACAAAATCATTGTTATTTTTTTTTTAGTTAGGATACAGTTTATAACATTAAAAAGTTGGTATCGGTTATAGGTCCATAGTGTTACATATTTTATATTTTAATTACATAAATATTTATAATAATTACGTTTATGTATTTGTGTGTTATCTCTGTGTGTGTATGTGTGTTGGCTCACACAAAGGCACAATGTCGAGCCGTCAAAGATGAATATCAAAGGTGATTTTCAAAATATAAGCACACATGGGCATTATTGAGCTATAAATGGCTGCATATTTCCTTCTCATGAAAAAGTCTCAATGTGGAAAACCCATGAAATATAATTATGTCAAGTTTTTCACGTAATTCTTCCACATTTTTCCAAAACAACACATTGCCACTTGCTCTTGTTTTCTCATTTTTCTAAGCAAGGAAATGGAAGCATGTTATGCTATTGATGGAAAAGGTTGATGTGTCTACCTATAGGTGCCCTCTTATGGGTCAAGTCCTACTACTTCTGTCTTGTCACCGAAAAACCTTAGAGATAGGTCACTGAAAATCTCAGAGAAATGTCTGAAAATATCTGTTTGTAGGCTGAGACGAGGTTGCTATTTATAGTGGTTATGCTTCCATAAATAAGCTGACATGACTTCTTGAATGGATGCATCCTATTTATGTAAGCCGACATGTCAAATATATATTTAATGAGGCCAAATTTCAGGATGACCGTGTCTTGTCTTTTGGAGGCCTTCTTTCAAGTGTAACATGACTCTATTAACATGACAATGACTCTTGTAAATCCTAATGAAATCAAGAAGAATTCTATCTACATGGTAAATCGTGTTCATGAAACCCATGAAGCAAGTACAACAAAATATATTTTATTATCTTTGCCTTCTTCTTTACATAAATACACAATTACATAGTCAACAAGAAGACCAACCTAGTTACACTTCTCAATAGAGAAGACCCTGGACCAGTGAAAAAACATTGTTGGAGGGTCGAATTAGTAACTTACCCATGGAATTTAACTTCCTTCAGAACCTAAAAAGGAAAAACCTTGAGAACTGTTGCCTTAGCCCAAGTTTGACAACAGTTGCCTTAGCCCAAACTTGTAGTTTGTAGTGAAGAACAATAATATATTCATTGTTTTGTGGAACACCCACATGAGAGATAACATATCATTGTTATTTGGTTCATGATGTTGTGGCACTGAAGTAGAATGATGTGGCACACCTATGTGGTGTATGGTGTACCATCATGACATGCCTCATTGGTGATGTGGTGATGACATGGTGAAAAAATTACACTAACATGGCACTGACATGGAGAGGAAGTGGAAGGTGATGTGGAGCTAGGTATTAATCTATTGTTATACTAGGATACTGAGGAATTGATTATGAGAAATTTAGAATCCACTATTTGGCCTATCTCCCAATACTAATAGAACCTAAACTTTTTCAGTTGACAAAATCATTTGAATCTATCAAATTTATCTCAGTGTTATAGACTCGAGACTTATTATTGGCTGAGATGGTCATATCTATACTCGAAACTAATACATTATAATCTTGAGAATCAGCTGTAGATCCTTTTTTCTGGCCTTTTAGAAGACCCTTGGAAGATGAAGATATAGAGGTCACAAAACTTGAGTTTCTAGTTAGGTTAGCCTCAATTCTAGTTTAAGAGACAATTTGTATCCCAAGTGCTTGTGCAAATAGACTCTGGGTCGCTCTTCCAGGAATATGTGCATTTGACATCCTTGTCATTGAAATATTTTGAGGATGAACTCTTAGTGCCTTATTGATAGATGGTTGATCCACCTCATCCCTTGAATAATTTTCCTCAGGTCTCAAATGAGATGTCAAGGAAGTGCTTCTCCTATATAACTTCACCTAAATGGGAAACATGGCAGGCATTCTTATTTGAAGGAATACCTACAAGAAAACTTTCAACATCCAAAATATTGTTGCTTCCAATTTAATGTATTGTTGTTAAGTCTAAAGCAGATTTAGAAGGACAATTTGCAAATGGAAGCCCCAATGCCTAGGAAAACATTCTCTTAGCTGCTGCTGTAGGTTTGCATTCAAAAGTGGCTTTTGTAGGTTGAAAAGACACATTTGTAACTTGTGATGAATCAATCGAGACTTTCTCTGTCATATTCTCATCTATAAAATGAACCCTTGTGTTTGTATCTTTATCTATCATTTTAACTCTTTTAATTACATGAGTTATTAGATGAAATGTTTATTTCATCTAAAAAAAACATATCAATGTAATAAACAAATACATAACTTGCTATCTATTTCAATACTGCAATGACCACTACAACGAGCCCCTTCACTACACCTTGTGGTGCTAATTCTACCAAGGCATCCTCCATTTTATCACATAAACATATATACAACTTACAAGGTTATATAAAATAGGCTACACATCATCCATACAAAGGATGAATAATATTTTAGTGTCCTCCACTTGTAGTGGTATTCTCACACAATTTATTTGTCAATTATTCTGACGTTTTTTTTTTTAATATTATATTGTTAGCATCGGTATTACGATGCAGGATCTTCTTCGACATTTTTTTTATAAAATAGTTTATTTCCGTCGGTATTCTGACCTTTTCTCACCATCTCTTTAGCAATGTTTATTTTTATGAAAATTTGTGGTTTCATTGGTCTTTGGACATTGTAGTGTCGTTGTTGTAGCGACAAATATTTTTTTTAAAAATGTTTGTTCCGTTGGTCATCCGACATAGAGGACCATCGTTCTAGCAACGTTTGGTAGCGTTATACTAGCGACGTTCAGAGGCATCAGACAAGCAACGTTTGGAGGCAAGGACCTACAAAGTTTGAAGCTATCAGACCAGCGACACTATATCCCGTCAGCACTGCGATGATTCGTTAAATGTCGGAAGTGCGACACCAATGTAAAATGTTGAACCTACCGTCACTATACCGACATTTAATTCAAGTGTCAGAAGTCCGTTGTTAGGAGAAACCACTTTTTGGTGCACCTCAAAACGTCGCTCTTGGGACACCTATGTGTCACAAGAGCAAAATTTACGCCGTCAGAAATTGGGGCAAATGTGCTAGTGATATACCAAATTTTTACTTTTTAACCACTATATTTTTAGTTAAAATAAGCACTCACTTCAACCCACCCTTACATGTGTGCTACTCTCGATTTATAAGGAGTAATTTCTCTAATTTTAAGGAGACTACTCATAACCTATCCTTCGTAAGTTACTATTTGAGCCTTACATAGATTGCTAGACCTCTTTGGCCCTTGACCCCTTGAATACAAAATAATAAAAAGGGGTTTTCAAGGTACTTGATATCACAACCTTGAATTATAACATATATATATGTCATACCAACCTTCCAATATCATTTTTGATACCATAACTTAGCAATATGTATCACATATATTTACTAACATATTTATCAATTGTCACCATTTTCTTGCTATGAATTTTCTTCTGTATACATATATTCTATCTTCATATTAGAAAATATTTGACACTATGTTTTTGTAATGTTACATATATTTCATACCATTATGTTGCCACGTAAACAAGAGCTCTTGGACACTGGTTACACTTTGAAATTCATGTGACTTACAACTACATGGCTCAGCTTAGTTTGTAACACCTCACTTGGCCATGTGATGTGCCAAAGAGGGAACAATCATGATTTAAGTTAGAGATATGACAGTGAGGATTTTCTTGTTGTTCAATTAGTGTAACTACCCCCTCCCCCCTTCCATCTCCTTTGTCATTGCAACTTGATGTTTTACCATAAATGCTCTAAAAAAGACCAAGTGTTTCCCCCTTTTTTGATTTTGAGTCCCCTTAAAAATTTTATGGCATCCATGTTTTTGAATGATGGTTTAACCTTCCTTGACTATTACTGTTACTAAGGTTTGTGTGGCTTGAAGTAGTGGCACAATCACCTATCCAACAAGTAACAACTACCTTCAATTTTATTTTCCATGGATTATCGATTACTCATAACTAATAATTTTATGTTGTTGTGCAAGTTTAAGAACTTTGAATATATTTATTTTTTTAAACATTACGGAGTTCTTCTGCCAATGTGGAGAGTTTTTGGCCTTGGGTCAGCAATTTCCATATCAAAGAAAAAATTAGCTCCCGACTTCAGAGTATAGCTCCATTTTTTCCACCAAGAAAGGTTTTCTCAAGTAATTATATCAAATTTTCTATCTTACCCCCTAATCTTAAATGTGATTTCCCTGATATGTCTTCAAGCATTTTCCTTTGTGTAAAAGTCCTCATAACTCACTATTTTCCTCTTTTTTCTTGTGAAATTTTGAGTATGCCATTCTCAACTATTATTTCTTGAAGGCCAAGGCTTACATTCTCTATAGATATAAGGTAATATTTCCCTTAAAATACTCATCTTTGAAGGGTAAATCCTTATTTTGACTATTATACTTTTTTAATGTTATGACTTAAATAAAAAGCTCTCAACCCTTTTCTTCCATAATTTCACGATCGTGGCATCATTATATTAGCTAGGAAGGAGAGATATCCAAAAGAGAAAGTACCCTTATCCACTCCTATTCTTATTACAATTTACAATTGAGATTTATTTATTTTTTAGGGTTAGATACTCGAAAACATCCTTTCTACGAAATTTATCTTGTTATAAGAGTCAGGAATCTCATCCATCATCTAAATTATCATAGGATATTCTTAAAAACTCAACACCTTATTATCTTAGGGCTTTTATGTAAATTTTTTATCCTTTTTTATTCATTTATACTTCTATCATAGTTATTTCTCTTGTTGAGTTACAGGTTACTCCAAGTCTACCATTTTGTGGTTTTCCATGTTTAAGTTTCAAAGTATACCTACGCCAGTTTTCTCCAAGTACCTTTCACTTAGTAAATTTATCCTTCTCTTCTTATTTTTTATGTCACAAGGCCAAAAATACAAGGTTATTTTCATAGGCTAGTTATGGCCCAAGATGCCTCTCGCTTCATTATCCTTATATCTAGAAATTTTTGCATGTAAATCTCAGTAGCTAAACAAGTAGATTTTCAAATTTGAACCATGATTTTATTTAAATTTATTTTTTTAGACGATGTTGACAATGTTTGAAATCTGCCAATACAGGGGGCCTCCTTAGTATGAAGTCCCAAACAGAACTCACATTGTTTGGAGTAGGATCCATATCTGAATAATAGGATTAACCACCATTATTTTTAGAAATTTTATTGGCTGCAATTATCAACATAAGAGTTTATGCAAACAACCTTTGAAACAAGCAAGTTGACACCATGAGACATACAATTGCAATGTATATAAGTTTCTTCCATGAACATAGTACAAAGAGTGAGCCTTTAAGAAAAAATTAATAGTAATATCCTACAAGAGTCACACAACATCATAAAGAAGATCGTTTATTAATTTGCAAAATATTTCATAAGATAACAAGGATCATAAAAGAAAGAAAAAATGCACATTGAACAAGATGCATACCAAATCCAATGAAATAGTTCATTTTTATTAGTATGTATACACATAAGAATAAACCACAAACAATGAAATAATATTATTCAAATAATTCACCACATATGCATGAAAGTGTGCCATCTCCAAGATCTTCAAATATTAAGTGAAAGTTCCAAGATACACATACACAATGATGTAATGCTAGCTCCAATGGTGGAACATTAAGCCACTACTTGCTCCTCCAAAGAATGATCTTCTCTCCCATTCCATGCTAGAGAAGCCATGGTGAAAAGTAAAAAATCCCTTTTCTTGATTTATGAGGCTTTATGTATAATAAATGAGGTGACCTTTCACCTCCTATGTGACTCTTGACCTCCATCATGAATCTTGAGATCTCTCGTGACTTTAAAGCTCCTACATGAACTTTGAGCTCTTACATGACTCTTAGACTTCCTAGTGACTCTCCATGTCCCAAGTGTGTCTCTTGGGCTTCCAAAAATTTTACATTTTCCTCATTTTTGAAAATACAAAATAACATTCCACAAATTGTGGAAAAACACATGGACACATAAGACTTTGTGATGATACTTTGATAGGCCATAATTTGGTTTCTATGACATAAGAATTAATTTTCAATTCCAAGTTCCTCTCTTTATTGCTATGTCTTTAGTTATTCATGATAGGTATTACCGGTACTTCATATTCATCCTCCAAAGGGCCTCGATAAGAATCAGAACCTTCTGAGTCAACATGAATTTTCATCTCTCTATCATGGTCCAAGATTATCTTACTCTTGAATGATAGCATCTTTGGTGACTTGTATCCATACGTGTTCTTCTTGTACCAACCCTTGCTAGCCTCCCTAATCATCATCTTTCCATGATAGAATGATAACACTTGCAAATGTAGTCTACTCATTACAAGAAAATATCAGTCTTGGGATCACCTATTATATCTTTGTTTTCTTATGTGAGGATGAGTGTGATGCACAAGAACTAAGAGAGAAGCCTGGGAATTTCCAGTGTGAATAATTAGTAGGCAGGGGGTGATGGTTTGATTGCTATGATTTCACAATGCGCAGTGGCAAGGAATAGGCAAGGCATGGATTTGACATTAGGAAAGTTGAGAGGGAAAGGAGAGGATACTTAGGCAGTTTGGCTGCGCAATGTGCAGTGCTTGAGGGAGAGGATCCATGTAATACATAGTTGATAACTAAAATGGATTACATATGGCCCTAGTATCCAATGTGACTGCATAGTGGGCAGTGGAGGCAAGATTAGGTCAACTAATTTTGTTGTTTATAACTGCTAGAGAAAAGGGATACATGCTTGGGTAGTGTAACTGTGAAATACGTAGTGGCTGAGGAAGAAGTTCAAGGGAATATGTAGTTAAGCACTGCAATGGTTTTGAGATGGCCTCACTAGAAACTATGAATGCATAGTGTGCAATCAATGGAAATTTTGATCAAAATTACGTCTTTGATCAAGTGTAACTAGTAGTAAGGAGTGAAAATTCTTTGAGGTTGCTCAATGTGTAGTTGTATGAAGTTGTCCTCAATGATTGAACAATGTGTAGTTCCAAGGGATATTCATCACTGTGGATTAGTAATGTGACCTATGTAGTGCTAGGGGCTGGAGGATTGTTCATTGATTGAGAAAGTTGTGAGGATAGTGAAAAATCAAGAGAATAACTAAGTATGGGATCAGAGAGACTAGAAGGTGAGAGTAAAATAATATAACAAGTCTTGAACCTGATCTCACACACATATACACCCAAGAACATGAAAATAAGACACATAATACCAAAAACCAACAAGCCTACAATGAAACAATAATAAAATGACACTTGTCTCCAAGTGTGACACTTAAGATATACCCTTACGACACAAGTGTCGACTACAACCAAAAGAAGGTTATTCCATAAGAATATGTCCAACACATGTTGTAATGATAAATAGCATCAACTAGTGCAAGAGAGTGTGCTATAGATACCTCTATAAGGTGTGTCATGATTATCTTAAGATGTATGAAAAAAGTGAACGTGACACATGGAAATACAAAGAAGCCACAACTGAGACATGTAGCAATGAAAGGAGGGAAAAGAAACACTTGAAAAAGGTAAAGCAAGAAAAAATGACACATGTAATAGAAAACAAAAATAAAAAACAAAAGTGGCAATTGATAAACTCACTCAAAAGATGGTGCATTTGCAACTATGAATGAGAGAATGCTCCTTACACTCCAACAATGCACATAGCTCAAAAGAAAAAGATAAATGTGAAGATGAGCTCTCAAATAAACTCTTTACATGGGGAGAGCAGACATGCAATAAGGCTCAAGCTTGGTGAGTGTGCCCAATGCATGTCAGGAAACTAGGAGCCCAAAGTTAATTTACTAACTTGAATAAGTACACTCTTACTTTTGACAAAGACTGTGCAATTACTATCTGTAGGGGATGCCCTCACACTCTCATTGTCCGTATGGATTGTGTAGTATATGTCTCTGGGAATTGTGTAAGCACTGGAATCAAGGATTGCAAAAAACATTGTCCACAAATATTTTGTAGTCTCTGTCTTTGCAGGTTGCGCAGTCATTGTCATCAAGGACTACACAATGATCGACTTCCAAGGAAACACATTAACTGTTAGGATTTCTCATAAGAAGTTTTCTATGGAGGCATGACAAGATAGGTATGTAAAAGTAGGTTGCTTCGACACTTATAATTCTTAAAGGAAGAATTGAAGAACATGATTTTACATGACTGTAATGGTTTGAAATGAAATATGGTACAACCAAAAGGAGGCTCCAAATTTTGAATATAGGAAACATTTTGGAGGTTGTTGTACCAACAAAAACACTTGGCGACACACGAGAAGAACTCCAGCTTATTTTTGTAGGTCTAACATTAAGTACAAGGTCTAGCCTTACAGAAGTATTGTCTCATCATATTGATCACCCTAGCTTCTTTACTTATCCTAGTTACAGATGAAGTTTCTTGTGTTCCCATTGTTGGCTTAACACAATCTGCAATACTAGTCAAACTTTAGTGGTTCGATTAGGGAATAACAATATGTAGATTTTGCGAGTTTAAGATTTTCAAAGTTTTGTTGTTGTATCTAGTGTTGCTCCACTCCCGTTAGGCCTATTCAATACCTCGACGGAGTCATTTCAAGGAATCACAAGCATTTCTTCATTGATAATGATCCTACTCAGTACCCTGATGAAGTTGCTTGCTTCACCTCTCTATGTAGAAAGCCTTTCTCTTCTTTAACCCTTTGTTTATTTTATTACTTTATGCTCATTGGAATCTTATTGGTGTTTAATTCACTGGGGTGGAAGAGGGATCCCAACTTATTTTATGAGCAAGGGAGGTTTTACCTTGTTTCGCAGAGACTCTTATGTATACACCTCTGAAATTAGTATGCTCGGTCAAGTTTGTGAAATTATATATATGGGTGAATGCATGAATACGGGTTACACTTTTGGGCCAAATGTGGCAATTAAATTTCATTTTTTCTGTCTTTTATCGAATTGAAGCCCTCAAAATTCATATAAGCATTGTGAATTTTTATTCGAAGTAAATAGGAAATATGTGGACAATTATGTTGTTGTTCTAATGATATTTTTTCCATAAAAATTTAGTTTCGTATAATCTCTCAATTTTTCATTAAATGCAATAATTGTCCTTGTAATATTTCGCACATCCTAAGAGGTATGTGTTTTTTCACGTAACATAACTTAGTAGAAAATGTGTAATTTTTAATAACTGTATATATTAGCATGATCTACACAAAGAGAACAAATTTTTTTCATATTAAAAATTTATTTTTTATTTTTTTCAAAGTTGGCAAAGTAATATTTCAATTTCATTTTGGAGACACATGTTCATGTTAGATTATTTTCAACTCTTTAAATAAATTGAAAAATAAAGACTGCCCTTTTGTTGTGTATATTTTATGTTATTCATTTCTTATTCATCCCCTTTGAAACTTTCCAAAACCATTTCAAGCATTATGTTTAAAATAAATTAGATGAAAAATATCATATGAATTCGAAAGTGTCAGACTCATATGCCATTGGATAGAGGATTCTCCCATGAATCCAACATGATCAAATTTTCCACTTAAGGACAAATTCTGCCCTAAATCTACTAGGGTACAAAATGGGGTTGTAAATAAATTTGCAAAATGGGTGCTAAAGTTTTTATTTTTAGGACTTCAGGAGTTCAATCGAGTGTTTGATTTTGAAATTCAAATAGCTCAATCGAAGGTTTAAGAAACCATCGATCCATCTCTTAACGTGGTTAAATAAAGGATTGATCTATATTTAAATGTCTATCTACCCTATAGCTTAATCGAGCTTTAAGGCTCGATCAACCCTATATCTATCCTATAACTAGATCTAGATTTAAGGCTAGATCTAAATTTAAGTCTAAATCTAGCCATGTTTTTTTAACTTCATGCCTTCATAATATTGACTGGAAAAAATACAATTCAACATTTTTTTTGGTAAGTTGAGTAGTACCTTTCATTCATTCATCAAAAGAGAAGGTTAAAATAGAAAAGAGCTCTTGAAGCCTCAACTTTCCATGTGGGAAACCAAGCTTGTTGTCTATCAGAAGGCATTATAAGCCAACCTGTACCAAAATGTCTTGATTCTATCAAATGAAGCTATATAAGCCGAACTATCTAAAACCTGCATGTTGGGTGTGGAGCCTAATTATCTTGTTTACTTTATATCACAGCATTGGACCCCTATACCTTAAAAGGGGCAGCAACGCCACCCGTAATTAATCGTTGTCGTGGGGGGTCTAGGGGGGGCAGCAATGCTTTTCAAAGGCCCCCTTGGCAGGGGTTTCGGGTGCAGCGTCCCTGAAGCTAAAACAAATGTAAAATTGCCTTGTAAAAGTATAATAATTTCTAGTCAATCTGGGCTATTCATAGGCGGATAATTTGACGGTAGAAGTTATGTTTAGTTTAGGTTTTCTTGCCCTAGAAGGCAACACCCCTATATATATGAGGGTATTGTATTGCGGCTGTGTATTATGTGTGGATTCTCAGAGCGAGAAATAGATAGCGAGACTATGAGAGAGAACAGAGGATATTACAACGGATCTGCTATAGGTTTTGTCTCTTCAATTTTTGTTGGATAATAGAAAGGAAGGACTAGCTATTCGAGGTGGATGTAGCCCAAACTGGGTGAACCACGTATATCTGTGTCTCTCTAGTTTTATGTGTTTTGTGTGCTTGTATTTTTCACATATTTTATGTGTTTCATTGCTCCATAATATATAATTATCTAAAAACTGGTATCAGAGTCGAAGGTATATTTGGTTGATAAACTCACAGGAAAGAATGGTTCCTGGTTCGAGTGGGAGCAATGGCAGAAGATGGTAAATTTAGGGTCGAGAAATTTAACGACCAAAAATTCCCGTTGTGGAAGATGCAGATGGAATATTATTTGCATCAAAAAGATCTGTACCTACCATTAAGCGGAAAAAAAGAAGAAGCCGGCGGCCATGACAGATGCTAAATGGAACATTCTAGATAGAAAGGCACACAGAATAGTACGATTGTACCTTGCGTCATCAGTCACCTACAAGGTATTTCTTATGAAACGATTATTCAATATGAAGATTTCGGAAGGCGGATCTATTGCAGACCATTTAAATGCTTTTAATACAGTTACCAGTTAGTTAAGTTCTATAGGGGTAAACTTTGATGATGAAGTTAGGGCTCTTTTATTTCTGTGATCATTGCCAAAAAGCTGGAATGGTTTAGTTATGGCCATTAGTAACTTTGTCTCTGGATCTAGTACTTTAAAGTTTGATGATGTTGTCGGTGCTATCCTTAGCGAGGAAATGCGACGGAAAAGCTCTGGTGAGACATCGCAATGCTTTGAGTGCGTAGTTCAGAAGAAGAATGGAAAGAGGAAAGAGCTCAAAGTATTTCCGCAGAAATCAACGAAAGGCGATCCAAGTCCGGTGACGGGGGATAAGTAAATGGAAATGTAAAGAGGACACCTAAAGAAAGATTGTAGATCTTGGAAGGAAAAGAAGGAGATGCACAGCAAGAAAACAATCATGAAGCAAATGTGACAGGTGATGTGTTACAAGATGCTTTGATTCTTTCTTTCGAAAATGTTACTGATTCTTGGGTTTTAGATTCAAGGGCTTCATTCCATGCCACACCTGATAAGAAATATTTTCATGACTATGTTCAAGGAGATTTTGGACAAGTTCGTTTGGGTGATGATAAACCCTGTAAAATTGTTGGAATGGGTAAAGTTATTGTAAAACAACAGAATGGAAACCAATGGCTACTAAAGGAGGTAAGGCATGTGCCAGATCTGAAGAAAAATCTGATTTCAACAGGGCAGTTAGGCAGTGAAGGTTGTGTGACAACTTTCACAGATAAAACTTGGAAGGTCACAAAAGGAGCGCTGGTAATAGCAAAAGGTGAAAAGGTTGGTACATTGTATTTATGCAATGGTATTTCTAACTCTGTTAATGCTTTAACTTCCAAAGGAGCAGATGTAGCATTATGGCATCATAGGCTCGAACACATGAGTGAGAAGGGAATGAAGATTCTTCACTCAAGAAATTTGTTGCCAGGTTTGAAGAATGTTGATTTGGATTTCTGTGAAAATTGCATTTATGGAAAACAAAAGAGAGTCAGATTTCTCAGAGTTGGGAAAGAAAAGAAGAGCAAAAAATTAGAGCTTGTGCATACAGATGTATGGGGACCTGCTCAAGTATCATCCCTCGGTTGCTCTCATTATTATGTTACTTTTATTGATGATGCAACTAGACAAACATGGATTTATTGTATTCAGAATAAATCTGATGTATTTGATACTTTCAAGAAATGGAAAGCTTTGGTTGAGATTGAGACAGGAAAGAAGTTGAAGTGTCTCAGATCAGAAAATGGAGGTGAATATTGAAGCAAAGAGTTTGATAGGTACTGCTCAGAGCATGGAATTCATAGAGAGAAGACAGTTCCAAGAACACCACAAGAAAATGGTGTGTCAGAAAGGATGAACAGAACAATCATGGAGCGTGCAAGGTGCATGAGATTGCATGCAGGATTGCCTTTACAATTTTGGGCAAATGTTGTAGATACTGTTGTTTATCTAATAAACAGAGGGCCTTCAAGTTCCTTGGATGGTGGTATTCCAAAGGAAGCATGGACAGGTAAAAAGGTAAACTACTCTTTTTTAAAGCCTTTTGGCTGTGAGGCCTTTGTCCATATTAATAAAGAAAATAGAACAAAGCTTGAGGAAAAATCAAAGAAATGTACCTTTATTGGATATGGTGTTAATGATTTTGGATATCGCTTATACGATTATGAAAATCACAAAATCATTAGGAGAAAAGATGTAATATTCAATGAAAAGGTCTTGTATAAGAATTAGTTGCAGGAAAAGAAACAGGAAAAAGAAAGCAAGGAATACACGGTTCTTGATGAGATAAATGCAAAAGTAAAGGTGCCTGAAAATAATAATAATCAACAACCACAGCAGCAACAACCACCACAACAGCAACATGCACCTCAAACACCTGAAAGTGGTGTTAGAATATCTACCAGGATAAGTAGACCCCCTGAACGATACTCTCCTTCATTATATTATTTATTGTTGACTGATTCTGGTGAACCTGAATGTTATGAAGAAGCAATGCAGGTTGAAAGCAAGAAGAAGTGGGAGCTAGCCATGGAAGAAGAGATGGACTCTTTAATGCATAACCAGACTTGGGACTTAGTCAGGTTGCCTACAGGTAAAATTGCATTGCAGAATAAATGGGTTTACAGGCTGAAGGAAGAAGATGGAGGAAAACAGAGGCACAAAGCTAGACTTGTGGTGAAGGGGTTTGCACAGAAGAAAGGTATTGATTTTGATGAAATATTTTCTCCTGTTGTTAAAATGACTTCAATCAGAACTATTTTAAGCCTTGTAGCAACAGAAGATTTACATCTTGAATAGTTAGATGTAAAGACAACATTTCTCCATGGATATCTAGAGGAAGATATCTATATGGAGCAACCAGAAGGATATGAGGTCAAAGGGAAAGAAAAATTAGTGTGCAGACTAAAGAAGAGTTTTTATGGCTTAAAATAGGCTCCAAGGTAGTGGTATCTAAAATTTGACAAGTTTATGTCTGAACAAGGTTATACTATATGTCACTCTGATCATTGTGTTTATCTAAAAAGGAAAAATGATGGAAGCTATATTATATTGTTATTGTATGTAGATGACATGCTTGTTGCAGGGTCTAACATGAAGGAAATAAATTTGCTCAAAAGAAAATTGGAAAATTCATTTGCAATGAAGGATTTGGGAGCTTCAAAACAAATCCTTGGTATGAGTATAGCTAGAGACAGGAAAAATCACAAATTAACACTGTATCAGAATGAGTACATAGAAAAGGTGTTGATAATATTTAATATGCAGAATGCAAAACCAGTTAGTACACCTTTTTCTAGCCATTTCAAACTTAGTAAGGAGATGTGCCCCAAGACCCAAGAAGACATGGATTATATGTCTAAAGTTCCATATGCATTAGTTGGAAGCTTAATGTATGCAATGGTCTGCACAAGGCCTGATATTGCACATGCAGTGGGAATTGTAAGAAGGTACATGAATAATCCAGGAAAAGAACATTGGATGGCAGTAAAATGGATTCTTAGATATTTGAGAGGTACCACAAATCAAGCATTATGCTTTGGTGGTTCAAACATTGCTCTACAGGGATATGTTGATGCAGATATGGCAGGTGACAGAGATAATAGGAGGAGCACTATAGGATATGTATTTACTGTAGGTGGAACATCTATCAGTTGGGTTTCAAAAATCCAAAGTGTTGTTGCACTTTCAGAAACAAAAGCAGAGTATGTTGCTGCTACAGAGGCTAGTAAAGAAATAATTTGGTTACAAAGGTTTATGGATGAATTGGGTAATAATCATGATATGGGAACATTATATAGTGATAGCAAAAGTGCCATTCATCTTGCAAAGAACTCAGCATTTCATTCCAGGACTAAACAGATACATCTCAAGTACCATTTCACATGGTTAGTATTGGAAGATGGAGAGTTGAAGCTGGAAACGATACACACTAGCCAGAATCCTGCAGATATGCTAACAAAAGTTGTAACCAGGGAGAAACTGAGAATGTGCTCAGTTTCAATTGGTCTTCAAGGATGACGATGAAGATGAGGAACAACCATGTCCAAAGAAGAGTCATTGTCCAGCAAATGAAGCAGCGGTGGAGTTGCTACAATTAGTCTCCAAGTGGGAGATTGTTGGGTGTGGAGCCTGATTATCTTGTTTACTTTTTATCACAGCATTAGACCCCTGTACCTTAAAAGGGGCGGCAACGCCGCCTGTAATTAATCGCTGTCGTGGGGGGTCCAGGGGGGGCAGCAGAGCTTTTCGGAGCCCCCTCGCCCCTGGCGGGGGTTTCAAGGGCAGCACTCTCGAAGCTAAAAACAGATGTAAATTTGCCTTGTAAAAGTATAATAATTTCTAGTCAATCTGGACCGTTCATAGGCGAATGATCTGATGGTAGAAGTTATGTTTAGTTTAGGGTTTTTTTCCCTAGAAGGCAACCCCCCTGTATATATGAGGGTATTGTATTGCGGCTGTGTATTATGTGTGTATTCTCAGAGTGAGAAACAGATAGGGAGACTGTGAGAGAGAACAAAGGATATTACAACGGATTTGCTGTAGGTTTTGTCTCTTCAATTTTTGCTGGATAATAGAAAGGAAGGACTAGCTGTTCGGGGTGGACGTAGCCCAAACTGGGTGAACCACGTATATCTGTGTCTCTCTGGTTTTCTGTGTTTTGTGTGCTTGTATTTTTCGCATATTTTATGTGTTGCATTGCTCCATAATATATAATTTTCTAACACTTTAAAAATTTTGTCCTTCTAATTATACATCTTACTATTACTATGTTTTGCATCAAAATAAAAAAATATGAATAGTTAATGGACATGACAAGAAAATAACTAGTCCTTAGAGGCCTCAATAGGCACCATTTATTTGGCACTGGACCCAAGAATTTCAAATTGTTACGGCCTCCTGAGAAGCTGTTCAATTCTACCCAAACGAGCATTATTGTTTTGCACCTAGAACTCCAAGAGCTGGAAGTATTTTTGAATTTCCTAAAGAGAGGGGTCTATATGCATAAATTATGAAGTGTGCATGATGGATTTTGCCACCAGATTTTTCATCCTTAAATAGATATGGATGGTTTTATTGTACTGAGATACCCTACCTCTGGTATTTTCTAGATCACGTACTTGGAGTTCACTGTCCAAATATGCTTGTTCCTCTTCCACCCGGCGAGTGAGCTACTCTTCCCACATCGAAATTACCTTCTTGACTTGACTCAGAATATCCTACACTTATGCATGAGTGGCATCCTTAATATACTTAGCTTATTTTTTGTGGCCATACCTTCTCGGCCTCTGGGAAGAGGGTTTTCCTTTCTCCTTTTGAGCACCTCTCTTTCAAGTCTACCTCTGGTAGTCCACCCCCACTTCCTCTTTGATAACATTTTACTACATCATTAGAGCCTGATGAACTATGAAGGTCTGGTGGGAAGATGAGAAATATATAGTCATTCCCTCGATTGAGGTCCTGAATCCTCGCCTGAGAGATGTCTCTATGACAGGAATCAAGACCAAACACAAACGTGACACGATGTTAATGATCCTTAACATATAAAACATGGAAAACCTTTCCATACTGCGATGTTGATTATGAACCATACCCCTAGGAGAGGTTCGACTCCTGGTTTTTCCAAGCACCCCAGATTTAATTTCAAGAGACATCAAACTACACCCCACACCATAGAGGGTCAGCAACAACATGAATTAATCACATAATTATCCTCTAAATTAACATGTAGTTCAAGGTTTTTCAACCAGCCCATGATATGTGTGGAAACCATGCAGAATTAGGGTGTCGACAAACATGACCTACCTACCCATACCGATATCCCCCATTTTCTGAAGCATTATGTCATAAAGAAGAGAAATTGACATTATCAACTTAAATAAAATCAAGAAAAAATTTCAAGGACACCATGCAGATAGAGTAGCCAGGGTTAAAGTTAGATCGTTCCATTTAAAAGTTGGAAAAAACAAAATTTTCAGCGTTCTCCATGATCTTGTGACAAATAAATGAGAGAGAAAGTACCGCATACCCTCAGATTGTTGAGATTCGAGCACTGTAATGCTAGTGCCCTATGATCCTGTCTCCACCTAGCCATTGATCCTCCACCCATGAAATAATGGGTTGAATGAAACATAGAAATTTTATTAACTCCCGATGGTTCTTACTCCATTTCGCATACCAACTCAAATAATGATGACAAATTCCTTAATTAAATACCCCAGCTCACATGCAGCCTATGCTACCACCTTTCACCGACCACTTTCCACTAACAGGACCAACCTGTAGTCCGTAAGGCCCTTCCTTAATTGGTGTCATCATGATCCACCTGGGGATCTTCAACCAGATAACACCTTGACCGGGGGTCTCTTCTTCCTCCATGAACATGGGTACTAGAATCCTGCTGGTCCTATTCAGGAATTCAGAGTAGCAAATCGAAATCTTCTGGGTGGCCAGTACTCCATGCTAGATCCAAATTAACCCCCTTATGAGTGCATCCCCAATTATCTAAGATTGTTTCTTCCTTGTTGTCATTACGAAGGACATGCAAATGGATAATGTACTAAAAACCATGGAGGAGGGTTCCCACTTCCTGAACCAAGCGGGCCATTCTCCAAATATTACTTAGCTTTTCCCAAGTTTCTCCCTCATGAAGGAATTTTATAGTGCTGATAATAAGTGTCGAGTCTCCTTCTACCTTTAATTTTCTATAACCCAGTTTGCTAGCTATAATAAGGCCCCATTTGAAAGAATTATACTCTGCCTCATTTTTCCTAGCGTAGTTAAAATATGTAGCATATATATTTAAATTTTGACCCCAATAATTTCTAAATACTCCACAAAAGTCCGGATCACTAGGATTTCGCTTGGAAGCCCTGTTAAAATTTAATTTAATAAAGTTAGGGGGAGACACTTTATACTTAGACAATGACATTTGGAGAGGAGGTCATAACTTCCATGAGGCAGGGGCCAACATCTATGGCATAATAATCAAGGTTGCAATAATTCCTACCTCTTCAGGCACCACTTTCCAATATTTCGGGAGCCATTTTTCGGAGAGGATCCTTTCCCGGATGGTCTTGTTGAATCCTTCCCATACCTTCCTATGGGGAGTCTTTTGGTTCTTGAAAATTATTTGATTGCGTTCCTTCTAGAGAGACCAGAGGAGGATCCCAATACTAATGGCCCAAGATCAGTTTAATATTTTGCTCTTGAAAATCCCAATTCTCCATTATTTGAGTGTTGAGTGGATACTAGTATTATATCAGTTCAAGTGTCAAAGTATGTTTTCCAATTGCTACCAGAGATATTCTGCATAGGGGAATGGATTAAAAAAAATTTACCCATCTTCCTCTATATCCTGACACATACAACATTGAGTAGGCCCAAAAAATACTCTCTTCCTAATTTGATCCCAGGTAAGGATTCTTCATCAGTAGGCTAACTAGAGGAAATGGGTCACTTTTTGCCAGTGATTACTCATCCATATTTTCTGCCATATTGGGTTGTCATGGTCATGATGTAATTTCTTGGAGAATCTATAGGATTATTTTATTGCAAACATGCCTCTGAGCATATATCCCCATCTCAAAATGTCATTTCCTTCTATGACAACCACCTTCCTTGATTTTAATTCTTCCTCAAATGGCCCACATTGCTCAGAGTCTAGTGGATTAGGCTAGTCTTATTTTCCTTTCCAGAGTCTCCACTCATTTAATATTTCATGTTAACAGTATTGGCTCACCTTCATGTTGTTTCGGCTAGTTGTATATAAGAAGACTTACCCAAGATCTAACCTACTGAAAAAAATTTCCCGCTGTTTCCATGAATTTTTCTAGAAAAGTGCCTTGCTTCCATGCCACACTTCCCAAAAATTATGACACTGAATGAGATCCTTATTGACTGAAGCTAAATTCTAGATTTTTGATCCCTTTAAGGTGATGGGGTCCGTAATATTCCTTCAGGAGTTTGTGGAATATGGTATTTATGAGTCCATATATTTCTCCATATATCTTGATGCCTTGCATCCATCTCCCCCAAATTTTTTCACCTTGTTAGTCATCAGTATTTTTCACTTGTTGATGATGACTATTTTTTTAAATCCAAGTTTTCTAGAAGCTGATCTCCAATTTGTCAAATTTTCCAGCTAGAAAACACCCATAAACATTTTTTCCCTCCTACCTTTTAAAATCAGCCCATGATGAGATAAAACCTAATTTTCAAGCCCTATCTAGTCTCAGTCACACAAACTTGTCCATCAGCTCTAAAGAGAATACTCCAAATCTATCCAAAAAGTCTCTCCTAAGTTCGGTAGTGGCGCTTTAGATGATCCTCCCTTGTCAAACTATCCTAAAGCCAAAAGAACCTATGCCTAATATCAACCAGTCATAGGTAACCTTCCTATTCTACAAATAAATCTTGATACACCCTTAAGTCGCGCCACTAGCAAACCTTGATGTCTCAGCAGTGCATATGCCACAAGTCAAAATGATATTAGGTGGATTTACAATGTTTCAATGTCTTTTTCAAGAGCAGAAGTGTACCAATGTTCCAGAAGACATTATTAAACTTAACATGAGAAGACAACTGCTTCTCATGTGGTTTTGAGCCTAGGATGCAAGTACTGGATAGAGAGTTATTTCAATGAGCTCCTACAAACATAGTCAAAAGGTTAGTGACTTATGAATAACAAGTAATAATATGCAGATACTAGTCGGGTTGCTTCGGATGTCTAAAGATGCATAAAGGTATTTTAACAATAGGATTACATATCTCAGAGAATTTCCCCTCATGGCATATTGTCAATTTGTCACTTTTATTTTCTTAACTATGAATAGGCAGTGAAAGGAATGATGACACTGCTTCAAAGCAGATGAAATGGCATCAATGTGTAAAACCTCCTCCAAGCATGAGCAGAGGGTTGAATGACTGAGAAAACCTCCTCCAAACATGAGCATAGGGTTGAATGACTGAGAAAACCTCCTCCAAAGATGAGCATAGGGTTGGGTCACTTATTGTAAAACCTCCTCCAAATATGAGCAGATGGTCTGGTCATTGGTTGAAAACCTCCTTCATTTAACAAGCAGAAGGTTTGGAAATGTGAGAAAAGCCTCCTTCATTTAAAAAGTAGACAGCCAGGAATAGAGGTATGGCCTCATTTAAGGGTACAA
Organism: Pinus albicaulis; assembly: GCA_034641835.2. NCBI lineage: Eukaryota > Viridiplantae > Streptophyta > Pinopsida > Pinales > Pinaceae > Pinus > Pinus albicaulis. The sequence goes on along the minus strand of CM076583.1, from coordinate 657,991,274 downwards.
GGCTAACAATACTGCAAATAGCCTTAAAATCTTGCTGTACACCTTTTTCTCCAATAGATGAAAACCACTAACATAGCAGTGGTGTTTCAAAGATTGATTATATGGTTTCACTGATTGAAAAGTAGAGTTTAAGTGCAGTGGGAAAAAATTGGATGGTTATGAGTGGAAAAATGTTGTTAAGAAGATGGTCAAGCAGTGGTACTGTAATAATTAGAGAGGTTTGGTTTTTCTTCTATCAAATATCTCCTTCACAGAAAACTTGCAGCTAAAATGAACAAAGCTTGGACAGTTTTATCAATGTGAAGAAAGGGATATGACACTATGTTTCAAATTCAAAACAAATTTCAAAGAATCAAGCCATATCACTATTACAGAAAAAGACCTCTTATGGACATATGAAAAAACCATTCTATGATATAGGTAAAGCCATGGGTGAATGCAAGTAAATTTTTTCATCCACAGTCAAAGGAAAAGTATCCAAGGGCACCTTACATTTTTGAGCAACTTCACAATGGGCATAATCATCATAAAACACCAATAGAGTGTAGATTGTCAAAGTAAGTTTAGAGTTGTGAATCATCTCCTTCCAGGATATGGCAAAGGATGCATCAAAAGTCTTGGATTTGACTCTTAAACAGCTCTCCTCTAAAGATTAGAAATAGGAAAACAGTGAAAAGGGTATTGCCTTGATGAGAAAACACTGAGAGAGATTTTGGCTTTAAAGATGGTTTCTTCACTTTGAAGAGGGTCATATCTATGAAGATCTTCAAAAGTATAATCCACAGCACTTTTAGGAGTCCTGGTCAAATATTGGCTTTTGTGCTGTTTTAAAGATAATAAAATGACAAAAGCAGTGATTCATGTTGTGACGAAACAAACGGGCCTTTCAAAATAGTTAAACCCTACAAAGCGTAATATAAAGGCATTTAAAGTGTCTCTTTCAAATATTAATGTGGAGAGACCGTTGCTAAGTCTCATTAGCAAAATTTTAAAACACAAACAATTGCTCTCCTAGCTGTTCACCAGAAAAAGCAAGAAATTCCTAGCAAATTCATAGTTTTTAAGGCCCTCAAGCCTGCGCGGTGTGCCTGTGAAAAAAAATACAAAGGTCTTCTACTATGGCGTGGCGTGCCTATAGTGGCGTGAGGCGCGCCTGTAGTGCCAGTCACCAACTGCCCGAAGGCCAACTCGACACCCCTCCACTGCGCAGCGTTTTTTCCTGTGAACGTGCCGCTCACCCTAAACACCTTCAAAAACTCTTTTGAGAGCTTCTCAACCAATCAAAAAGGGAACTTAAGCGTTTTTAAGTTTTGGAGAGCCCTAGCTTGCTTCAAACATGATGATAACCCACAGTTGTTATAAGGAGCAGACTTTGTAAAAAATTCAGAGGATAAAACAACGACTGAGAAAGGAGGTGTGTTAGACCAAAGTTGAAAGCTCTTCTAGGGTTATTAAAAAGCCAAAACTAGCCCATGGCTGCTAGACAGATGAATAAAGGTGCAGAGACCACAAAACATTTTTAGGTGATCATCTATACAGTGGCCAAAAGATGAAGGCTTGGTAAATATAGAAACTTCCTATTTATGTTATGAGACAACAAACTCTGTACAGCCTCCACAGTTCCAAAAACAGAGTCTATGAAGGTATTTTCAAATCAGCTGAGGGAGTGTTGTCTACATTTGTAAAAGAAACAGTGAATAGCAAAAAGGGTACTAATTGAAGAGAAAGGTGTTCTTATAAAAAAAAAGGCTCCTTCTTCACCAATAACCACAAACATATCTTTTCAGAGTTATTTGCCCAAGCATAGTGATGAGATTGAGTTTTTTTCATTTAACAAATACTTGTTGATTGGCATAAAAGAGGACAAACAGTGATTTATAAGGAGGACAAGGTGTCTGCTTGAGAAGCCATTTCGAGGACCATTTGAGACAAATTGTTTTTTTCAGTCACCAAAGAGTATTCAAAACAAAATGCCTCCCAGGCAAGATAGTAGAAGTGGCCTTCACAGGAGGTTTGAGCCTGTTTTAACTGAAGAGGTAAATTATCATCCATCAGTCATGTTTAAATTTCATGAGGATGGGTGTCTAGAGTTTTGTCAAAGGGTGTGCGAGGTGAAAATCTATTCCTCTTTGACACATATTTTTGCTTTGAGATTTCAAGAGAAGAACTTTCAGCTGGCAGGCTTGGATTTCAAGTTCTCTCCTAGGTCCATTTCTAAGGCCACCAAAATCCCTTATGTTGGAGAGAAGTGGTTTAAATAGAGCCACCTAGACTCAAAAAAGTACAAACCCTTTTTGAAGCCTGAGCATAGAGATACATGTCCATCCATCTTTCCCTTCTCATATCTGTTCACTAGTTATGCCCCCCTCATGAAGCTAATCATGAAATACTTCACTTGTGAGGGAAGATTCTCCCGATTCTATGCTTACCATGTTTGATTGCTCATGCATTTCACAAGAGCCAAATTTTTAAATCTCCCTTTCTTCCTCCATATAAGTATTGAAAAAATGGCCTCCAATATTCAGAAAAAACCTCCTTCTCAGCAATCAGCTTTCCTTTCCCATCATTCTCTCATCAAGGTTATCATTCTTCATCAGCTTGAGAAGAAGGAAATATCTTGGGATAATTTCATTGCACATCCCAATTTCGCCACTGTTCCTTCACTCCATACATCTCCTTCACCTTCCACCCACCACCCTTTTCCTTCTTCAAGAAAGCTCATTCCCAAGAAGCTCAAATTTCCCATTGAACAAGAAAAAGAGCATGATGAGGAGGAAGAACATTATGATGATGAAAATTAGCATGATGATGATGAACAACAACATGTTTAAACAGGGCAGCAAGGGGAGAAAGAGCAGCATGATGAAGAGGAGGAAGAGCACAGTGAAGAAGGGTAGCAAAGTGAAAAATATCATAGTGAGGAGGGACAACAAGGTGAAGAGCATCACAGTGATAATATGCAGCACAGTAATGAAGAGCAGTGCCATGAGGAAACTCAAAACAGTCAGGAGAGAAATGATGAGGAGATTGAGAATTTTTATAAGGACATTGGTAGCCCTCATAGCAGCAAAAAGGATGAGGATGAAGCCCAAAACATTGTAGAGACATACCCCCAAAGTCCTAAAGACAGCAAAGGCAAAATTAAAGAGGGCAGCCCTCAAAAATAAATGCAAGAGGACAGTCAAGGCATCCATGAAGAAACTCAAAACAGTGGCAAGAATGATGAGGAAAGTAACAAAGGCAAAGAGCCAATAGAGCATGTGCTAGCTGCCTCTCCTAGGCAAGGGGCCATGCTTTCTTCTCCAAAAGTGGCCAAGCCTCAGACATCAAGGAAAAGGGTTCCTAAAGCTGTAACTCCAAATGTTACTAGGGCCCTCTGAAGCAAGGGGAAATTGCCCAAGAAGCCCATTTTCGACTTGCCCAAGAGGAGGAAGACCAAGAGAGACACCCAAAGCAAGGGAAAGGAGGAAGAAGAAAGTAGCCATGAAAAGGAGAGGGCCTAGAAACTCTCTTGAACAATAGAGAAAGCCAAATTGATGCTTTGAGGGCAGATCTAGAGAGGGCTAGAAACTTCAATCACTTTTTGAAAATTCAAAATAAATAGTTGAGTGTCCACATGGCAGTATATAAGACACGGGCCATCAAATACAAAGAAGAGGCCTCCAAGGTGCAAGTTAGATTGGAAGAACTCATGGGCGAGTTCAATGATAGCAAATATGAAGATCGGCCCAGAAGAAAGAGACCTCAAAGCTCCAAATTTGGCCTCAGCTTCCCAGCATGTTTTTGAAAACCCTTGAGGGTCATGCTCGCCAAAATTGGGAGAAATTCAACAAGTTTTGGTTTTTTGTCATTTTTGGGTTTTTGGCTAAAACTCATGGGCATCGCCATTTCTGTTTGGGGCATCCTCAAAGGATGAAAATGGTATCATTGGATGCCATAATTTCAGGGGAATCTAATCAATGATTTTCATATCAATTGAAGATTATTTTCTCTCACAAAATGGCGAAAAACACTCTCTTTTTCCACACTCTGCCCCGTTTATCAGCAAGGTCTATTTTTTGGGTTTTTACACACAACTCAATTTTTTATGGACTTAAAACGATCAGTTTGGAGGAAAAGAAGAATTTTCAGAATATGGACATTCATAGCTTTCCAACGAGCTATCACGGGCCTCGTTTCGACATCCGGAAGGCCTCCAAAAGTTGTCGGAAAGACAGAGGACTTTCTGCTGATATATTTCTTAAGTATTTTTGTAAGAAATGAACCTTTCTAAAGTGACTTTTCCTCATGTGTGTTTAGCTATTTTTGGGCATGATTAGTTATGAAAATTCAATATATTTTCCTTTTTTTGCATTTTTGAGATATTTTATGAGATATTTTGTGCCTTGGGCTTTGCAAAGCCTCAAGGACAAGATCAGATATTTTGGATAGGCCAATGAGATTGCAAGTTGAACTAGGAGGTTTTCCTCACTTTGGCCTATATATTCCAAAGGCTTTCATTGTAAATAAGGATAAACTTGATGAATAGAAGCAATATATGGTTATACAAGCTTGGAAGAAATACTTTTCTCATGCATTGGAGAGTTTCTTGAGTGCTTTTGGATGATGAAAGAGCATTGTTGTTGGATTCCATGACTTGGTAGAATGGTATAGTGTCTCTCTCTGTTTTGCTTCTTAGTTTTCATTCATAATTCCATGTTCTTTCTTGCTATAAGAAAATAGAGAATAGATTTGAGACATGCCCTTGGAGGGACCTCAAATTTCTTGTTTCTTTATATCTTCTATGTTTTCTTCCTTCTTAGTCATATCAAAGAATCCTTGATTGTTCTTTGATAACTGAAGAATATTTTTTTCTTGTTTCATTTATTGTTTTATGCATGCTAAGTATGATTCACGGTATGCCCTACTTACTCATGCCTAGTCATAGCTCCACCTCTGAAACCTTTCTTTGATTGATTAGATTGTCATTTGTTGAACCAAGGAGGTCTTGTACTGATATTTCCCTTTGCCTAAAACTATGAAATATTGCCTCAAAGTGACCAATAGCTTGAAATACTATGCTTAGGCATTTCCTCGTAGTGATTTGAGTTGTTTTTTTGTCTTAAGTGTATTTCCCCAAAGTCTGATAGCCATTTCCTAAAGTTAGAGAGTCATATATCTCTATGCATGGCTTGAATGTTTATTTCTATGCATTGATCAATTTATAGTTACATTTCTCATGATTGTTGGTTAGCCCTACCATGTTTATGTCTGCTATTAAACTATTTATTTTTGAAATCATTTGTTCTTCGCAAATTTAATGTCCATCGCACTCCATTTTACCCAAATATCCATTCTACCTCGAATCAAATTGGCCCTTCAACAACCTTGTATCACCATCTGAAGCTTTCTTGACCTTTTCGACCCCATAGCCCGGTTGATCTGACATATTTTTACCTATATTAGTCTTTGATCAGTTCATCCCTCACAAACCTAAAAACCAAAACCAAACACCTACTTCATAAGTAGCCTAAAATCAAGAGCACAACAAACAAACACACAGATATCCCTTACACAAATAGAGAGAGCCCTGTCTGAGTCCAGGAAGGCTAGGTCCTTGCGCTCCAAAGGCTGGTTTGATGTTACACTGTCATTTGGCTTGCCAATCAGCCAAATCACGGGACACTAACATAATGGCGATCACGGTGGGACTCTGAGTAACAAACAAACTTAGATTCCCTAAACATTCCAGGAGCCTTAAGAATACTATCTGGTTGACTTATCCCACCGCTCACTAACATAATGACGATCATGGTGGGACGTTTTTGAGTTCATTTTAATCTGAATACCTTTCAAGACTTAAGGAAAGCCCCTTTTTTAACTAAGCACACTATACTATTGAGCCACCTCATCGCCAGACTAACATAATGGTGATCACGGTGGGACTCTGAGTGATAAACAAACTTATATTCCCTACACATTTCAGCAACCTTAGGAATACTATTTGATTGACTTATCCCACCGCTCACTAACATAATGGTGATCATGGTGGGACCTTCCGAGTTAGTGACAATATAAGTACTCCTTAGTAACTTTCAAAGTCTCAATCAAACTTAGAAAAATTAAGTGTTGTTTGAAGAGTAGAAGCTAACTCTTTCACCATCTTAGAAAAATCATGATTCAGTTATAGGAAACTCTTCCAAACCTCATAGGCTGCACAAAAACTCATAAAACCCCAAAACATTCCTAGATTGGCTTTTCCCTAGTTATTGGTGGTGGACCATAGCTACATCTTTACAAAAACAACCAAGTTCCACCTGGCAACCTCCACTAGCCTCCAGTAGGCCTAAAAAACTCCATAAAAAACCAAAAAATTCATCAACCATACCTTTCTGTTGACTCATCCTTTCCAAAACTTAAAAATTATGGTGCAAAGTCTGTAATCAGTGACAAACTAAGTATAACTTAGCGATTCAAAAGACTTCGCCTAAACATAGGAGATAAACATAAATAATCTTGCAAATAGAACCATTATCTTGTCCAAACAGTCTAGAAAACTATTAAAACCAAGTGAATCACTCTTCCTTGCAAGTCTTCATCTCAAAGGTTTCTAGAAAATTTTTTCCCGAAAGCATCTTTGATAGTGTTGGTGGTGGACCATAGTTCTCACAGAAATCCACCTGGCGACTCCACTAGTACTCATTTTTTTTTTTACCATCCTTCACATTAGTAAACCCCTAGAGAGGACATCCATCCAAAAAAATAACAAATACCATCCTCTCTAAACTTTGGATTTGAAATCTAGCTTCATGAAGAGTCAACAATAGATCTCATCCAGACCCAAATCCCCCTATCATAGTAGATGACTTAGAGAAGATTCTGTGGCAAGCTTCTGAAACTGGCAATTTAGCTACTGATAGGTCCATCCATAAAGCAATATCAGTACCTGAACACCTCACAGCCTTGCAGGATTCCCCTTTTGACTTAAAATCAACAAAAACCCTTTTTAGAAGCAAGTAAAAAAGTAAGGTAAAATTTGACGATCTTGAACCCCTAGATGTACCACAGAGTCCTAATAGAGAAGCCTCTCCTAATACCCCTCCCGAATTTCAGCTTCTCCATCACTTTGGCTCCTACCACCCCAGATCTTCTCAAAATCAGATCACTAGCCCTAGTACATCTGCCACACCCATCCAACCCACTACTGTTCGAATCACCTCAGCTCATCCTACAAGCTCTCATTTTGTACATCATCTATTAGCTCCTACCATGGCAGCCTAGTATGCACCCTTGGTGTTTCCACACCCTTTGGCTCCTTTAAAAAATGACTATCAATCCAATATCACACACTTTACCAGAGTTGAGACTACCACAGCTCAACAACATGTAGATAGAATTAGCAATGCCTTTGAATACATGGAAATAGAAGACAAGACCATCAGAATGAGGATGTTCGCCCAAATCCTGGGTGGAGAACCCAAAAAATGGTTTAAGAGATTAACTCAAAACAACATCCACAATCTCCCAGAACTCTACCAAACCTTCATAAATAAGTGGGAAATCAGAAAGAACCCCATTCAAATCTTGTCGGAATATAACAATCTTAAACAGGAAAATGGGGAAAGTGTCCAGGAATATAGCACTAGGTTCAACAGTGTGTATAACGCCCTCTCGCCTCACTTCAAACTACACTTGGCTTAGCCTTAGCAAATTTCCCCGAAGGTTTTGACCCAGACATGACTTATCAACTAAGAGACAAGGACCCTCCTACCTTAGAGGAAATGCAAAAAGTGGTCATAAATGTAGAAGCCAATTTAGCTGAAAAGAAAGCTAGGATAAAATCAGAGAAGAATGTTACATACCATGACCAAGTTTCCCCTTGAGTATCGTCCTTAGACACTAGAATAGATGGCCTGGTTAGATCCATGGAAAAAATGTGGGAAAATATAAGTGAGAAGACGCCTCTTAGGGACAACCAGCCAAACCCTCTAAACAGAAACCGAAACAAAATTTTTGGGAGGGAATAGCCTCAAAACAAACCAAGGGAAAATGACCAACAAATTAGGCCACCCTTTAATGAAAATTATGTTGAAGAAGATGAGAGGGATACAGAACCCATTGATGAAAATCATTTTAACCTTATGGGTTCTGATAACGAGAGTGAGGTTTACCTCACAGAAGAAGAACAAGCATTCTTATCTCCGAATCAAGATGAAACCAACTATGAAGATCCCGAAGATCCTACGATAGATTTTTAGAATGCCATAATAGAAGCTCATAGGTAGTATGACCTTAGAAGTAGAAAAAACCAAGAAAAATCCAAGAAAGATAGCTCAAACACTGCTAAAACCCTTGATACCATCCTTAAAAAAACAGTGGATAGAGACAAAATCTTGGTCAAGAAAATTGACCAAGACAAATATAAATCTATTCAAACAAGTCTTGGCTCAAATGCTCCTAGTATGTCCACCAAGATTCCCGAGATGGCTGTGTCAAACAAAATCCTGAAACAAAGTCAGAAAACTCAGAACATAAAGAAAGTCATGGCTAAAAAAACTGAAGAAAACCTGTCTAAACTACAAGCACCTTTCAATTTAGAGGGACAAATCGCCAAAATAAATATTACCATGCCTCTCACTGAACTTATCGCCTAAAGCTCTTATAAATCCCAGGTGTTAAAGGTACTGAATATAGGAAATGATGCAAACACCGTAAATCTAGATGATGACACTCCTGAAGTGTTGTTTGTTTCGAAAATAGAAGGGAAATTCTAGGAAGGAACCAATCTTCCCTTTTACATCAGTCTGAATATCCATGACCAAATCCTACACAATGCCATGCTAGACTCCGGGGCCTCACATAATCTCATGCCAAAGGTTGTGATGGAAAGATTAGGCCTAGAAATAACAAGACCATATAAATACTTATATTCATTTGATTCGAGTAGAGTCAAATGTCTAGGCTTGATAAAAAATATTTGTTTCAGTTTGGCCCAAATACATGCAAAACGCTTGATCATGGACATAGTGGTAGCAAACATTCCCCCCAAGTACATAATGCTTTTATCAAGAACTTGGGGAGCTAAACTTCAGGGAAATATTCAACTTGATATGTCCTACACCACTATTCATGTGTTTAACCAAACTAGAATACTCTATCGGGAATCACACATGAAGTATATGGTCAGCAGCCAAGAAAGGCCAGATAATATCCGAATGTACACCTTACATTCTGATATGAACTCTTTCATTTTACACACTGATGAGGACATTTAAGAATAGTCAGGAGGATTTGAAACAAACTTAGACCCACCACATCAGTTGCCCCAAGTTCTCTATGATGAACTAGACACTCAGAATTATCATGACCATGATCAGTTGTCTTGAGGAAAGATATTTTGTTCCTTTTGAAACAGGGATAGAGCAAGGAGTAAAAACCATTATGTACCATCAAGAAAATTGCTCAAACCATAGGCAAACATCAACAGTAACATTAGGAGACTTTTTCAGAACAGAGGCATTAGAAGAATTACATATCACAAACCTTTTTGGAAATCAGGGGTAGGGAAGCTTAATGTTTTTACCATACCTTAAGGATTTACCATCACATGACTCTACCTCTTCAAATGAAACCTTTACTTTAGCCATAACAGCTCTAAATCCAGAAAACATGTCTAAAAAATTTCTTACGAAAGGATATGGTGACTGCAGTCCAAATATAGCTGAGTTGTTTGAATTAGCTAGCGTTTTTCCACTCCACCAAAGACTTAGAACTGCTAGAATTTGCAATATTATTCAAAATAATACTTCATGCAGAGAAAATAGTGAGAAGCACTATGCCACTGCCATCACTCCAAGAAACAAATTCGACAAAACAAAATACAAAAATATTGACCAAACAGTAATAGTCAAAGATAAAATAGCTGGTCATAGGATCTTTTTTGATTTTAGAAGTAACCCTTGTGAAAACAACTATACCCTTCCTGCCCAAGACCATGATATACCAATGGTAAGTGCTTTTAATCATGTGTCTTTGCAAAATGATGTTTCAAGATATAGCCAAATAATTCCTTTGCAAAGCAGACAGCTCCAATAATTTTTCAAGTATGCTGGAAGTAGTTCCATTTTCAAACCCATAATTGCAAAACCACTGGATATCAAAAACATGCTCCTAAAAGCCATGTTTCCAGTTTTGAATTTTTGCTTTCTGACATACCTTGATGATGTCATCATATACTTCAAAAATGACAAAGAATATTTGCATTATTTGAAAAATATGTACAATGAAAGAAGGAGTGGAAATCAGAGGTATAAAGAGGTACAACGGGAAGATACGAGGTTGTTCAAAGATTCATGCATGAATCCTTATGTCATGCTTGAAAGAGAAAATTTTCCAAATTTTTCTTTTCAAGAGCTGAGCGGACCAAGAGTGGTAGGAGATCCTTCTGAAGATAAGATGCTTAAGTTTCACCATTTCCAAGATTTCTGAGTTAAAACTTTTTCAATCATTGTAAATACCATTGTTTGAAAAATAAATAAATAAAAAAAAATTCAAAAACAATAGAAAAATAGAAAAAGAGGGCGGTTTTAAAAATAGAAAGAAAGCCCCATGTTCAAAAAATAGTCATTCGGAAAGCGCGCAAGTCTAAATGCCACTACTAGTGCTTAAATGTCTTGTTCAGTTATCTAGCCTAATCATAACTGAACATGTTTTAAATTTATTTGTTGATAAGTTAGTGAGAGGAAAAGATAGTCAACATTTTTTAAGCTTGACTTATCAAAGAGAGTAGATTAGGAAAAGTTACTGGTTCCACATGCTCAAAACATAACCAAAGAGGAAAGCAGGGATGAAAAACAAATTGTGTATCCTAGCCTTGTCTTTCTAGATTTCATTTTATGGAAAATAATATTTGTGTGCAGCTTGTCTTGCATGCCACAAGTACATGGAAATTCAAACTGTCTAATCTTGATTTGGTCATTTTTCAATTTCATGTTTTAGATTAGAGAATAAAATCCTGTCAAACAGCTTAACCTTGACAGTCGATCCAGCATAGGTAGAGAAACAAAGGAGTTCATCAGCTTAATCTGAACTCCCGACGGATATAAGTGTAGAATTAGATAGTATCATTTTTCAAAAATATTATGTCAAAGGGTTGCTAGTCCAAATGCACCCAAAAGAAGAAAAAATGTTAGGAAATATAGTGGGGTAGGTGTAAATATCGTTAACGCTAATCATGCTATCAATTTTCAGAAATAGCATTAAGGAAGAAAGAAATTTGCGCCAATGGATAAAGGCATTGGTCTTTAAAGAATCAAGATTTGAAATTCTGGACACCTCCTGAAAAGGAGCTGCCCTCCCTAAATGGAGCCACTGTTAGTCATCAGTATTTTTCACCTGTTGATGATGACTAGTTTTTTAAAGGCAAGTTTTCTAGCAATTGATCTCCAATTTGTCAAATTTGCCAGCTAGAAAACACCCATAAACATTTTTTCCCTCCTACCTTTTAAAATCAGCCCATGATGAGATAAAACCTAATTGTCAAGTCCTATCTAGTCTCATTCATACAAACTTTTCCAACAGCTCCAAAGAGAATACACCAAATCTGTCCAAAACGTCTCCCCTAAGTTAGGTAGTGGCGCTTTAGGTGATCCTCCCTTGACAAACTATCCTAAAGCCAAAAGAATCTCTGTCTAATATCAACCAGTCATAGATAACCTTCCTATTCTGCAAATAAATCTTTATACACCCTTAAGTCGTGCCACTAACAAACCTTGATGTCTCAGCAGTGCATATGCCACAGGTAAAACTGATATTAGATGGATTTACAGTGTTTCAATGTCTTTTTCAAGAGCATAAGTGTACCAGTGTTCCATAAGACATTATTAAACTTAACATGAGAAGACAGTTTCTTCTCATGTGGTTTTGAGCCTGGGATGCAAGTACTGGACATGGAGTTATTTCAATGAGCTCCTGCAAACAAAGTCAAAAGGTTAGTGACTTATGAATAAAATATAATAATCTGCAGATACTGGTCAGGTTGCTTCTGATGTCTAAATATGCATAAAGTTATTTTAACAACAGGATTACATATCTCAGAGAATTTCCCCTCATGGCATATTGTCAATTTGTCACTTTTATTTGCTTAACTATGAATAGGAAGTGAAAGGAAAGATGACACTGCTTCAAAGCAGATGAAATGGCATCACTGTGTAAAACCTCCTCCAAGCATGAGCAGAGGGTTGAATGACTAAGAAAACCTCCTCAAAACATGAGCAGACGGTTGAATGATTGAGAAAACCTCCTCCAAACATGAGCAGAGGGTTGGGTCACTTATTGTAAAAACTCCTCCAAATATGAGCAGATGGTTAGGTCATTGGTTGAAAACCTCCTTCATTTAACAAGCAGAGGGTTCGGCAATGTGATAAAGGCCTCCTTCATTTAACAAGAAAAGGGCAAGGAACAGAGGTATGGCCTCATGTAAGGGAAAAAGGCTAAAAATACATCAAATAGCTTTAAAATCTTGTTGTACACCTTTTTCTCCAATAGATGAAAACCACTAACACGGAAATGGTGTTTCAAAGATTGATTATATGGTTTCACTGATTGAAAAGTAGAGTTTAAGTGCAGTGGAAAACAATTGGATGATTATGAGTGGAAAAATGTTGTTAAGAAGATGGCCAAATAGTGGTACTTTAATAATCAGAGAGGTTTGGTTTTTCTTCTATCAAATATCTCCTTCAAAGACAACTTGCAGCTAAAATGAACAAAGCTTGGACAGGTTCATCAATATGAAGAAAGGGATATGACACTATGTTTAAAATTCAAAACAACTTTCAAAGAATCAAGCCATATCACTATTACGGACAAAGACCTCTTATGGACATATGAACAAACCCCGTTATGATATAGGTAAAGCCACGGGTGAATGCAAGTAAGGTTTTTCATCCACAGTCAAAGGAAAAATATCCAAGGGAACCTTGTAGTTTTGAGCAACTTCACAATGGGCATAATCATCATCAAACACCAATAGAGTCCAAATTGTCAAAGTAAGTTTAGAGTTGTGAATCATATCCTTCCAGGATATGGCAAAGGATGCATCAAAAGCCTTGGATTTGACTCTTAAGCAGCGCTCCTTTAAATATCATAAATAGGCAAATAGTGAAAAGGATATTGCCTTGATGAGAAAACACTGAGAGAGATTTTGGCTTTCAAGATGGTTTCTTTACTTTTAAGAGGGTCATATCTATGAAGATAATCAAAAGTATCATCCACAACACTTTTAGGAGTCCTGGTCAAATATTGGCTTTTGTGATGTTTTAAAGATAATAAAATGACAAAAGCAGTAATTCATGTTTTGATGAAACAAACAGGCCTTTCAAAACAGTTAAACCCTCCAAAGCATAATATAAAGGCATTTAAAGTGTCTCTTTCAAATATTAAGGTGGATAGACCATTGCTAAGTCTCATTAGAAAAATTTTAAAACACAAACAATCACTCTTCTAGCTATTCACTGGACAAAGCAAGAAATTCTGAGAAAATTGAGAGTTTTTAAGGCCCTCAAGCATGCGTGGCACGCCTGTGAACAAAAAGACAAAGGTATTCTACTGTGATGTGGCGCGCCTATAGTGGCACACGGAGCGCCTGTAGCGCTGGTCACCAACTACCCAAAGACCGACTTGACACCCCTCCATTGCGCGGTGTTTTTTCCTGTGAACATGCCGCTCACCCTAAACACCTTCAAAAACTCTTTTGAGAGTTTCTCAACCAATCAAAAAGGGCCCTTAAGAGTTTTTAAGTTTTGGAGAGTGCTAGCTGCCTTCAAACACGGTGATAACCCAAAGTTGCTACAAGGAGCAGACTTTGTCAAAAATTCAGAGGATAAAAAAGCAACTGAGAAAGGAGGTGTGTTAGACCAAAGTTGAAAGCTCTTCTAGGGTTATTAAAAATCCAAAACTCGCCCATATTTGCTAGACAGATGAACAAAGGTGCAGAGACCACAAAAAAAATTTAGATGATCATATATATAGTGGCCAAAAGATGAAGGCTTGGTAAATATAGAAACTTCCTTTTTATGTTATGAGACAGCAAACTCTGTACAGCCTCCATAGTTCAAAAAATAGAGTCTGTGAAGGTCTTTTCAAATCAGCTGAGGGATTTTTGTCTACCTTTGTAAAAGAAACAATGAATAGCAAAACGGGTACTAATTGAAGAGAAAGGTTTTCTTATTAAAACAAAGGTTCCTTCTTCACCAATAACCACAAAGATATCTTTTCAGAGTTATTTTCCCAAGCACAGTGATAAGATTGAGTTTTTTTCATTTAACAAATACTTTTTGATTGGCATAAAAGAGGACAAACAGTGATTTATAAATAGGATAGGGTGTGTGCTTGAGAATCCATTTCAAGGACCATTTGAGACAAAAAAATTTTGTCAGTCAGCAAAGAGTATTCAAAACAAAATGCCTCCCAGGCAAGATAGTGGAAGTGGCCTTCACATGAGGTTTGAGCTTGTTTCAACTGAAGAGGTAAATGGTCATCCATCAGTCCTATTTAACTTTCATTAGGTTGGGTGTCTAGATTTTTGTCAAAGGGTGCAGGAGGTGAAAAGCTATTACCCTTTGACACATCTTTGTGCTTTCAGATTTCAAGAGAAGCACTTTTAGCTGGCAGGCTTGGATTTCAAGTTCTCTCCTAGGTCCATTTCCAAGGCCACCAAAATCCCTTATGTCAGAGAGAAGTGGTTTAAAAGGAGCCACCTAGACTCAGAACAATACAAACCTTTTTTGTAGCCTGAGCATAGAGATACATGTCCATCCATCTTTCCCTTCTCATATATGTTCACTAGTTATGCCCCCCTCATGAAGATAATTATGAAATACTTCACTTGCGAGGGAAGATTCTCCCGAGTCTATGCTTACCATGTCTGATTGCTCATGCATTTCACAAGAGCAAAATTTTTAAATCTCCCTTTCTTCCTCCATAGAAGTATTGAAAAAATGGCCTCCACTATTCAGAAAAAACCTCCTTCTCAGCAGTTAGCTTGCCTTTTCCATCATTCTCTCATAAAGGTTATCATTCTTCATCAGCTTGAGAAGAGGGAAATATCTTGGGACACTTTCATTGCACATCCCAATTTCGCCACTTTTCCTTCATTCCATAAATTTCCTTTACCTTCCACCCACCACACTTCACCTTCTTCAAGCAAGCTCATTCCCAAGAAGCTCAAATTTCCCATTGAAAAAGAAAAAGAGCATGATGAGGAAGAAGAGCATGATGAGGAGGAAGAAAATTATGATGATGAAAAGCAGCATGATGATGATGAACAATAGCATGTTGAAACAGGGAAGCAAGGGCATAAAGAGCAACATGATGAAGAGGAGGAAGAGCACAGTGAAGAAGGGCAGCAAAGTGAAAAAGAGCACAGTGAGGAGGGACAGCAAGGTGAAGAGAATCATAGTGATAATATGCAGCACAGTAATGAAGAGCAGCGCCATGAGGAAACTCAAAACAGTCAGGAGAGAAATGATGAGGAGATTGAGAATTTTGATAAGGACATTAGTAGCCCTCACAGCAGCAAAAAGGATGAGGATGAAGCTGAAAACATTGTAGAGATAGAGCCCCAAAGTCCTAAAGACAGCAAAGGCAAAAGTAAAGAGGGCAGCCCTCAAAAAGAAATGCAAGAGGACATTCAAGGCATCCATGAAGAAACTCAAAACAGTGGCAAGAATGATGAGGAAAGTAACAAAGGCAAAGTGCCAATAGAGCATGTGTTAGATACTGCTCCTAGGCAAGGGGCCATGCTTTCTTCTCCAAAAGTGGCCAATTTCCTGGACATCAAGGAAAAGGGTGCCTAAAGCTGTAACTCCAAATGTTACCAAGGCCCTCCGAAGCAAGGGGAAACTTCCCAAGAAGCCCATTGTCGACTTGTCCAAGAGGAGGAAGACCAAGAGAGCCACCCAAAGCAAGGGAAAGGAGGAAGAAGAAAGCAGCCATGAAAAGGAGAGGGACTTTGACATAACTCAAATCCAAAGTGATGATAGCGACAATGAGGCTCGAATCCTAGAAATTCTCTTGATCAATAGAGAAATCCAAATTGATGCTTTGAGGGAAGATCTAGAGAGGGCTAGAAACTTCAATCACTTTTTGCGAATTAAAAATAAATAGATGAGTATCCACATGGCAGTATATGAGACACGAGCCATCAAATACAAAAAAGAGGCCTCCAAGGTGCAAGTTAGATTGGAAGAACTCATGGGCGAGTTCAGTGATAGCGAAGATGAAGATCAACCCGGAAGAAAGACACCTCAAAGCTCCAAATTTTGGCCTCAGCTTCCCAGCATGTTTCTAAAAACCCTTGAGGGTCATGCTCGCCAAAATTGGGTGAAATTCAACAAGTTTTGGTTTTTTGTCATTTTTGGGTTTTTGGCTAAAACTCATGGGCATCGTCATTTCTGTTTGGGACATACTCAAAGCATGAAAATGGTATCATTGGATGCCATAATTTCAGGGTCATCTACTCAGGGATTTTTAGATCAATTGAAGATATTTTTCTCCCCCAAAATGGCGAAAAACACTCACTTTTTCCACACTCTGCCCCGTTTATTAGCAAGGTCTATTTTTTGGGTTTTTACACACATGTCAGTTTTTTATGGACTTACATTGATTATTTTGGAGAAAAATAATATGTTTCAGAAGGTAGACATTCAGAGCTTTCCAACGAGCCATCACACGCCTCGTTTCGACATCAGGAAGGCCTGCAAAAGTTGCCGGCAATATAGAGGACTTTTTGCTGATATATTTCTTAAGTATTTTTGTAAAAAATGAACCTTTCTAAAGTGACTTTTCCTCATGTGCGTTTAGCTACTTTTGGGCATGATTATTTATGAAAAATCAATATATTTTCCTCTTTTATAATTTTTGAGATATTTTATTACATATTTTGTGCCTTGGGCTTTGCAAAGCCTCAAGGACAAAATCAGATATTTTGGATAGGCCAATGAGATTGCAAGTTGAACTAGGAGGTTTTCTTCACTTTGGCCTATATATTCCAAATGATTTCATTGTAAATAAGGAAGAACTTATGAATAGAAGCAATATATGGTTATACAAGCTTGGAAGAAATACTTGTCTCATGCATTGGAGAGTTTCTTGAGTGCTTTTGGATGATGAAAGAGGACTGTTGTTGGATTCCATGACTTGGTAGAATGGTATAGTGTCTCTCTCTATTTTTCTTCTTAGTTTTCATTCATAATTCCATGTTATTGCTTGCTATAATACAATAGAGAATAGATTTGAGACATGCCCTTTGAGGCACCTCAAATTGATTGTTTCTTTATAGCTTCTATGTTTTCTTCCTTCTTAGTCATATCAAAGAATCCTTGATTTCTCTTTGATAACTGAAGAGTATTGTTTGATTGTTTCATTTATGGTTTTATGCATGTTAAGTATGATTCACGGTATGCCCTGCTTACTCATGCCTAGTCATAGCTCCACCTCTGAAACCTTTCTTTGATTGATTAGATTTTCATTTGTTGAACCAAGGAGGTCTTGTACTAATCTTTCCCTTTGCCTAAAACTATGAAATCTTGATTCAAAGTTCCCAATAGCTTGAAATACTATGCTTAGGCATTTCCTCATAGTGATTTGAGTTTTTTTTTTTTCTTAAACGTATTTCCCCAAAGTCTGATAGCCATTTCCTAAAGTTAGAGAGTCATATATCTCTATGCATGGCTTGAATGTTTATTTCTATGCGTTAATCAATTTATAGTTACATTTCTCATGATTAATGGTTAGCCATACCATGTTTATGTCAGCTATTGAACTATTTATGTTTGAAATCCTTTTTTATTCACAAATTTAATGTCCATCCCACTCCATTTTACCTAAAGATCCATTCTACCTCGAATCAAATCGGCCCTTCAACAAACTTGTATCACCATCTGAAGCTTTCTTGAAGTTTTCGACCCCATAGCCCAATTGATCTGACATATTTTTACCTATATTAGTCTTTGATCAATTCATCCCTCACAAACCTAAAAACCAAAACCAAACACCTACTTCATAACTAGCCTAAAATGAAGAACACAACAAGCAAACACACAGATATCCCTTACACAAATAGAGAGAGCCCTCTCTGAGTCCTGGAAGGCTAGGTCATTAGGCTCCAAAGGCTGGTTTGATGTTACACTGTCATTTGGCTTTCCAATCAGCCAAATCACAGGACACTAACATAATGGCGATCACGGTGGGACTTTGAGTAACAAACAAACTTTGATTCCCTAAACATTCCAGCAGCCTTAAGAATAATATTTGATTAACTTATCCCACCACTCACTAACATAATCGAAATCATGGTGGGACTTTTCTGAGTTCATTTTAATCTGAATACCTTTCAAGACTCACGGAAAGCCCCTTTTTGAACTAAGCACACTATATTATTGAGCCACCTCATCGCCACACTAACATAATGGCGATCATGGTGGGACTCTGAGTAATAAACAAACATAGATTCCCTACACATTTTAGTAGCCTTAGGAATACTATTTGATTGACTTATCCCACCGCTCACTAACATAATGGCGATCACGGTGGGACCTTCCGAGTTAGTGACAATCTAAGTACTCCTTAGTAACTTTCGAAGTCTCAATCAAACTTAGAAAACTTAAGTGTTGTTTGAAGAGTCGAAGCTAGCTCTTCCACCATCTTAGGAAAATGATGATTCAGTTATAGGAAACTCTTCCAAACCTCATAGGCTACACAAAAACTCAGAAAACTCCAAAACATTCCCAGATTGGCTTTTCCCTAGTTATTGGTGGTGGACCATAGCTACATGTTTAGAAAAACAACCAAGTTCCACCTGGCGACCTCCACTAGCCTCTAGTAGGCTTAAAAAACTCCATAAAAAACCAAAAAATTCATAAACCATACCTTTCTGTTGACTCATCCTTTCCAAAACTTAAAACTTATGGTGCAAAGTCTGTAATCAGTGACAAACTAAGTATAACTTAGCGATTCAGAAGACTTCACCTAAACATAGGAGATAAACAGAAATAATCTTGCAAATAGAACCATTAGCTTGTCCAAACAGCCTAGCAAGCTATTGAAACCAAGTGAATCACTCTTCCTTGCAAGTCTTCATCTCAGAGTTTGCTAGAAATTTTTTTCCCGAAAGCATGTTTGATAGTGTTGGTGGTGGACCATAGTTCTCATAGAAATCCACCTGGCGACTCCACTAGTCCTCATTTTTGTTTTGACCATCCTTCACATTAGTAAACCCCTAGAGAGGACATCCATCTGAAACAATCACAAATACCATCCTCTATAAACTCTGGATTCGAAATCTGGCTTCACGAAGAATCAACACCAGATCTCATCTAGACCCAAATCCCCCTATCGTAGTAGATGACCCAGAGAATATTCTGTGGAAAGCTTCCAAAACTGGAAATTTAGCTATCGATAGGTCCATCCATAAAGAAAGATTAGTACCTGAACACCTCACAGCCTTGCAG
Organism: Pinus albicaulis; assembly: GCA_034641835.2. Taxonomy (NCBI): domain Eukaryota; kingdom Viridiplantae; phylum Streptophyta; class Pinopsida; order Pinales; family Pinaceae; genus Pinus; species Pinus albicaulis. Next base: position 657,971,787 of record CM076583.1, on the reverse strand, counting down.
GATTCCCCTTTTGACTTAAACTTAGCAAAAACCATTTTTAGAAGCATGTCACAAAGTAAGGTAAACTTTGACGATCTTGAGCCACTAGATTTGCCACAGAGTCCTGGTAGAGAAGCCTCTCCTACTACCCCTCCCGACTTTCAGCTTCTCCATCACTTTGGCTCCTACCACCCCAGATCTGCTCAAAATCAGATCACTAGACCCAGTACATCCGCCACACCCATCCAAACCACTATTGTTCGAATCACCTCATCTCATCCTACAAGCCCTCATTTTGTACATCATTCATTAGCTCCCACGATGGCAGCCTGGTATGCACCCTTGGTGTTGCCACACCCTTTGGCTCCTTTACAAAATGAATATCAATCCAAAATCCTACACTTTACCGGAGTTGAGACTACGACATCTCAACAACATGTAGATAGAATTAGTGATGCCTTTGAATACATGGAAATAGAATACGAGACCATCAGAATGAGGATGTTCGCCCAAAGCCTGGGCGGAGAACCCAAAAAATGGTTTAAGAGCTTAACTCCAAACATCATCCACGATCTCCCATAACTCTACCAAAACTTCATAAATAAGTGAGAGATCAGAAAGAACCCCTTTCAAATCCTGTCGGAATATAACAATCTAAAATGGGAAAATGGGGAAAGTGTCCAGGAATACTGCACTAGGTTCAACAATGTGTATAACGGCCTCCCGCCTCACTTCAAACCTCCACTTGGCTCAGCCTTAGAAAAGTTCCCCGAAGGTTTCGACCCAGATGTGACTTATCAACTAAGAGACAAGGACCCTCCTACCTTAGAGGAAATGCAAAAAGTGGCCATAAATGTAGAAGCCAATTTAGCTGAAAAGAAAGCTAGGGTAAAATCAGAGAAGAAGGTTACATACCATGACGATGTTGCCCCTTCAGTATCATTCTTAAACCCTAGAATAGATGGCCTGGTTAGATCCATGGCGAAAATGTGGGAAGAGATAAGTGAAAAGACACCTCTTAGGGACAGCCAGCAAAACCCTCCAAACAGAAACCGGAACAAAATTTTTAGGAGGGAATAGCCTCAAAACAAACCAAGGGAAAGTGACCAACAAATTAGACCACCTTTTAATGAAAATTATGTTGAAGAAGATGAGAGGGATATAGAAACCATTGATGAAAATCATTTGAACCTTATAGGTTCTGATAACGAGAGTGAGGTTTACCTCACAGAAGAAGAACAATCGTTCTTCTCTCCGAATCAAGATGAAACCAACTATGAAGATCTCGAAGATCCTGCCATAGATTTTTAGAATGCCATAATAGAATCTCATAGGCAGTATGACCTTAGAAGCAAAAAAAACCAAGACAACTCCAAGAAAGGTAGCTCAGACACTGCTAAAACCCCTGATACCATCCTTAAAAAAGCAGTGGATAGCAACAAAATCGTGGTCAAGAAAATTTACCAAGACAAAGATAAGGCTATTCAAATAAGTCTTCGCTCAAATGCTCCTAATACCTCCACCAAGATTCCTGAGATGGCTGTGTCAAACAAAATCCTGAAACAAAGTCATCAAAATGAAAACATAGAGAAAGTCATGGCTGAAAAAACTGAGGAAAACATGTCTAAACTACAAGAACCTTTCAGTTTTGAGGGAGAAATCGCCAAAATAAAGATTACCATGCCTCTCACTGAACTTATCTCCCAAAGCTCTTATAAATCCCAAGTGTTAAAGGTACTGAATATAGGAAATGATGCAAACACCCTAAATCTAGCTGATAACACTCCTGAAGTGTTGTTTGGTCTGAAAATAGAATGGAAATTCCAAGAAGGAACCACTCTTCCCTTTTACATCTGTCTGAATATCCATGACCAAATCCTACACAATGTCATGCTAGACTTCGGGGCCTCGCATAATCTCATGCCAAAGGTTTTGATGGAAAGATTAGGCCTAGAAATAACAAGACCATATAAAGACTTATATTCATTTGATTTGAGTAGATTCAAATGTCTAGGCTTGATCAAGGATCTTTGTTTTAGTTTGGCCCAAATACATGCAAAACACCTAATCATGGACATAGTGGTAGCAGACATTCCCCCCAAGTACGGAATTCTTTTATCCAAAACTTGGGGAGCTAAAATTCAGGGAAATATTCAACTTGATATGTCCTATGCCACTATTCCTGTGTTTAACCAAACCAGAATACTCTATCAGGAATCACACATGAAGTATATGGTCAGCAGCCAAGAAAGGCCAGATAATATCTCAATGTACTCCTTGCATTATGATCTCAACTCTTTCATTTTACACACTGATGAGGACATTAAAGAACAATCAGGAGGATTTGAAACAAACTTAGACCCACCACATCAGTTGCCCCAAGTTCTCTATGATGAACTAGACACTTAGAATTATCATGACCATCATCAGTTATGTCTTGAGGAAAGATAGTTTATTCCTTTTGAAACAGGGATAGATCAAGGAGTACAAACCATTATGTACCATCAAGCAAATTTCTCAAACCTTAGGCAAACATCAGCAGTAACATTAGGAGACTTTTTCAGAACAGAGGCATTAGAAGACTTGCATATCACAAACCTCTTTTGACATCAGGGGCAGGGAAACTTAATGTTTTTACCATACCTTAAGTATTTACCATCACGTGACTCTACCTCTTCAAATGAAACCTTGACTGTAGCCATAACAACTCTAAATCCAGAAAACATGTCTAAAAAAATTTCTTACGAAAGGATATGATGACTGCAATCCAAATATACCTGAGTTGTTTGAACTAAATAGCATTCTGCCACTCCACCAAAGACTTAGAACTGCTAAAATTTGCAATATTATTCAAAATACTACTTCATGCAGAGAAAATAGTGAGAAGCACTATGCCACTGCCATCACTCCAAGAAACAACTTCGACAAAACAAAATACAAAAATCTTGACCAAACAGTAATAGTCAAAGATAAAAAAATTGGTCATAGGATCTATTTTGATTTTAGAAATAACCCTTGTGACAACAACTATACCCTTCCTGCCCAAGACCATGATATACCAATGATAAGTGCTTTTAATCATATGTCTTTGCAAAATGATGTTTCAGGATATAGCCAAATAATTCCTTTGCAAAGCAGACAACTCCAAGAAATTTTCAAGTATGCTGGAAGTAGTTCCATTTTCAAACCCAGAATTGCAAAGCCACTGGATATCAAAAACATGCTCCTAAAAGCCATGTTTCCAGTTCTAAATTTCTGCATTCTGACATACCTTGATGATTTCATCATATACTTCAAAAATGACAAAGAATATCTGCATTATTTGAAAAATATGTATAGCAAAAGAAGGAGTGGAAATCAGAGGTATAAAGAGGTACAACGAGAAGATATGGGGTTGTTCAAAAATTCATGCATGAATCCTTATGTCATGCTTGAAAGAGAAAAATTTTCAAAATTTTCTTTTCAAGAGCTGAGTGGACCAAGAGTGGTAGGAGATCCTTATGAAGATAAGATGCTTAAGTTTCACCATTTCCAAGATTTCTGAGTTAAAACTTTTTCAATCATTGTATATACCATTATTTGAAAAACAAATCAAAAAACAAAAAATTCAAAAGCAATAGAAAAATAGAAAAAGAGGGCGGTTCGAAAAATAGAAAGAAAGCCCCATGTTCAAAAAATAGTCATTCGCAAAGCATGCAAGTCTAAATGCCACTACTAGTGCTCAAATGTTTTGTTCAGTTATCTAGCCTAATCATAACTGGACATGTTTTAAATTTATTTGTTGGTAAGTTAGTGAGAGGAAAAGATAGTCAACATTGTGTAAGCTTGAATTATCAAAGAGAGTAGATTAGGAAAAGGTACTGGCTCCACATGCTCAAAAGAGAACCAAAGAGGAAAGCAGGGATGAAAAACAAATTGTGTATCCTAGCCTTGTCTTTCTAGATTTCATTTTATGAAAAATAATATTTGTGTGCAGCTTGTCTTTCATGCCACAAGTACATGGAAAATCAGACTGTCTAATCTTGATTTGGTCATTTTTCAATTTCATGTTTTAGATTAGAGAATAAAATCCCGTCAAATAGCTTAACCTTGACAGTCGATCCAACATAGGTAGAGAAACAAAGGAGTTCATCAGCTTAATCTGAACTCCTGGTGGATATAAGTGTAGAATTAGATAGTATCATTTTTCAAAAATATTATGTCAAAGGGTTGCTAGTCCAAATGCACCCAAAAGAAGAAAAAATGTTAGGAAATATAGTGGGGTAGGTAGAAATATCGTTAATGCTAATCATGTTGTCAATTTTCAGAAATAGCATCAAAGAAGAAAGAAATTTACGCCAATGGATAAAGGCACTGGTCTTCAAAGAACCGAGATATGAAATTCTGGACACCTCCTGAAAAGGAGCTACCCTCCCCAAATGGAGCCACTATTAGTCATCATTATTTTTCACCTATTGATGATGAATAGTTTTTTAAAGCCAAGTTTTGTAGCAGTTGATCTCTAATTTGTCAAATTTGCTAGCTAGAAAACACCCATAAACATTTTTTCCCTCCTACCTTTTAAAATCAGCCCATGATGAGATAAAACCTAATTTTCAAGCCCTATCTAGTCTCAGTCATATAAACTTGTCCATTAGCTCCAAAGAGAATACTCCAAATCTATCCAAAAAGTCTCCCCTAAGTTAGGTAGTGGCGCTTTAGGCAATCCTCTCTTGGAAAACTATCCTAAAGCCAAAAGAACCTCTGTCTAATATCAACCAGTCATAGATAACCTTCCTATTCTGCAAATAAAGCTTGATACACCCTTAATTCGCGCCACTAACAAACCTTGATGTCTCAATAGTGCATATGCCACAGGTCAAACTGATATTAGGTGGATTTACAGTGTTTCAATGTCTTTTTCAAGAGCAGAAGTGTACCAGTGTTCCAGAAGACATTATTAAACTTAACATGAGAAGACAGTTATTTCTCATGTGGTTTTGAGTGTGGGATGCAAGTACTGGACAGAGAGTTATTTCAATGAGCTCCTGCAAACATAGTCAAAATGTTAGTGACTTATGAATAACAAGTAATACTCTGTAGATACTGTTCAGGTCGCTTCTGATGTCTAAAGATGCATAAAGGTATTTTAACAATAGGATTACATATCTCAGAGAATTTCCCCTCATTGCATATTTCAATTTGTCACTTTTATTTGCTTAACTATGAATAGGTAGTGAAAGGAAAGATGACACTGCTTGAAAGAAAATGAAATGGCATCAATGTGTAAAACCTCCTCCAAGCATGAGAAGAGGGTTGAATGACTAAGAAAACCTCCTCCAAACATGAGCAGAGGGTTGAATGACTGAGAAAACCTCCTCCAAACATGAGCAGAGGTTTGGGTCACTTATTGTAAATCCTCCTCCAAATATGAGTAGATGGTTAGGTCATTGGTTGAAAACCTCCTTCATTTATCAAGCAAAGGGTTTGGCAATGTGATAAAGGCATCCTTCATTTAACAAGTAGAGGGCCAGGAACAGAGGTATGGCATCATTTAAGGGTACAAAGCTAACAATACTACAAATATCCTTAAAATCTTGTTGTACACCTTTTTCTCCAATAGATGAAAACCACTAACACAACAGTGGTGTTTCAAAGATTGATTATATGGTTTCACTGATTGAAAAGTAGAGTTTAAGTGTAGTGGGAAACAATTGGATGATTATGAGAGGAAATTTTTTTTTAAGAAGATGGCCAAGAAGTGGTACTGTAATAATCATAGAGGTTTGGTTTTTCTTCTATCAAAGATCTCCTTCAAAGACAACTTGCATCTAAAATGAACAAAGCTTGGACATGTTTATCAATATGAAGAAAGGGATATGACACTATGTTTCAAATTCAAAACAACTTTCAAAGAATCAAGCCATATCACTATTATAGACAGAGACCTCTTACGGACATATGAACAAACTCTGCTATGATATAGGTAAAGCCATGGGTGAATGCAAGTAAGGCTTTTCATCCACAATCAAAGGAAAAATATCCAAGGGCACCTGGCAGTTTTGAGCAAATTCACAATGGGCATAATCATCATAAAACACCAATAGAGTCCAGATTTTCAAAGTAACTTTAGAGTTGTGAATCATCTCCTTCCAGGATATGGAAAAGGATGCATCAAAAGTCTTGGATTTGACACTTAAGCAGTGCTCCTTTAAAGATCAGAAATACGAAAACAGTGAAAAGGGTATTTCCTTGATGAGAAAACACTGAGAGATATTTTGGCTTTCAAGATGGTTTCTTCACTTTGAAGAGGGTCATATCTATGAAGATCTTTGAAAGTATCATCCACAACACTTTTAGGAGTCCTGGTAAAATATTGGCTTTTGTGATGTTTTAAAGATATTAAAAGGACAAGAGCAGTGATTCATGTTTTGATGAAACAAACAAGCCTTTCAAAACAGTTAAACCCTCCAAAGCATAATATAAAGGCATTTAAAGTGTCTCTTTCAAATATTAAGGTGTAGAGACCATTGTTGTCTTATTAGAAAAATTTTAAACACAAACAATCGCTCTCCTAGTTGTTCACTAGACAAAGCAAGAAATTCCGAGCAAATTCAGAGTTTTTAAGGCCCTCAAGCCTGCGCGACGCGCCTATAAAAGCGTGTGGTGCGCCTGCAAACAAAAATACAAAGGTATTCTACTATGGCGCGGCACGCCTGTAGTGGCGCGCGGTGCGCCTGTAGCACTGGTCACCAACTTCCCGAAGGCTGACTCGACACCCCTCCACTACGCCTCGTTTTTTCCTGTGAACATGCCGCTCACCCTAAAAACCTTCAAAAACACTTTTGAGAGCTACTCAACCAATCAAAAAGGGCCCTTAAGTGTTTTTAAGTTTTGGAGAGCCCTAGCTACCTTCAAGCATGGTGATAACCCACAGTTTCTACAAGGAGCAGAATTTGTCAAAAATTCAGAGGATAAAATAGCGACTAAGAAAGGAGGTGTGTTAGACCAAAGTTGAAAGCTCTTCTAGGGTTATTAAAAAGCAAAAACTAGCCCATAGCTGCTAGACAGATGAACAAAGGTGGAGAGACCACAAAACATTTTTAGGTGATCATCTATACAGTGGCCAAAAGATGAAGGCTTGGTAAATATAGAAACTTCCTGTTTATGTTATGAGACAAAAAACTCTGTACAGCCTCCATAGTTCCAAAAACAGATTCTATGAAGGTCTTTTCAAATCAGCTGAGGGAGTTTTGTCTACCTTTGTAAAAGAAACAATGAATAGAAAAAAGGGTACTGATTGAAGAGAAAGGTGTTCTTATCAAAACAAAGGCTCCTTCTTCACCAATAACTACAAAAATATATTTTCAAAGTTATTTTCCCAAGCACAGTGATAAGATTGAGTTTGTTTCATTTAACAAATACTTGTTGATTGGCATAAAAGAGGACACATAGTGATTTATAAGGAGGACAGGGTGTGTGCTTGAGAAGCCATTTCAAGGACCATTTGAGACAAATTGTTTTTGTTAGTCAACAAAGAGTATTCAAAAACAAAATTCCTCCCAGGCAAGACAGTAGAAGTGAAGCTCACAAGAGTTTTGAGTCTATTTCAATTGAAGAGGTAAATGCTCATCCATCAGTCCTGTTTAACTTTCATGAGGTTGGGTGTCTAGATTTTTGTCAAAGGGTGCAGGAGGTGAAAATCTATTCCCCTTTGAAATGTATTTTTTCTTTGATATTTCAAGAGAAGCACTTTCAGCTGGCAGGCTTGGATTTAAATTTCTCTCCTAGGTCGATTTCCAAGGCCACCAAAATCCCTTATGTCGAAGAGAAGTGATTTAAACAGATCCACCTAGACTTAGAACAATACAAACCCTTTTTGAAGCTTGATCATAGAGATACATGTCCATCCATCTTTCTCTTGTCATATCTATTAACTAGTTATGCCCCCCTCATGAAGATAATCATGAAATACTTCACTTGCGAGGGAAGATTCTCCCGAGTCTATGCTTACCATGTCCGATTGCTCATGCATTTCACAAGAGCCAAATTGTTAAATATCCCTTTCTTCCTTCATAGAAGTATTGAAAAAATGGCCTCCACTGTTCAGAAAAAACCTCCTTCTCAGCAATCAGCTTGCCTTTTCCATCATTCTCTCATAAAGGCTATCATTCTTCATCAGCTTGAGAAGAAGGAAATATCTTGGGATACTTTCATTGCACATCCCAATTTCACCACTATTCCTTCATTCCATACATCTCCTTCACCTTCCACCCAGCACCCTTCGCCTTCTTCAAGCAAGCTCATTCCCAAGAAGCTCAAATTTCCCATTGAACAAGAAAAAGAGCATGATGAGGAAGAAGATCATGATGAGGAGGAATAACATTATGATGATGAACATCAGCATGTTGAAACAGGGCAACAAGGGGAAAAAGAGCAGCATGATGAAGAGGAGGAAGAGCACAGTGAAGAAAGGTAGCAAAGTGAAAAAGAGCACAGTGAGGAGGGACATCAGGGTGAAGAGCATCATAGTGATAATATGTAGCACAGTAATGAAGAGTAGCACCATGAGGGAACTCAAAATAGTCAGGAGAGAAATGATGAGGAGATTGAGCATTTTTATAAGGACATTGGTAGCCCTCACAACAGCAAAAAGGATGAGGATGAAGCCTAAAACATTTTAGAGAGAGAGCCCAAAAGTCCTAAAGACAGCAAAGGCAAAAGTAAAGAGGGCAGCCCTTAAAAAGAAATGCAAGAGGACAGTCAAGGCATACATGAAGAAACTCAAAATAGTGGCAAGAATGATGAGGAAAGTAACAAAGGAAAAGAGCCAATAGAGCATGTGCTAGCTGCCTTTCCTATGCAAGGGGCCATGCTTTCTTCTCCAAAAGTGTCCAAGCCCTAGACATCAAGGAAAAGTGTGCCTAAAGCTGTAACTCCAAATGTTACTAGGGCCCTCCTAAGCAAGGGAAAATAGCCCAAGAAGCCCATTGTCAAATTTACCAAGAGGAGGAATACCAAGAGAGCCACCCAAAGAAAGGGAAAGGAGGAAGAAGAAAGCAGCCATGAAAAGGAGAGGGACTTCAACATAATTCAAATCCAAAGTGATGATAGCGAAAATGAGGCCCGAATCCTAGAAACTCTCTTGATCAATAGAGAAAGCCAAATTGATGCTTTGAGGGCAGATCTAGAGAGGGCTAGAAACTTCAATCACTTTTTGAAAATTCAAAATAAACAGATGAGTGTCCACATGGTGGTATATGAGACACAAGCCATGAAATACAAAAAGGAGGCCTCCAAGGTGCAAGTTAGATTGGAAGAACTCATGGGTGAGTTCAATGATAGCAAAGATGAAAATCAGCCCAGAAGAAAGACACCTCAAAGCTCCAAATTTTGGCCTCAGCTTCCTAGGATGTTTCTGAAAACCCTTGAGGGTCATGCTTGCCAAAATTGGGTGAAATTCAACAAGTTTTGGTTTTTTGTCATTTTTGGGTTTTTTGGGTAAAAATCATGGGAATTTCCATTTCTGTTTGGGGTATCCTCAAAGGATGAAAATGGTATCATTGGATGCCATAATTTTAGGGGCATCTACTCAGCAATTTTCAGATCAATTGAAGATGATTTGCTCCCCCAAAATGGCAAAAAACACTCACTTTTTCCACACGCTGCCCCGTTTATCAGCAAGGTCTATTTTTTGGGTTTTTACACACAAGTCAATTTTTGATAGACTTACAGTGACCATTTGGATGAGACTAAGAATTTTCAGAAAATAGACATTCATATCTTTCCAAGGAGCCATCACGGGCCTCGTTTCGACATCGGGAAGGCCTCCAAAAATTGCCATAAATACAGAGGACTTTCTGATGATATATTTCTTAAGTATTTTTGTAAAAAATGATCTTTCTAAAGTGACTTTTCCTCATGTGTGCTTAGCTATTTTTGGGCATGATTAGTTATGAAAAGTTAATATATTTTCCTTTATTAGCATTTTTGAGATATTTTATGAGATATTTTGTGCCTTGGGCTTTGCAAAGCCTCAAGGACAAAATCAGATAATTTGTATAGGCCAATGAGATTGCAAGTTGAACTAGGAGGTTTTCCTCACCTTGGCCTATATATTCCAAAGGATTTCATTGTAAATAAGGCTGAACTTGATGAATAGAAGCAATATATGATTATACAAGCTTAAAAGAAATACTTGTCTCATGCATTGGAGAGTTTCTTGAGTGCTTTTGGATGATGAAAGAGGATTGTTGTTGGATTCCATGACTTGGTAGAATGGTATAGTGTCTCTCTCTATTTTGCTTCTTAGTTTTCATTCATAATTCCATGTTCTTGCTTGCTATAATATAGTAGAGAATAGATTTGAGACATGCCCTTGGAGGCACCTCAAATTTCCTGTTTCTTTATAGCTTCTATGTTTTCTTCCTTCTTAGTCATATCAAAGAATCCTTGATTTCTCTTTGATAACTGAAGAATATTGTTTTCTTGTTTCATTTATGGTTTTATGCATGCTAAGTATGATTCACAGTATGCCCTACTTACTCATTGTTAGTCATAGCTCCACCCCTGAAACCTTTCTTTGATTGATTAGATTGTCATTTGTTGAACCAAGGAGGTCTTGTATTGATCTTGCCCTTTGCCTAAAACTATGAAATCTTGCTTCAAAGTGCCCAATATCTTGAAATACTATGGTTAGAAATTTCCTCATAGTGATTTGAGTTGTTTTTTTGTCTTAAATGTATTTCCCCAAAGTCTGGTATCCATTTCCTAAAGTTAGAGAGTCATAGATCTCTATGCATGGCTTGAATGTTTATTTCTATGCATTGATCAGTTTATAGTTACATTTCTCATGATTAATGGTTATCCCTACCATGTTTATGTTAGCTATTAAACTATTTATGTTTGAAATCCTTTGTTCTTCACAAATTTAATGTCCATCCCACTCCATTTTACCCAAAGATCCATTCTACCTCGAATCAAATCGGCCCTTCAACAACCTTGTATCACCATCTGAAGATTTCTTGACCTTTTCAACCCCATATCCCAGTTGATCTGACATCCTTTTACCTATCTTAGTCTTTGATCAGTTTGTCCCTCACAAACCTAAAAACCAAAACCAAACACCGACTTCATAACTAGCCTAAAATGAAGAACAAAACAAGCTAACACACAGATATCCCTTACACAAACAAAGAGAGCTCTCTCTGATTCCAGGAAGACTAGGTCCTTAGGCTCCAAAGACTGGTTTGATGTTACACTGTCATTTGGCTTGCCAATTAGCCAAATCACAGGACACTAACACACCTAGTACTTGATTTAGAGTATAGGGTTCCCAAAGCCCTAAACCCTAAGCCATATTATTATTTGTCACTTTATCCCAGGAGAACAGAGCCCATTTTTTGGCCTCTTGAGCCCCACTCCATAAGAATTTTTTGAAAACTTCAACCCTTGATGTGCAGACTGCCTTAGGAGCTATGAGTCCAGACAAATGATAAACTGGCATGGAATTAAGGGTTGCTTTGAGAAGTACCACCCTTATAGCAATGTTCAACGCCCTGAATGACCAAGAATGATGTCTTGACTGAATGCGATATATAAGGTATTTCCAACATGACATTCGAAAGGAATTAAGGACCAAAGGAACTCCTAGATACTTAGTCGGGAGGGATTCAATTTGAAACCCCAATGTTCTAACCAGGAAGGATTGGGTAGTAGGTGCATTATTAAAAAATTAGATGTTAGACTCATCGGCATTGATCATCATTCCTGATGCTTGAATGAAATCAATCAAAATCTTCTTTATGGATCTTGATTCTTTTAGGGTAACTTGACAAAAAATCATGATGTCATCAACAAACTGTTGGTGGGTAAGCAGAAGATCCTCCCAAAAAAAGCAGATACCTCTAAGGGAGCCTGAGCTGAAAACATGTTTTATGTATCTTCCAAGGCCTTCGACTACCAAAATAAAAAAGAACGGGGATAAGGGATCACCTTGTCTGAGACCTCTAGAAGGGTTGAAAGCATGGGAAGGGGATCCATGGAAAAGAATGGAGAATAAAGGGGTAGAAATAAGGGAGTGTACCCAATCAATCCATATACAATCGAATCCGAAGGCTCGTAACACATTGGTGAGAAAGGTCCAAATCAACCGATCATAGAATTTCAGTAAGTCCAGATTGATGAGAATGCCTTTGGTTTTGAGGATTTTAAGGGTGTGTATGACTTCTTGCAATGAAATAATACCGTCCATGATTTGGCGACCCTAAAAAAGCTCATTTGTTTAGTGGAAATTACAGTCGAGAGGAGTGGCTTAAGCCTCTTGACCATCATAATAGAGATGATTTTATAAATAACAATAGAGAGCAATCGAATGGAAACCTTGCGGCTCCTCCGACTAAGAATTTTTAGGAATTAAAGCAAGAAAAGTGGAATTGAGACCATGATTTACCTACTGGGTGTGTTTGGATTCCTCCACAATCTCCAAGATGTACTAACCTAGGAAATGCCAAGTTTCTTGGAAGAACTCTGTTGTTAATCCATCAGGGCCTGGCGCTTTGTTCTTGGCCATCCCTTTCACCACTTCTTCCTCTTCCTTGATAGCGATGACTCTCATAAGGGTCATGTTTTGATCTCTGCTTACCATATCCTCTTCTTCCACTTCCTCCATAGAGATGACTGTCATAAGGGTCATGTTTTGATCTCTACTTACCATATAAAGGGTGTAGCTTTTGATGCGTTGTATTTCTTCTTGTCTATTCTAGTTTAGCTCCAATAGAAAAGTATAAAAGTGATCCACCAACAAATTTCCCATTTCCTACAATTCAACAAATTTGATTTCTCTCAATATTTAATATTTAATAAATTCAAATTTAAAATAAATCTACACTAATAATAAATATTTAAATAAAATTATATATATAATATTTAAATAAAATTATATATATAAAATCATAATTTGTTACCAGAGAATAAAATAAAAAATAAAAAAATATTATGAAACCATCCAATAAATCAGACATAAGGCTAACACAAAAATGAATCTCACTCCTACAAAATATTTGTGCAAACATATGTAAATGAAAATACATATGCTAATTTCTAGAAGTGAATCCCACAACATATGTAAATGAAAATACATATGCTAATTTCTAAAAGTGAATCCCACACGAAAATCATCTTGCACATATATGTAAATGAATATGCATATGTGAATTTCTTAATTTCCGGAAATTATTATTTATAACATTAATACAAATTACTAATTAAAAAAAAATTCAAATCTTTATTATTAATTATTTGTTATAGTAATTTCTAAATGGGTGATGTGATGTTTCATGATAGATCTTATTGCATTAATATTTCTAGCTTGTAAATTCTAACGAAAGATTTATGGTTATTTATTATTATATTGATAGGGTGTTTATTATGAAATAAAGTTTTTTTAAATTTATCTTTAATTATTAAATGGATAGTAGAGATTTAATTTTCAAGGAATATTTACAAATTAAAAGTTGAGATTTATTTTAAAAGTAGTTATAATATTTTTATTCTTTTAATTAAATTGATTATTTAAAAAAATATTATATGAAGATGTGTCATATGAACATGAATTCTTATGAAACAAGACTTTCTCATTCATGAATTATGGTTTTTTTAGGTATGTGGTATTAGTAAACCATGTTATTATTGCCTGATATTGTAACAAAGTCTATTTACAAATTAAGAATATCCATAGTAAAGTGGAAAAAATATCTATGATTAAAAAAATTAGATCCAGACTACTGTCATCTTGCTAAGGTGCCACTGCAAATTCCCCTTGGGTTATTCGAGGAAGACAGTTCCTAACAACATTTGGAAAAAATTTACCCATTTAATAGAATAGCAGGTTCTAGGTTTTAGTGACAAGAAGGAGGAACCATAACATGTAAAATCAATGGTAAAACATATGGGAGGACCAAAGTCATGAAAAGAATGGGGGGATACTCATTAACCTCAGTTGTTGGAGGAAGCAAGAACTAAGAGCGATGAGATTGGAACCAGAAATCTGCAACAAAAGGACATATTACATAATAGTACTTTTGGATAGTATTTTTATAGAAGTTTTTACATGAAAAATAATAGAGGAACATAAAGGAGAGACACATCAAGGTCTTAGGAGAAAAAATATGGGAAGAAAGTAGTTAAAGCTTGTACTAGGATAGGCGAGGCAAGATCTAGTCAGCTGTGTCAAGATCACAAAATACTTAAAGAAGATAGATATACCACTTTTTTATGAGTTTTACAGGAAGAATAACAGAGGAGCGTGAAGGACTTTACATAGTATTTTTTCAAAATTTTCCCTACAAGTGTTCATTTCATTGGTATTGGAAAAGTAATTTTGTTTAAAATTGGTGAAATATCGATCATCTTCAAGATTGTGGATGCTGAAACATTTCCTCACAATGAAAGTCTGAGGAATGAAAATAGGTTCCTATCTATTGTCAGGGCTTGGATTTTTTTTAATTTGTTCATACTATAGGTTATGGTGACTTGGTGACCTTGGACTGGGTTCTCCTCAAACTACCAGCTGAATATTAATTTTGAGTGGTCACATTTATCTCGCCTACCTCCAAAGATTTAATGTACCTAAAAATCACACTCTTACTATGTGATTGATCGACACCTGGTGAAGAGTATTGATATATTCTAACCTTCTATCCTTGTTTTTCCTCTCTTGTTGCTCCTTTAAGTTTCTTGATCCACATCACATCCACTTGCTACGAATTTCCTATTGATCCATACAACTATCTAAAATCTAGATGCCCTCTTCCAAAAATTTAGAGACTCTCATTGCACTAGCTATCAAGGTTGAGTCCCACACCCTTCCTATTTTGAAACAAGATTGCGACTCTTCACTACTTTCTGACATATCTCCCGGGCACTATTCATCAGATAGTTTAGAGTCCTTTCCTTGCTAGAAACATGGTGAAAAAAAATCTCTCCCTCTAAAGGTGAACAATGCTCCTAGGCTTTTGATCATGTAGGCTGAGACATTTTGGGATAACCTTGAACGATTAAAATTGGATGCTATCCTCAGAGGTGGAAATTATTACACCTTATGGGAGAGAAGATAAAACAATGTATGGAAATTTATTGGGTGTCAAAACTTGGATATCATCCATGCATCAGTATGCTATAGAAAATTTGGATAAGTTACCATTTTAATAGTCCAGCGAACGTGGAACTCATTCTTCAATTTTCCTGGGTTAAAGGTACAGGGTTTCTCCTTCTACATTATTGGTAGGTTGGATTTGACCCCCTCTCAAAAACTTTCCCCCTTTTGGAAGATCGTATGGGCCAAGTTGTTGGGTCTTCCTCTCGAACTTTGGACCCGAACAATGATTATTGAAAACGCCAATTCCATGGGAAGTTTTTTACTTCTGGCATGAGGGGTGTATGGGTCATATGAAGAAAAAACCAACATTGGTTTTGGCTGAGGTTGACCTCAGAGGTGGTCTCATATCTACTCTGGACCTGAACTGCAACTCTTTCTCTCGTAGTCTTAGTATTGACTATTGGGACATTCCTTATATATGGCTCATATTCCATTCGATGGGGCGCCTTCATGCTACCTTTATGGGACAATTACAGATGGATCGACACTCTCACTGGAGGCACATAGATTCACCTCCGATGAGGACACTAGATGCGAATATTTCAAATGAACCTATTTCAAATTCCCCAAGAAATTCTAACTCCTCCCATGTTCTATTTTTGCCTCCTTCACAATCATCCTTCCATGTAATGTCTCCCATTGTTTTTTTGGTATGGGCACTTACTTTTGAGCTGTCAACATCTACTATAGTTGTAATTCTTGAAGTTACCTCTATTTTTGGATTTGACCTGTCCCCTATTTCTTCTTCTCTTGGAGCTTATTTTCCTCCCTCCTCAACTCTTCATTTTATCCCTACTTCTCTATCTCCCCACTCCTCCATGTACTGAGAATTAGAAGCTCTATATTTCTTGGATTCATTTGGTATGGAGCCTCTATCCATCAAAAAATATTTTTTCTACCATCAGGAGGGCTCACAAACAAGAACTCCATCTTCCTCTTCTATAGCTTACAAACACTTAAACCCTCGAAAGAAGAAACCTCTTAATTTCAAGAAATTATCATCTATTTTTCTGAGGCCTCACCTCTTAAAGAATCTGATTTTACTATTTCTGAAGTTTTTGTTAATGTCTTCCTTATAAACAGAGTCCTTAGAGCATACATGCCAATATTTCTAGATACCTAATTATCATTCTATCCTATAATATTATAGGATTGGTGGCCTCACACAAAATCCGCTCCCTGAAAGGCCTAATTCACAGGCACCACCCAGACATGATTTTGCTTGAGGAAGCCATTATTTCCAAGGAAAGATCTTGGGAGATTTTTCTCAACACGTGTCCTACTTGGCATGTCTGTGATTATAGCTCTTGTGGTCTATCTAGTGGATTAGAAGTGGCATGGAAGCCCTTCTGTCTCAAGCTTTAATCTTACCTAAATCTTACATGTATCTTACTTACATGACACTCTCAGGGCTCATCTGCTAGTCTTCATACTATCAACATTTATGCGCCAGATTCTGGTTGGTGAACATTTTGGGAACAAGTCACAAACTTTGGAATTCTAGATTTCTCTTCAACTATTGTGGTTGGCAATCTGAAATTGATTGTATATGTTAAGGAGAATTGGGAACATAAGGAAAAGGATGAAATCTTGGAGTCATATTTTAATGATCTATTCTACTCCTTGTCTCTTTGTGACATTATCCCTTCCAATATTTCCCCTACCTCAAGTAACTGTAGGATGGGGATTGATTTTATTTCAAAGAAGTTGGACCGCTTCTTGATAAAATATCTTTTGGTGGTGATATTGATATTGATTGACCTCTCCAATTCAGTCATCCCCTATTTTTCCTTGGATCACCTCTCTTTCACTCTCTCCTGGGCTGGGGAATATTTTTAGAATGCCCTACCTTTCAAGTATAACCATACTTGGTTAAAGCATGCAGAATTCCCAGAAATTGTACGAAAGTTATGGTGAGAATCTCCTGCAGCCTAACCCTATGGAAACATTTTTCTAAAAATTATTTTTTAGAAAAAGAAGGTCTGTCATTGGGTTATGAAGCTGAAAACAGATGAGAATCCTCTCGTGGCCTCCATAGAGGATACCCTTTTGGAGATTTTTGATTTAGATGGCCCATTTTTCAACTCTATTGAACGCAAATTACAGATTATGGAGCTGGAAGCTAGAAATAATTCCTTCTATAAATATCAGGAGTGAACTTGAATATTAAAAAGTCGGGAAAATTTGTTAGTGGTTGGAGACGAGAACTTGAATTTCCTTCACAAATTTGCTACAGTGCGGAGGAAAGAGAATGACATTTGGAGCATTATGGATGCCGAGAATTCCATTTACACTTCACAATAGGAAATTGAACATGCCACATATCGGCATTTTAAATGTTTTTTCTCATCTAAAGATAAATCATTTCGAGACCAAATGGATTTCATTAACTCATTACCTATGGTGGTAAAGGAAGAAGAGAACACTTTCATGGGCCAAGGACAAGATTCCTAGCTCGGATGGGTGTGGGGTTGAACTATACCTACATTTATTTGATATTATGTCTAAAGAGCAACTGAAAGTGGTGGAGGAATCCAGGGTTAAAGGTCACATATCGAGTGCCATTAATGCTACATTCTTAGCACTAATTCCCAAGATGAAACATTCTATCTCATTTCAATATTTCCAACCCATCTCACTTTGCAACTTTATCTATAAGATTTTCTCTAAGCTCATAATATCCATGATCGGATTATATCGTAATGTTTACGTATTTCCAAAAAAAATCATGTTCATTGAGGGGCGACAGATCCAACACGTGGTGGCCACTGCCCAACAATGTCTTCATACTATTAATGTTTACATATCTTATGAAAACTGATATCAGCAAGGATATTTATAGCATATATTGGGAATTTATGAGTAATCCTTTATAAAATTTGAATTTATCATTACAACACGAACTAGATCATGGCATGTGTGAAATATTCTAATTTTGCAATTATTATCAATGGATTTCCCACTTCTTTCTTTAAATCATGCATAGGTTTGCGCGAGGGGTAATTTTTGTCACCTATTCTTTTCATAGTTGTCATGGAAAAGCTTAGTAGGAAGATTGTTGGTTACGGGGACCGGGGCATGATCACAGACATTAAAATGATCTGTCAAGTTAATCTCACTCACTATATGTTTGTGCATAACCTTCTTTTCAAAGGAGTAAAAAATGCTACAGAATGGAAATATTTTCACCACATTCTCGACTCTTTTGGATTTTCTTCAGGTCTCTATATTAATTTTAATAAATCAAAATTGATATTTGATCAAGTGTAAGTGGGTGAGGTTGACCAAATCAGTCGAATTTTTGGAGTCTCAGTTCGGTCATTAGACTCTGGGTTCACATACCTAATATTCCATATCAATTCGAATGCCTACCTGATTTCGGATTGGGGATGGATCATTAATAAAATTTAACACAAGATTAATCACTGGGCCTACAAGTGGATTCCATTGGGTGGAAGGCTTATTATGATAAATTTTGTTTTAAAATCCATATATGTTTTATGGATGCACCTTTATATGTTGTCGATGGCCATCATTAAGAATATTGATGCAATTATGGCTAGATCCTTTAGTCTGGTTCAGATGCACCTAGAAAGATCCATCTTGTCTGTCTGTCCACCTTGGCCAAAGTTGTCAATTGTGGGGGTTGGGGGATTCTAGATACTTTATCCTTCAACATAGCACTAATATGCAAGAGTCTGTGGAGAGGACTGATTGGTAGGGGCATATTTTCATTGATTATTCAAGGTAAATACATGACCTATAAGGATTTAGAATATTGGATTCAAGATGGTGCTAATCACCCATATTCATCCTTTTATATTTGGTAAAGCATGATGAGGAATAGGTACTGGTTATTGGTGAGTCTATGTTGGGAGGTGGGAAATGGTAACAGGATAGGTGTGGTTCAAGATATCATCAAAGGACTAATGGACACTCATAAATTTTTGGCTCATCTACTCCAACATCTACATGATAGAGGTATGTACTCATTATCTCACATTTTTTCGTATAGGACTACATCTTCTCACATACAAACTTGGTTTCATGTTGCAGACATGTTATAGTTTCATTTGCTACAAAATCAGACCTATACATCAATCAGGTTGAGGCTCCATGGATTCACCTCACTGGCGAGGAGGACCAGTTGACCTGGATTGGGAAATCCTATCAGAACCATGTCTCAGACACTGAAATTTATAAGTACATCTCCAACTCAATTCATGTTGTTGAAGCACCTTATCGGCTACACAAGATAAAATAGTGGGAGATTCCATTCAAAATAAAACTCATTAGACAATTTTCTTGCTTTCCACATGCTCCTTGTAATGTTCATGATTTTTTTGTTCTTTCTCTCTACTAGACCATTTTGATGCGGTGTGTATCTAGTTGTAAACTATCTTCTGATTCCATGTTTTTTTCAATACTCATGGAATTATTTCGAATCATATTCTCTACCATGATCTAATCTTCATACCATGATCTATAGATAAATTTGGTTCTCTGCTAAGGCTTTGAAATGTTTTAACTTTGCAAAAGTTTCAAACTTCTACTTCAAGAAGTAAACCCAATTCTTTCTGCTATAGTCATCAATAAAAGTGAGGAAGTAACAACTTCCACCAATCGACTGTGTCCTCATAGGTCCACACAAGTATGTATGCACCAACTCAAGTGATTTCTTTGCTCTCTATGAAACTCCCATTGGAAAATATTTACTCTGTTGCTTTCCCAAGATGAAACACTCACAAGTACTAGTAGGTTATTTGATGGGAGGTAATCCTATGACCATCTGTTTCTACTGCAACAATATTAAACTAGAAAAATGAAAGTGTCCAAACCAAAAGTGTCATAACCAGTAATCATTAGAACATGCAACTGTAAAAGAAATGACCTGATCATTGTAATTCATAATTAGAGGAAATAGTATGTTCCTCGTCATCGACACATTTTCTATCGGCTGCTTTCTTGGGGGTTTTTCATAAATAACACACTCTTTCCCCTGAAAGATAACTCTGTATCATTTTTGTGTCAATTGACCAACACTTATCAAATTATGTTTGAGACCAAGAACATAATAAACCTTTGAGATTGTCTTTGGCTCCCCCTGCTTGGTCAGAATGTTTCCCACTCCTTTTCCATCTACATGCATAGTCTTTTCAGTCCCTAAATTTACCTTTGTCTTCACAGATTGATCCAAATTTGCAACCAAATTCTTGTTTCCTCTCATGTGGTTACTGCAACCACACTCTAATAGCCAAAACTTATCATATGATTCATGCATATTGTTGCATTCTAGGAACATGGAGTTAGTATTATCTGTACTAACATTAGGTCTCCAGTTTCCTTGATCAACTATTTTGTTCCTGAAATCATGAGCATAGTGGCCAAGTTTATTACAATAATAACATCTCACCTTTGATTTTTCAAATATTTGATTATTTTTGAAGCTTATAATGTTGTTGCTTCCACTTTCATGTTCATGCTCTTCTCGACCATCACTATGACCACCATATATTCTACCTCGTCCTCTACCTCTTGATCTACCTCTACCTCGACCACTTAAAATAGAAACTTGACTTTTGAAAGTAGTTTCTAAAGTGGAATCCTTGTTTCTGCCTATCGTTGCCTCATGCGATAGAAGTGATCCCATCAGCTCATCAACTATCAGTTTTTCCAAATCCTTGGCTTCTTCTATGGCTGCTACCACAACATAAAACTTGGTAAACAAAAATATAAGGACCACCTAAATCACTATTCGATATTTAATTTCTTCACCATACATTTTTAAATAATTTACTACAAACATGACCTACTTCATGAAATAATCGATGTATTTGTCTCCTTCATCTGCGTACTTTCAGAATGTCTCCTAGTGTTCTGCAGTTTAATAATATTGGCTTTGGAAATATCTTGATAGCTTGTTTCCAAAGTTTCCCATGCTTCCTTTGCTCAAGACATGATCGTAATCTGCTGGAAAATTGATTGGTCCACTCCATACTGGATAAGAAGAAACGATTATGCATTCTTCCTTTTTCCTTTTTTCCATTGTTCCCTCTCTGAATTACTAAGAGCTCATTCTTCTATGTCATTTTGAGGTTCTGCAAACCCAAACTTGACATTATCGCAAACATCATGTGCTTTTAACATGGTTTCCATCTTAATGGTCCACACATCATATCCTTTCCCTATGAAAGAAGGAAGTTGTGGCTACAACCTCAATGTTGCCATCTTTCTTCAAAAACATATTCTTTGATAAAACCCTAAATTTTTATTTTTACAAGGGCTTTGCAAAGGAGTATGTAATTTTTAAAAAATGGGTATCAGAGTAGAAAAAAATACGATTTTATCAGTGAATATTTTTTTTAGGAAAGATGGCAACATCGAGTTTCTAGCCACAAATTCCTTCTTTCACAGGAAACGATTATGATGTGTGGGCCATTATTATGGAGATTGTATTAAAATCACATGATTTTTGGGATCATGTAAATTTTTGGTTTTCATAACCTTAGAATGACATAGAAGAATGAGCTCACAGTAATGCAGAGAGGGAACAATGGAAGAAAGACAAAGGGAATATTTTTCAAGTGTTTCTTCTTATCCAGTAGGGAGTGGACAGAGCAATGTTCGAGAGAATTATGATCACGTCTTCAGCAAAGGAAGCATGGGAAACTTTGGTGAAAAGCTATCAACGTATGACCAAAGTCAATATTATTAAATTGCAGAATACTAGGAGAGATTTTAAAGTCTACATATGAAGGAGACAGAAGACATTGATTCTTTCATGAATCGAGTTATGTTTGTAGTAAATTAGTTAAAAATTTATTGTGAAGAAATTAAATATCAGACAGTGATTGAAAAGGTCCTTATATATTTTTCTACTAAGTTTGATGTTGTGGTAGCAACCATAGAAGAAGCCAAGGATCTAGAAAAAGTGACAGTTGATGAGTTGATGGGATCACTTCTATTGCATGAGGCAAGTATAGACAAATATAAGGATTCCACTTTAGAAATTTCTTTAAAAATTCAAGTTTCTATTTCAAAAGTTTGAGGTAGAGGTATATCGAGAGGCAGAGGATGAGTCAAAATATATGGTGGTCAGAGAGATGGTCGAGAAGAGCATGAACATGAAAGTGGAAGAAAGAGCAGCAGAAACTTAAACAATAATCAAAGATACAACAAAACAAAGGTCAGATGTTATTATTGCAATAAATTTGTTCACTATGCTCATGATTGCAGGAAAAATATAGTTGACCAAGGAAAATAGAGAGCTAATGTTAGTACATAGAATGATAAATCCATGTTCCTAGCATGCAACAACATGCATGAACCATATGATAAGGTGTGGCTATTAGAAAATGGTTTTAGTAACCCTATGATAGGCAACAAGAATTTGGTTTCAAATTTGGATCAATCTATGAAGGCAGAAGTAAAATTGGGGACTGACAAGACTGTGCATGTAGATGGAAAATGAGTGGTCAACATTCTAACCAAGTAGGGGGAGCCAAAGACAATATCATAGGTATATTATGTTTTCCCGATCTCAAACATAATTTGATAAGTGTTGGTAAATTGACACAGAAAATATAAAGAGTTATCTTTTAGGGGCAAGAGTGTTTCATTTATGACAAACCCACAACCAAGTATCTAATCGTAAAGGTGCAGATGACAAGGAAAAAACTATTTCCTCTAATTATGAATTACTAGTTCTTTTACAGTTTCATGTTCTAATGATTACTATTTATGGCACTTTCGATTTGGATACTTGCATTTTTTTGGTTTAAGATTTTTGCAGCAGAAGTAGATGGTCAGAGGATTACCTCCCATCAAATAACCTACTCTTACTTGTGAGTGTTTCATCTTAGGAAAGAAACACCGTGAAATTTTTGCGAAGGGAGTTTCATACAGAGCAAAGAAATCACTCGAGTTGGTGCATACAGAATTGTGTGGACATATGAGGACACCATTGATTGGTGGAAGTTGTTATTTAATCAATTTTATTAATGGATGTAGCATAAACACTTGGGTTTACTTCCTGAAGAAGAAGTTTGAAACTCTTGAAAATTTCAAAGAGTTCAAAGCCTTAGCAGAGAACCAAAGTTATCGGTAGATCAAGGTATTAAGATCAGATCATGGTGAAGAATATGATTCAAAATTATCCCATGAGTACTGTAAACAACATTGAATTAGAAGATAATTTACAAGAAGATACACACCACAACAGAATGGTGTAGTAGAGAGAAAGAACAGAAAAAATCATGAACATGACAAGGAACATGTTGAAAGCTAGAAACTTGTCTATTGAGTATTAGACAGAAGAAGTTGCATGCGATCTTCATGTGATAAAAAAATCTCCTACAAAGAGAGTGATAAAAATATTACCAGAAGAAGCATGGTCAGGTACGTCATACAATGTATCTCATTTTAGAGTTTTTGGATGCGTAGCCTATGTACATGTGCCTATGCAGATAAGAGGAAAATTGGATTATCAAAGTTAAAAATGAATATTTACTGGTTATAGTGAAAATCAAAAGCTTACAAATTGTATAACCATGTCACCAAGAAGAAAATAATTAGTAGAGATGTTGTGTTCAAAGAAAAATTGTCATGGAATGGGACTATAAACAAAAAAATCGATGCACACACACCATTGATGGAAGAGGATGTTGTAGCATAAAATGAGCAACAAGTTTCAAAGGAGCAGACACCAAATAGATTCACACCAGCAAGGACTCCAAGATTTTCAAAGCAGCATGGATCTTCAAGAAAATCAATAGACCAAAATTCTACAAGCAACCAATGAGGGGATGAATCCAACAATTGTAAGAGAAAGATGAGAAGTTTAAAAGATATTTATGATTATTTGGATGTTAGGTCAAAATTTTCAGTGTTTTCATTCCCACTTTCTTCGTTTGAAGAAGCAATCAGAGATGAAAATTGGGTGCAAGCCATGGATGAAGAGATTGATTCTATTGAAAATAATTATGCATGGGATTTGGATATTTTTCTGAAGGATAAAAACCTCATTGGTGTGAAGTGAGTGTACAAGACAAAGTTGAATGAGAAAGGTGAAATTGACATATTTAAAGCAAGTCTTGTAGCAAAATGATTCTCATAGAAATCAAGAATAGAATTTAGAGAAATGTTTGCTCCGGTAGCCAGATTGGATACTATAAGAGAAGTTCTAGTGACAACAGCTCAAAATAGTGGAAAGTATATCAGATGGATGTCAAATCAGCGTTCTTGAATGGAATTCTAGAACAAGAAATTTATGTGCAGCAACCTCCAGGTTATGAAGTTGAAGGTAAAGAAGATAATTTTTACAGGTTGAATAAAACACTCTATGGAATTAAGAAAGAACCTAGAGCACGGTATAGAAAAATCAACATCTACATGATTGTAATATTCCAAAAATTTGGCCTTCATCTAAAATGGAATATTATAGTTGTTTTATCACTAGGTAGGTGAATAAGTTGGTAGGGAGGCCCATAAACCTCTTTATATGGAATAATAATTCTCCTAATGTGAAAGGAGGAGGAATAACTAGCTATATTAAGCACCGTTGGGTGTGAACAGGGATTGGGTCATGTTGATTCAGTTAAATTTGACCAAGTCAACAACATTATCATGGAGGAGTGGCCTTTATGATTAGACAACGTAGTTTTAGTGGAGGAAAACTTGCGTGAGCTTGGTGGAAAGTATGGATGGGGCACAATGTGAGGTGGTTCACTTGCTATATATGGAGAGGTGGTTCATTTGATATTGGTCTGGTTAGACTTTTCTTCCTCTTGCTGTTTAGCAAGGTTGTAGTGCTATTTAGCACAAGGGTGTTCCTGATTGGGAATCCTACCTCATCCTCAGGGAAGGAGAGATTCTTTGAGCTGCACTTCCTCATTCTGACATTTTGGCCAAGCTACCTCCTTTAGCTACAACACAATTTCTATTTAGAACTGGGTTGTGTTTCAGGGTGCAGCAAAGGAGGATCACATAGAGCTACTTCTGGGCTTTCTTTTCAGTGGAGAGGTAGCCTATCTATTGGAGGATCAGCAATGGAAGCTTCTGGGCATATTTTCTCATCTTTGGCATGAGACCAACCATCTACCATCCCTCAGAATACGGTCACAATTCTGAGCTGCATTATTTTTGGAGGCAATTGTTGGGAGGGTTCATTGAGCTCATCAGGAGGGTCTATTTATGACTAGAGGGATAAACCTTCTATTTAGAAATACTATTGGAGGATGAAATCATCATTTCAGATCTATCATAGCCTCATTTTATCCAAATCCAGTTTGCAGTGACATCTCAACCCTAGGGTTATTTGTCACCTTGTATATTTCTTGGTATTTCTAGCAATATTTTCTGGGTTGGCTAGAAATCATGTATGAGAGCCCACATCTTCTTTCCTGGTAATTTATTTTGTTTCTATCATCCATATTCCATCTATGTATGTTTATATCAGAAGCTACACTAATATATACAACACTGTCATTTCTCTCTGACATTCTATACAGTTGCAACAACTCATGTGCTGATTGTTCTGGTCATTGGAGGATAGTTCTTATTGCTTGAGTGGCTTGTCCCTCAAGATATTTTTTTATATTTTTGCTGATATATTAATAAAATGATGGCTGCATATTGATCTCTATCATTTCATTATCATATTTTTTGTGTTTTACATTATTATGTCTTGTATTGCTGCTATTTCTAATTTGGGATATTACAGTGGTATCAGAGCATAATGTTGGCTCAGCCTGTTCATTCAAGACATTATGCCATTATAAGGAGAAGATTATTCTCATAGAAAAGAGAATTTGTACAGAAGAAACAAAGGCATGACTCCATTATTTGTAGAAATGAAGGAAGAGAGGATCTCCCAACTTCTTTTCCAAACTATGAAGAAAATCAAGGAAGATCTCAAGGAGATGAAAGGGGAGAAATGTCGGAAATTTCCAAGAGGGTTTGAAAGGCAAGAATTCCCTAGACATTCACATGATGAGTGTGAGCATTCAAACACACATGTAGATCCACAATGTAGTCTATTTCCCACATTCATTGCAAGAATGATGGAGGAAGAAGATGCACGAAGGGAGGATACCTTGAGTTACTATCTTCAGGAGTATGAGTCTCAATCATGGAGATTCAAAGAGAACTTGGAATTCCAAGGGTTTTTCCAAATAAAGGAAGATAGAAGATCCAGCAACCATAGTAGAAGAAAGAGAGGTAGAATCTTTCTATCTAAATTTGATGGATCAACAAAGTGCACAACCAAAGATTGGGTGGAGGAGCTAGATTCCTATTTCCAGCTACACCAAGTTTCAGAGAAGGAGGCCATCAGAGTAGCAGCGCTGCACCTCAAAGGTATGGCCCATGATTGGTGGTTTAATATTTTTGCTTCATTTTATCATGCAAATGTAAACACTTATGCCGGGTTCACTAAGAAATTAGTGAGAATATTTGACATTAAACATTGTAAAACATCTCTTGTTCAACCCAAAAAATCAAAACCTTTGCATGAGTTGGAGAGATTTATTTTTCCAACTCCACTCTATATTTTTGTTGAAGGGGATAAAAACATGCATGATGCCATGCCAAGGGCAAGATACCCACTTCTTGAAGAGCCCTCTTCTATAGATGAAGACCTGGAGGTTCCTCCTTCAAAGGAAGACCAAGATCAAGGGTCTCTCATTGATGATGAGGCATTCTCACATATTGATGAAGAGGATGAGTAGAGAAGAGCTAATAGTGCTATGCCATCATAAAGAGATCCATCACTACATGGAGATGGAATGGGAGCCATTGCTTCCATTAGAAGAACCCTTGTGTCTTTACAAGGAGTTCCAAATGACCCAACATGTGGGAACCAAAGCACAATTCCAGAGCAACATGCATCAGTTATATTTTGGGTTGTGAATCTTGGTGGATGGACGGAAAAGAGAGGGAGTGTTATGAAGCTAAATACTCTCTGTGGATAGAGATGATCCTTCTAGCCCTATAGTGGGTCTAGTAACAAAAGGACATGCTAAAGTGTTGCTTCCTAGTTAATGAATGAACAAAAGACATGGTAGATTGACCTACCTTGAATCCAACGTTGTCTTCATTGTAGAAGGAGTAGTGGCTTCTCGCTCCTGCCTTGGCAAATCACAATCCATTCACTGTCATGTTCAGATACCTACACATGGGACAAAGAACAAGAACAACATACGACAACATAGTTTCACTCATAAATATTAGCCAGTAAAATAGGGATAAACATATCGCATCAAATAAACATCATAACACAATAGTGGAACGAAACAGTAGTCATGTATATAAATTAATAGAAGGAAGAGTACAATTGATGCTTTGACGTTGCATTCTCCTTCACCAGGGTTGATATGAAGTGCGTCTCAAATTTTCCTTAGGGAATTCGGACAGGATGAAGGCATGGAATCAAGCTCTCTTAGAAGTCATCGGCTCAAGCTTCTTCAACATAATTCCTTCTTATTCTATCTTCTCTAGTAGCTCAGCTATAGTATGTATAATTCACCCAGTTCAACTAGCTAGTACTAAGAGAGATAGTTTCTTTTATAGAGGAAAAGGAGGAGGTTGGGATCCCTACAAAGGTGGGAGGGAGTCCTATCCTTCAGGAGAGTTCCAAGGGAGGTGGAAAATACTAACTAAAGGAAGGAGTTCGTGGTTTTTTCAGTTCAACCACTCCCTATGACTCATCCTCGAGGTGGTTGGAATGGAACTTTCACATCTATTTTTAAAAAACATTCCATAAACAGCTTGGCGTGGGTGTCTAACTAGCACAAAGCACCAACTGGCATAGGCTCAGTGTTAAATTTCCTAGTCGGTGCAAGGGTGTAACTGGCTACTCGAGCCAAGGAAAAAATAGGGATTTTTATAGCTTTTCTCAAGGAAATGTCAACAAGAATAATGTTGCTTTCATCAAAAGGGATGCAAGGATGGTATTTGCAAGGCATGACACTGCTTATTTGTCATAGAAATGACCCCCCAATGTGCAATTTGGGGATTGCAGGGATAGTGACAAAATGTTGTGTAATAGATTCCCCCTAAAGCATGAAGTTCAAGGGAGAGGGAGGGATGAATGCTTTATGAGAATGCGTTCGAAAAAAACACCGTTGTTGAAAGACCTACAATTACAAATACAACTGATATCTGTGATACATGAATCATGTGGCATGGGCGCATCCATCCATAATAGAGTATATAAAAATGGAGATCCGAGATATGGACGCAACCATCCAGTAGTGAGGATTAGTGAATAGAATTAGGTATGGTCGTAGCCATCCAATCAAAAGAGTCATGCAATAAGTCATAATAATCCACAAAAATTTGCAACCTAGATTTTATTAGACAAAACCCAAGGTCTTGCGCTCCATCTCGACCCGAACAAGTATAATTTCGAGCATGCGAATATATGAGCTAAACCGGCCAATGATGAAAGTTGTTAACAAACGCGAGAGAAACCACCAATGATGATGATGGCCTTCAAGGTAAAAAAGGTACAATCCATGGAATGTGAACAATGATCTAACATCGAGCATCTATAGAATCACTCGATCGAAGTCCAATGATGTGAACCTTGTGTCAAATGTGAAAAAATTGCCATTGAGGCATGTAGGCTCCAAGGTACTAGAAGGGAGTCTCTAGATCAAACTCCTGGATAATGAACTAAAGTCGACAGGAAGTGACATGGTCGAAGGAGGGCCATAATATTTTCCACATCATCGACACGAGACTGAGCAATATGATGAAAGTGAATCATGACCAACAGGGAATCATAGGAAGGTTCACAAATATAGAGGCAAACTTCTCTTGAACATATCAGCAACACGACACTGGATTTGGAAGTATTTGACATGAAAAGATATGAGGTCGTGATGACATGGCAAAGAGCAGATGAGAGGTCAAAAGAGATTACCCAAACCCATGGAGGAAAAAATGACAAAATGAGATGTCCCCATCCCGACACGAATGCAGACAAGTGCCATGTTCAAGAGTGACATACTACCAACATAACTAAAAATTGGTTCCATTTTCCCCCACCATTTCTGGTGAGTACTCCAATTATTTTTTAAAACAAGCTTGAATGGGATAGCATGTTCTTTCACTATAAGTTTGTCCTTTAGAAAAATCCAACCTAGTACATTTTATGACCCCTAGGAAGGAGGAACTCGAATAACATCATGGTGACGAAGTCCGATGTCGTTAGGGTTTAATGAGTCTGACAAAGGGAGAACTTGACATATTTTCATGCTTAGAGAGTTTGAAAAGAAGGTAGAAAATAAAAATCTAGTAGTCCCTTTTCGTAGGTAGTCTCATAGATCCGAAAAGGTAGAAAAATATGTTTGAGAGAACCTCTTAGTCGCGATAGGCTAAGGTATTCCTTTTTCATAAATAATCCATCCCAGCCCTAAAAAGGGTTAAACGTATAGTGGGTAGATATTGTTTTGCATCCATTTAAAGAGTTCAAAGTGACAAGAGTCTTGGCGATATTTTAAATTTTAGAGAGTCAGAAAAGAGCTAAAGATGACTCCAGTAGTGACTTTTTTGTGTTTTTATCGAGTATGAAAAGTATAAAATATACCTCGTTACTTTATCATTGTCGCATGAAAAACTTATTGGTGCACAAGAGACATGTGTAAAACCCATTTCTCGAAAATAATAATATAATAAAATAATAATAAAACATGTCTTAAAACCTAATTAGGGTTGTGAAAAAGTTATAAAATGCCAAAAATGGTAAGAAAAATTACTTTTCACTTTTTACCTCTTATGGAGCAATAGTTACCCATTTCTCTACGTAATCTTATAGTGACGATAGCAACTGATCCGGAAAACCAATCTCAAATCCGTCAGCTCCAGGTAAGAGCCGAGATCCCTCTCGTAATTTTAAGTCATTTCTTAGTATCTGAAATTTTCAATTTTAAAATTTGGGGAAGGAAATGAAAAAACTAGGGCATGGTGGTTGGCGTGGGTTTCGGGCACAGAGTCGCTCCAACCGCCCAATTTTTTACACTAGGGCACACCCATTGGCACGACTGTTTGAGAAATAGTTGCGCTAAAGGTGAAAATCATTTCTAGGAAAAAATGTTGGTCAAATACCCCAATTAATCACAAATTCAAGGTTCAAAATTGACTAATACCACTCATACGAATGTGTTTGTAGGTAGAAAGAGGAAAAATGGTAATTGAATGGAAAGAACGAGAACATAGTGAAGAATATGAGCTGGCCATGGAAAATTAGATAGTCATGCAAGCTCTCAGAAACTACGGTCTAAAAAATTTCTTCCTAACTCCATGTCTCCGAGCCCAACCAGAGTTATTACAGTATCTGGTCAGCATATGGGACGAAAATCAAGAGAAGTTCATCATTTGGGATCAAGAACTCGAGATTGAAATCTATGATGTGTATTTCATCATAGGATTATCGCAGAGGGGAGCAGCACCCATCCTTGCATGGAAAACATGACCATGGTGATAGACAGGGTATGTCCAGGAGCACAAAAGGGATCAAGTAGTGGGAAATTTGATATTCAAACTATCCCAGATTTGACACTATGAGTGGTGCTACATACCATCACATGAGTCGCGAGGTCACAAGCACTGCATGAAGCAACAAATACATAGTTGCTTCTTGCTATGAAACCAGCTCCAAAAATAGAAGAAAAGAGATATCAATGCCTTTGAAATAAGCCACTTCGAGGGGGCAACCTCCAATACATTACATGAATGAAAAATTCTTGGATGATTCAAATTAAAAAACCTCCTTCCTATATATAGGAGTCCATGGGGCCACAATGTAATCCTAGCCGACCTAACAATAATAATTTAAGGGCATAATAATAACAATATGGGTGTTACAAGGGTACAATAATAACAATAAGGGGGTTACACTAACAACAATAAAGGACTATACTAGTAATATAGGGACCTAACATGCCCCTATCCTTCAAAAAAGTGTTGTCCTCAATGCTTGAGTAGCTCTGGGTGCTTCTATATAAAATTCTCATCCTCCCATGTAGAATCTTCAGTCGGTAAGTTCTTCCACTTGATGAGATACTCTGAAATTGATCGATTTTGTAGCTGTCGAGTTCTTGTTTCCGTGACCGCTTCTGGTTCCAATATGATTTTTCCTTCCTCATCAAGTTCCGGCAATATTGTTTGAACTGGAAGATTTTCTCCTATAACCTTCTTTAAGCATGAAACATGGAAAACTGGATGTACTCGCGAAGAAGCAGGAAGCTCCAATTTGTATGCCATAGTACCAATCTTTTTCAACACCTTGTAAGGACCATAGTACTTTGGTGATAATTTATTATCCTTCTTAGCTTGCTTGAGGGACATTTGTTTGTATGGTTGTAGCCGTAAAAATACCCAATCTCCTACAACAAAACTTCTCTCACTATGATGTTGATCTGCCTGTTGTTTCATTCTATTTTGTGCCAAAGTCAGGTCATCCTTTAAGAGTTGGAGAAATTCTTGCTGATGCTCAATGTGATCTTCCACTGCTTGAACATTCAAATTTTCTCTTAAATATGATGTGATGGATGGTGGATGATATCCACAAAGTGCCATAAATGGGGTCATTTTTGCTGCAGTATGGAAGGAAGTGTTATACCACCATTCAGCGAGAGGTAACCACTTGACCCATTGTGTTTGTTTATCAGATACAAAACAATGAAGATATCCTTACAAACATTTATTTACTATCTCAGTTTGACTATTGGATTAAATATGATAAGATGAGCTATGAGCTAATTGAGTACCCAAACAAGAAAATAACTCCGTCCAAAAATTTCCAATAAAAGTGGGATCTTTGTCCCTCACAATAACCCTTGGGTTTCCATGTAGCTTTTTAATTGTGTACATAAATGTAGTAGCAATTGTACTTGCTTTAAATGGATGAGATAATGCACAAAAGTGTGCATACTTGGTAAGTCTATCAACTACCACCATGATGACACTCTTTCCTTCGGACTTAGGTAAACCTGTGATAAAATCCATTAAAATATCCTCCCAACATTAACTTGGAATGGATAAAGGTTGTAGAAGACCCGGGGTCTTAATTGTGTCAACTTTATTCTATTGGAAAACCAAACATTCCACCACAAACTTTTGAATATCAAATTTAAGGCCATCCCAAAAAAATTCTTTCTTCACCCTGTGGTAAGTTTTTAAAAATCCTGAGTGTCCTCTTAAAGGAGAAGTGTGCAATTCCAAAATAATATTTTGTTTTGATTGGGAATTCTTACAAAGATATAAGCGATCTTTGTACCATAAGGAATCATTTTTCCAACTAAATGTATCAAATGTACTAGGATCTTGCTGCAAATTTTGAATGAGTGTCCACACTTCTTCGTCCTTCTTTCATTCATCTCTTGCTTCAGTTATCCAATCTGGTTGGATAATAGAAATGACACAAAGCAATGCTTCCACCTCTATTTCTTTCTTGAGTGTGCATCTACAACAACAATTAGCTTCCCTTTTTTGTAGATTATTTCAAATTCATAACCCAACATATTTTTGACCCATTTTTGCTGCTCTTCTAAAGATAATATTTTTTCCAAAAAGTGCTTAAGACTATCATGATTATTTTTTACCTTGAGGTGTCTTCCCATGTAATATTCCAAAATTGGAATAGCTCAACAAGTCTGCTGAAATAACGCACTTCTGAGAATATTGTGCATAGAAATGAGTTTGTATCTCTTGGATCCCTTATATCAGCACATCTAAGATCTAAATCCAAAGGGAGAGAAAAAACAAATCAGACTAGGTGGGTTAAACAGATCTCCCACAAACTAGTCTAGCTGAAAATCACCCAAAGAGAGGGGCTGCAACTATATGCAAAGGACTTCTTAAGAAATAACGTAGATCCACTAAAGTACATTAATATACTGATACGGAGGTTCATAAATCAGGTTTATAACATCAAATAAGATTTACATTACAGCTCATACATTGTACAAGAGAAATAATGAGACAATACAACAAAAATCCTCATAAATGAGGTGCTACAACCATGAGAAAAAAATGCATAACCATGACAACGTTATTTTATGGGCTGAAGCAGTAGTTTATTAATCTTAAAATCTAGAGCATATTTGTACATAAAAATTTAGATCTAATACAGATCTGTGTACAAGAAATGCTAATTTATACATTCCCCTTGGGGTATTGTGCAAAACATGAAGCATAGAGAGTAGATTTGAGATCTAAGGTTGTAGATCTGTAGAATGAATCAGAAATTTATAAATAATAAAATGGTACAGTAGACAAGATATAAAATATACATGGAATGGATGGCCAATCCTAGATCACCACAGTGAGAGGAAGATTCCTAACACCGGAGATCTCTCCTCCAAAATGCAGACAAAACACCCTGCAACTTCTCCTTTGCAAATAACGTAGTATAGGGAGAGAAACTGCACTATAGCCTCTGAGAATGATTTGGAATGATTACGAGGTCTGTATTTGAAGCACAATCAGCTAATTAACTCTTCCAGGAGGTTAAAATACACACTCACTGAAAAGAGCCACTAGTATAAGCTATATCTGAGCAGATCTAGTGTCTTCCACTGCTGCAACTCACAAGGATAACTCAACCCTGAATAGGAGCAGTGCTAAAGGTGTAAGGTAAAGCTTGGCCTAAAAGCATGATGTGGAAAATATAGCACAAGTCTCCTCCAAGAGCTGCTCAAGCAAGGAGGTGGGATTCCTGAACAGGAAGACCCAACAAGGGATGTCTGAGTAGACAATACCTTCAGAAATGATAATATTCAACAACCCCTTATTGTTACCCTCCTCTTCCTTTTATAATATAGGAGTCTTTGCCAAACCCTAAACCACTTCATTGGTTTAGACCCTTTTCACATTTAGAGTCTCCTTCTAGAACTGCGTTGTCCCTCAAAGAGGTTCAATGCATCTAGACTGCACTGTTGAATTGGTCAAAGATGACCCACTCTTGTGATTTAGACCCATTCACACCTGGACGAATTTATTTACATAGCCCAGATATGTCTCTGTTCACATAGGAATTGATTTATTCTTGGTTTTTAGGAGTTTTACATGTGCTCCTTTACAATTTATTCATCAATCATGAAATGCAAAATAAACAAGGCAAAATTGATATTCCTATTAGTTGTAGCTAATTTAGGAGTATTATAGTCTCCCCCTCCCAAATTTTTCTTGTCCTCAAGCAACTGCAAGGGTGCTACAAAATCTCCCCTTCTTCTCTTGTGGCCTCCTCATCCCATAGTCTCCACCATTGCTCTGAATTTTCTGCAATAGTTTTGTCTTCCAATGGTCCCTCCTCAATGTGAAAGTTGGCCCTTGGTGAATAGACCCAATGGCTCTCCTTATGAAAAGATGGAAGTTCTATGTGGAAACCTCCTTGTTGATCCATGGTCTCCTCAAGATAGAAGTGATGAAAATCAAGGGGAATTTCATGATTCATGAAAGACTCCCATCTCCATGCTATCATCCAAATGAAGTGGATCACCTCCCAGCTTGGCAATCCACAGAAAAAATCATCCCCGATACATATGAGAGGCATGTTCCCAACAAGCATATGGCTTACTCTACAAAGAAACAAGTGATATATCATAGTGGCCATACCAAATCTCATGCTCCCCTGGAAGCATGCAATGCAAAAATAATGGGGAACTCCTTTCCCCAAGGACACATCCCACCAATTTACCTCTTATCTAACCATGTTCCCAGGAGTAAGAAAAATTTCAACATAAGGAATCATGATTAGAATAATTCTAGCTACCATGTATGATAAATGAGAAGGAAGATGTTCCCTCATGTGCAACCAGCGTAGTTTTATCCTCAACTGCCATAGAATAGGATATGACAAGTGCCTTCCCCAACACTTGTTTGCTGCCTCATCCCTTCTAAATGCTTGGATAAAATGCATCATAGTTGGTGTAAAAGAATCACACCGTGAATAATATAATAGCTTTCCAAGATCCTCCAAGGAATGACCTGCACCGACATGGTTCATGGCTTTGAGTAGCCCAAGAAACCCCTCATAAATAGTGCCCCCTTTTGGAGCAATGTTTTGCAAATGAGTGTTAGAAAAATATAAGCATATAGGAGATATATGATGATATTCAGAAAGACAATACTCTCTATACACTTGTTTTACATTAGTGAGGTGACTCATGGATGAGTCTCCTCTCACACTCAATGAGTAAGGAGGTGTGAATGATGGCTCTTCCCAAGAGCTATGTTCCTCCCCATTTGCCAATTAATCCATGCACATCTTGATATGAGAGTGCACCTCTTCCTTGAAACCTTCCCATATGAAACCACCCAAGAGAGTATGATATGCTCTAATGAAACCAATGGGTTTGGAAAGTAGGATCTCATAGGTGGCATCTAATAGTATCTCCTTGAGCTTGGAGTCACTAACCAAAAGAATAAGATTATAGAAATAGATAACTCCATAAAACACCTTGAACCTTTCATCCTTTACTTCCCCATCAATAACCCCACATGTGAAAAGGTCCTTGGAGTATTGCATCATGAGTTGGGAGTCCCAATAAGGATCTAGGCTCCCCAATAATGATAGCGCTGTAGAAGTCTGAAATGTTGCCTCGATCACATCATGGCTTCCTCCTTTGACATTATTGATGTCAAAATCACATGTTGGAGCTTCATAATCTCCCTTTTTCTGCCCCATTTTTAGCTGATCTTTCTCAAGACAAGAATGAAGCATATGGAAATCAACTTCCCCTCGGAATATCCTTGTCTTCCAATACTTCCTCATTTTGGCCCATGCATACAAGAGGGTTAGCATCCCCTTGCCATGTTTAGAAATCCTCTTTGTGAATGAATAAATCATGGGTTACCCCAAAGATATGGAGTTTCCATGTGTCCTCATGCTCATGCCATCATAGACTTCTGATTTCTCCTCTCTCAGCACAGATAGTTGAGTGGCAGTTGGCAATGTCCCTTTCAGGAAATTTCTCATCTCTCTTTTGAATTCATAAGAGATTTTCTACGCTGTTCTAGCTTCTCCCAAGGCTCCCTCCTTATACAAGTATGCATATGCTACCCAGAGTTAAGAGAAAACTTTAGATCTTCTCCCATCAAGAGGTGCTCCTGGTAAAATGCCTCCTTGCAAAGAGGTGTCAAGGCATAGAGTAGAATGTGGATGTAGGTAGACAGATTTTCCCGTACCTTTATTGCATAGGTCCTCTTGCCTTCTTTGTGCTTTCAATATTTGAAATAGAGAAGGATCCATGCTCTTCTTCTTGTGAATCCATTCCTCCTCTTTTCCTCCTTTTATCTTCAAGATCTCATCATTTGACAATGATGGTACATTTTGCTCATGTGTTATGCCAAGAGCTCTATGTGTGAGACCTCGTGGAACTCCTTGCAAGTATGCAAGATTTTCTTTCCTTGGAGCAAATGGTCCATTCTGTTCTTCATGAGGTGCTTGAGGTGTTGTTGTCACGACTACGTTATTTTTTGCCTTCCTCTCCTCCTCTTCAGTAACTAAAATTACCTCATCATCAACAAGAGACCTTAGATCTTGGTGACCTATTGAGGTAGGAATCTTCATGCTTTCCTTTTGAGAAGAGAGCCCTTCATCCAAAGGTAATCTTGCCCTTGGCAAGGAATCAAACAATTTTACACCTTCTTCTATGGTCTTTATAAATGGAGTAGGATTCATAGACCCTCCCAACCCATGCAAAATATTTGTTTGATATGGTTTGATAGTGTCAATAGAAGATGTTACACATTGGGCTTCATCAAACCTTTCCATTAATCTTTCAATAAGCTTTGCATAAGTAGGTGTATTTTCACTCCTTAAGGAAAAAGACTCAAAAAAACACCAATCATATGCTTTACCTTCAAAATGCAGCACTGCTACTTTGATGGCTTCAATCTCTAAAACTTGGTGTTGTTGCACAAATTTGTCTAGCTCCTCCACCCAAACCCTAACTAGACATTTAGGTGATCCATCAAAGGTAGATAGATAGAATCTATCCATACCATGCTACTCCTTCTTTGTGCCTTTGCTCTCCTTGATCTTGCAGAACCCTTGGAAGTTCAAGTTGTCTCTAGACTCCTTGGATTGATCTTTATACTCCTGCAAATACTCTCTAAGAGTCTCCTTCTCGGGTACACCTCCTTTCTTCCTCTTCATGAAGAAATCACAGACAGAATGATGAAGCTTTGGTGATATGGATGAGTGCATATATCCATAAGATGAGGATTCAGAATGTTCCTCATGTATATATCTTGTAGATATGATCGAAAGATCTTCCTACTTTTGAAACTAACTAGGAATTTCACCGCTCTTTCTCTCTTCTTCTTGTTCAACCTCCTTGGAGAGGTTCTTACTGGATCTGAAAAGGGATGAGAGTAAAATCACATTATTCAGCATTTTTACCTTTTCACTTTCTCTATAGCACTTTGGCTTGAAGCCCACAAGCTGAGCCAAAGATATTGCTCTGATACCACTGTAATATTCCAAAATTGGAACAGCTCAGCAAGCCTACTGAAATAATTCACTTCCGAGAATAATATGCATAGAAATGAGTTTGTAGCTATTGGATCCCTTATATCAGCTCATCTAAGATATAAATACAAAGGGAGAGCAAAATCAAATCAAAATATGTGGGTTAAAAATATCTCCCACAAACTAGTCTAGCTGAAAATCACCCAAAGAGAGGGGCTGCAACTATATGCAAAGGACTGCTTCAGAAATAACACAGAGCCACTAAAGCACATTAGGAGGCTGATATGGAGGTTTGGAAATCAGGTGTATAACAGAAAATCAGATGTAAATTACAGCTCATACATTGTACAAGAGAAATAATGAGACAATACAGCAAAAATCCTCAGAAATGAGGTGCTACAACCATGAGAAAAGACTGCATAACCATGACAGCATTATTTTATGGGCTGAAGTAGTAGTTTATTAATATTTAGATCTAGAGTATATCTATACATAAAAATTTGGATCTAATACAAATCTATGTACAAGAAATGTTGATCTATACATTCCCCTTGGGGTCTTGTGCAAAACATGAAGCACAGAGAGTATATCTGAGATCTAAGGTTGCAGATCTGCAGAATGACTCAGAAATTTCTGAATAATACAATGGTAAAATAGATAATATCTGAAAAATACATGGATTGGATGGCCAATCCATGGATCACCACTGTGAGAGGAATATTACTAACACCGAAGATCTCTCCTCCAAAATGCAGACAAAACACCCTGCAACTTCTCCTTTGCAAATAACGTAGTCCAGGGAGAGAAAATACAATGTAGCCTATAAGAATGATTTGGCCTGATTCCAAGGTCTATATCTAAAGCACAATCATCTAATTAACTCTTCCAGAAGGTTAAAAGGCACACTCACTGAGAAGAGCCACTAGTATAAGCTAGATCTGAGCAGATCTAGTGTCTTCCACTGCTGCAACTCACAAGGACAGCTCAACCCTGAATAGGAGCAACACTATAGGTGTAAGGTGAAGCTTGGCGTAAAATTATGATGTGGAAAAGATAGCACAAGTCTCCTCCAAGAGCTGCTCAAGGAAGGAGGTGGGATACCTGAATAGGAAAACCCAACAAGGGATGTCTGAGCAGACAATACCTTCAGAAATGATAATATTCAACAACCCCTTCTTGCTGTCCTCCTCTTCCTTATATAAGGTAGGAGTCTTTTCAAAACCCTAAAACACTTCATTGGTTTAGCCCGTTTTCACATTTAGAATCTCCTTCTAGAACTGCATTGTCCCTCAAAAAGGTTCAATGCATCTAGATTGCGTTGTTGACTTTGTCAAAGATGACCCACTCTTGTGATTTAGACCAATTCACACCTGCAGGAGTTTATTCACATAGCCCAAATATGTCTTTTTTCACATAGGAATTGATATATTCTTGGTTTTCAAGAGTTTTACATGTCCTCCTTCACAATTTATTCATCAATCATGAAATGCAAAATAAACAAGGAAAAATTAATATTCCTAGTAGCTTCAACTAATTTAGGAATATTACATCCCATTAGGTAATTTCTCCATTTCTTTAGTGCATGCAGTATTGCTAACATTTCCTTCTCATAAATAGGTTTCTGTAAATAATTTCCTTTGATTGGATGACTTTCAAAAGAAATGGGTCTTCCTTCTTGCATTAAAAAAACACCAATTCCATTTCCTGAGGCATCACATTCCATAATAAAGGTTTTTGTGAAGTCTGGCGTAGCTAAGACCGGTGCTAGGCACATTGTCTCTTTAAGATGTTCAAAGGCCTTAGTTGCTTTAGAAATCCATGAAAATGCATATTTCTTCAATAATGTTGTTAGAGGTGCTGCTATTCTCCCATAATTCTTAACAAACTTGTGATAATACCCTGTTAACCTGAGAAATCCCTGAATCGCTATGATATTGGGCACTTTCCATTCCTTAATGGCTTTAATTTTGTTAGGGTCTACCTTAACACCCTCATGAGATACAATATGACCCATATATTCCACCTCTTGTACTCCAAAGAGACATTTGGATGCTTTTTCATATAATTGTTTCTCCTACAATAGTTTGAGCACTTTGTCAACATGTTGAACACGATCCTTCCAAGACCTGCTGTAAATTACTTTATCATCAAAAAATACTAGCACAAATTTTCTAAGGAAGGGTTTGAAAATGGAATTCATCAACCCTTGAAATGTACAAGGTGCATTGGTAAGGCAAAAAGGCAAGACCAAAAATTCATAATGACCCTCACGAGTTCGAAATGTTATTTTTCGGAATATCTTCAGTCTTCATTCTAATTTGATGATATTATGAACGAAGATCCAACTTGGTAAAATAAATTTCTCCATGTAATTCATCCAATAATTCATCAATCACATGAATGGGAAATTTATCTTTAATGGTGAGCTTATTGAGCTCCCCATAATTGGGACACATGCACCACTATCCATCCTTCTTGTGTACCAATGCTAAAGGAGCAGAGAAAGAACTTTGACTAGGTTGAATTATACCTGCCTCTAACATTTCTGCAACCATACGTTAAATTTCACTCTTTTGGACATAAGGACATCTATAAGGCCTGATGTTTGGAGGAACACTTCTTGGAATCAAATGAATAGAATGATCATGAATAGGTGGGAGTCCTTTGGGAGTTTCAAACACCTTGGAATGATTATCCAAGACTTTTTGGAGATCTGGAGAAATAGATGATTTTGATGTTGGAACTTTGAGTGAGCATAATTGTTCAATTATGCTTCTTTGTTCTTTATTTAGAAGATTTTCCATGACATTAGAGCTTATTATATTTCCTGGCTTCCTTGCGATACCCCATAATTCGTTTTCCTTTCCTTCCAAAAAAAATTTCAAGAAAAGTTCTTGAAAATTAAAAGCTACCATCCCCAAAGATTGTAACCATTTTAATTTTAGTACAACATCAGCATCTCCTATTGGAATGGAAGGCATTGAAATATTCAATACATATTGCCCCATGGTTAGCTTGATATCATGGCATTTTCTAGAGAAATTTATAGTTCCTCCATTTGCAACCATCACTTGACATTCTGGTGCTGGGTGTAGGAAACAATTGAATTCCTTGGCTACCTTACAACGAATAAAATTATGGGTACTACCCGAATCAATCAACACTATTACCTTTTTCTTCTTGATATGTCCTTCTACCTTGAGAGTTTGAGGAATGGTAGTTCCCACCAATGCATTGCAGTATGGTCAGACTCATTTCTTCTTCTTCTAGGGTTGGTTCTTGGTGTGTATCCTCTTCTTTTGAAGCTTCTTGTTCATTTTCTTCCTCCTGTTCACAATCTATGTAAAATAATTTCTTCTCAGCACACTTATGACATTTAGTGTATTTGCTATCACAACTATAGCAAAGCCCTTTTGCTCTTTTTTCTTCCAATTGTTGTGGTGTCAACCTTGTAGGTTGTGCAAATATAGGATTAGCAACACTTACCTCTTTATAGAAGTGAGTGGTAGGCTTCCTTGTCGCCATAATTTTATATTCAATTTTTTTGGCCAACCTGAATGCCTTCTCCAATGAATTAGGTTCCAAAACGTGAAATTCATGTTGGATGTTATCCTTTAAAGTACCTATGAAGAGATAAATCCTGTGTTCCTCTGAAATATCAGTTACCCTTATATTCAATTTTTGGAAGTCCTCAATGTGCTCCCCAATTAAACCATTTTGTTTGAGATTTATCAGTTGGCTAAAGAAGGTGTTTCTCTTTGTATCCTCATAATGTGCTATCATTTCCTCCGTAAAAATTGACCAAGTGACAATTATTTTACGGGAGAAAAACCAACGATACAATACAAATGTATTTTTTTCTAGATGTAAAGTTGCAATACGTACCTTTTGTGTGTTTTTCACATTATTGAGATCAAAATATTCCTCCATCTGTAGTATCCATGTTACAGGATCCTTGCCATCAAAATTCCTCATGTCGTATTTTGGAATATGGTGGTTCTTCCTGTCAACATTAGAGTTTATGAAATCACGATTAGCATTTATTTTATTCTAATCATGAGTTTACTCTACTATCTTTTCACCATTAGGAAACATTTGTTGTATCAACTTTGTCAAACCTTCCATGTATTCCTTTAGATTTTTCTTCATGTTTTCCATCTTAGCTTCCATGTCACCCATCTTAGATTCAATGCCTTTCTTCAAAACTTCCATGTCATTTTTTGTTGCTCTTTGCAAGAGCAAAATTTGTTGCACTTTCTCTTGTAATCTTGATATGTCATGTTGCCATTCTTCGTCTCCATGAGTCATAGTAGAGCCTTTTAAAGGCTTAATGGGCATTGAATTCTTTTTAGAGGCAGTTTGAGAATCCAATACTAATATATATTCTATAATATACCCTTGGAATCAATTCAACTTGATTCTTCAAACAAGACTTATGCACTTCAG
Source organism: Pinus albicaulis (assembly GCA_034641835.2). Classification (NCBI taxonomy): domain Eukaryota; kingdom Viridiplantae; phylum Streptophyta; class Pinopsida; order Pinales; family Pinaceae; genus Pinus; species Pinus albicaulis. The sequence goes on along the minus strand of CM076583.1, from coordinate 657,929,746 downwards.
AAAAAAAATACACACCTTTTATTTGCTTTTGAGGGCTTGATATTGAAATTGACTTATCTCTATAATTGCAAATCATTTATATCTGAAATTCGGCCTTGTAGTATTCCTATGAAGCTTATTTCAAATGTAACAAGTACGAATTGATTTGGATTCTTCAAGACAAAGTTATGTCCAATCTCCCATACTGACCTAATTATGGACTAGTTCAGTCAAGCGAACTTGTACGACTTGCCACGTGTTACTGTTTTCTCCTTTGTATCTGAAATTTATAGACAGGAGAATACAGTCTATGTAATTCTAATCAATTTTTACAGAATTCCAATCTGATGCTCAGAGAGAGAGTTATGAAGATTTTCCCACGACCACCTCTTTGAGATGAAATTTGGGAGCCTTAAAAAGACCTAACTTCCACAGATCATATCTCCAAAAATATTGTGAACCAAACTCTGAAATTTTTTGACGATGTTCCTTTGGATGTTAGATTTGCGCTCTAAAAATTTCAGCTTTAAAACCTTCGTAGAAAAAATGTTATAGTGAAAATTCCGCGATGACCTTTTTAAGTGAAATTCAGGAGCCTACAAAAATACCTAATTTCCACAGATCATGTCTCCGAAAATATTGCGAGCCAAGCTCTGAAATTTTGGGACGATGTTCCTCAGAATTTCTACATCGCACTCTAAAAATTTCAGCTTCTAAGCCTTCATAGAAAAAAAGGTATAGAGACAATGCCACGATGACCTGTTTGTAGCAGCAAAACCATAGAATCCCAAGCTTTGATACCAAATGTTTTGAAACCAACTCCAAAAATAGAAGAAAAGAGATATCAACACCTTATAAATAAGCCACTTAGAGGGGGAAACCTCCAATACATTACATGAATGAAAAATTCTTGGATGATTCAAATTACAAAACCTCCTTTCTATATAGGATTCCATGGGGCTACAATTTAATCATAGTGGGCCCACAATGTAATCCTAGGCGACCTAAAAATAATAATTTAAGGGCACAATAATAAAAATATGGGGGTTACAATGGTACAATAATAAAAATAAGGGGGTTACACTAACAACAATAAGGGGGTCACCCATCTTAGATTCCACGCCTTTCTTCAAAACTTCCATGTCATTTTTTGTTGCTCTTTGCGAGAGCGAAATTTGTTGCACTTGCTCTTGTAATTTTGTTATGTCATGTTGCCATTCTTCGTCTTAATGAGTCATAGTAGAGCCTTTTAAAGGCCTAATGCGCATTGAATTCTTTTTAGGGGCCATTTGAGAATCCAATACTGATATATATTCTATAATATGCCCTTGGAATCAATTCAACTTGATTATTCAAACAAGACTTATGCAATTCAGAAAAAAAATACACACCTTTTACTTTCTTTTGAGGAGTTGATATTGAAATTGACTTATCTCTGTAATTGCAAATCCTCAATATCTGAAATTCGGCCCTCTAGTATTCCTCTGAATCTTATTTCAAATGTAACATGTCTGACTTGATTTGGATTCTTCAAGACAAAGTTATATCCAATCTCCCACAATGACCTAATTATAGACTAGTTCAGTAGAGCTAAATTGTATGACCTGCCACGTGTTACTATTTTCTCCTTTGTATCTGTAATTTTATAGATAGGAAACTACAGTCTGTGTAATTCTAGTCACTTTTTACAGAATTCCAATTCGATGCTCAGAGAGAGAGTTATGAATATTTTCCCATGATCACCTCTTTGAGATGAAATTTGGGAGCCTTAAAAAGACCTAAAATTCCACAGATCATATCTCCAAAAATATTATGAACCAAACTATGAAATTTTGTGATGATTTTCGTCAGGATCTTAGCTTCACGCTCTAAAAATTTCAGCTTCTGAACCTTCGTAGAAAAATTTTATAGCGAAAATTTCGCGATGACCTTTTTAAGTGAAATTTAGGAGCCTGCAAAAAGCACCAACTTCCACAGATCATATATCTAAAAATATTGCAAACCAAGATCTAAAATTTTGTGAAGGTGTTCCTCACGATTTTGGCTTCGCACTCTAAAAATTTTAGGTTCTCAACCTTCGTATAAAAAAAAATTATAGCGAAAATGCCACGATGACCTCTTTGGAGCAGCGAAAGCAAAACCCTATAATCCCAACCTTATACCGTATGTTGTGTAACCAGCTCCAAAAATAGAATAAAAGAGATATAAACACCTTAGAAATAAGCCACTTTGAGGGGGAAACCTCCAATACATTACATAAATGAACAATTCTTGGATGATACAATTTACAAAACCTCCTTTCTCTATATAGGAGTCCATGTGGCCATAATGTAATCCTAGTGGGTCACAATGTAATCCTAGCCGACCTAACAATAATAATTTAAGGGCACAATAATAACAAAATGGGGGTTAAAATGGTACAATAATAACAATAAGGGGGTTACACTAATAAAAATAAGGGACTATACTAGTAATATAGGGACCTAACATCATCCTTCGGGATCAAAAACTAGAGATTGAAATCTCTTATGTGTATTTCATAACAGGATTATCACGGAGGGGAGCAGTACCAATTCTAACTGGCTGTCGGCCTTTCATGGAAAACATGTCCATGGTGATAGACAGGGTATGTCCATGAGCACGGAAGGGATCAGGTAGTGGGAAAATTGATATCCAAACTATCCCAGATTTGACACTACGAGTGGTGTTATATACCATCACACGAGCTGCGGGGACACAAGCACTGCATGAAGCAACAAAGACACAATTGCTTCTTGCTGTAGACTACTTGGCACCAACCATCTACAATTGGGCAGAGGTCGTAACAATAAACATGAAGCACTAGCTAACAAAATGCAAGAAGTCCAAATTGAAACAATTTGGTTATGGATCCATTTTGGTATCGTTATTCTTGGAACGACTACCCATTTTCAGCGACAGGAGGTCGGTCATAGTTCCGACACCACCAATGAGAGAACCACGGATGGCCCAATGGGCAGCATTGATGCCAAGGGTAGGGGGCGATCAACAGATGTCTTGGAGACCAGAATTATTTGATTGGCCCTACCGACAGCTGATTTTCATGGAGGACTGGCCCTACTCTGGTATCGATTTCGCTGATGACCTGGACCTCCCACTCCCAGAGGGAGAGGATTGGGATGAATATTTAGGTGAGACTCATTTTTTAAGTTTTATGAGTATTATGATTTTTTTATTTATGTGTGTTCTGACATTAAATCCATATGTGTAGATGTTGGCCCAGAGAGACCCGCCGAAATTTCACCGATAGCGAGGCGAATCCCTCGCGATTTCGACCCTCAAGATGAGGGTGGCGAGGAATATGAGGTAGTGTGCAACCTGGAGGGGATCACACAAGGAGTCTTGGATTATGCATGTTTTGACGATGTTCCTCGTGCCTACCAGAGGCATACCATAGGGGTGCCCATCCAAATTCATCGGTTGCTGAGGCAGCTTGTACGGGCAGTGACATGTTATCATGAGCATCATGCTGATTAGACACTTAGGTTTTATTTTATCTGCATATTTTGAGAGACATGATTTCTCAAGATGTAATAGAAACACACATATATTTTTTGAAGTTATGATGCACACAACTGCAAACATGCGATATATATATATATACATTTATTTTCCTACATGGATTTTTTACATATGATGATTCTTTCACAAATTACACAAATGTCTATCTAATACAATGTTAGCCACCGTATCAGTTAATGTGTTCATTTGTCTAGGAATATGTTGATATGTGATAAAATCAAAATGTCTTTCCAACTAATGAATACGTAAATGCAATCTCAGAATGTGCGGATTTCTAACTGAATAATGACTATTGAGTTGCAAAACGACAATTTGTCAATATAGATTTACAATAAATGCATGTATTTCGAGGTTGATCACCTCGGTTAATAGCTCAATGACAGCGCTATATTCAGTGACATTGTTTGTAGTTTGTCCTAGACAAATACCTTTCAGATCTATCAACTCACTAGTAGGATCATAAATTGCCCAGGCTGCCGAAGAAAAATTCCTAGTACTGCGGGAAACACCATCCTCAAAACTAACATAAGGGGTAATAGACATCTACAAAATAAGCAAGGCCCAATAAGTAGGAAAAAACTCACAAAGCACACCCACCCAAAAACATGTACAAAAATGAAAACAACACCTATGTACACCTATTATGCATGAATGACTCACGCATAATACTTTTTGAGATACAATCCATTTCTGGGTTGTTCAACAGGATGACCTTCGTAATCAATTAGCTCATAGGCCCCATTCTGCAACACACGTTTAACGATGTAGAGACCATGCCACATTGGTTGAAATTTTCCTGCCCCCAAATTATCATGAGCTTGGTCATGGAGGAGGATGAGATCCTTTTCAATGAAAGAATGAGGGGAAAATGACTAATCAAAATGAGCTTTGACCCACTTTTTCTATGCTTCAATAACGAGAGCAGCAAAGCGGCAGGTTTCTTCCAACCTTTCTAAATAAATGAGACGCTCTTCTTCTGGAGAAGTATCCGGAAGTAATTCAACAACCAACTTGAGTGAAGGTATTTCACATTCAATCGGGAGAGTAGCTTCCAGGCCATAAACCAAATGGAAAGGAGTGAACCCAGTCGCATTCTTAACTGAGGTTTGATATTCCCAAAGAGCCGAAAATAACATGAGATGCCAATTTCATTTGTGGATCCCAATCGTACATTGAAGAATAGTGACAAGAAATTTGTTCATAGCTTCATCTTGGCCATTGGCTTGAGGGTAGTATGACGTTGAGCTGTCGTGACACAAACCCAACTTAGAAGTCAACTCCGCCACCATATAATGCCAAAAATGGGAACCATTATCGGTAAAGATGGCTTGAGGGACACCAACATATAAATAATGTGATTGAAGATGAATTGAGCAACTGGCTTACCCTCAGCGGCAAGTGTAGGCATTGCCTCGGCCCATTTCATGAAGTATTCCACGGCTATGATAATATAAGCATGCCCCCCGACCAAGTGAGGGTTTCACATTATAAAATCGATGCCCCACTTCACGAAGGGACCAAAGGTAAGGACAGGATGAAGAGGAAAAGGTGGCGCACGCAACTTGCATTGGTAAATCTGGCAATCACGACATTTATGAACTGTGACAATACAGTCCTTGAAAATAGAAGGCCAAAAATAACCAGCACAAAGAATCTTTTGTGCAATAGCATAACCAGACATGTGACCACCACAGGTGCCACTGTTACAATCATTCAGAGCTTCATCATCTTCCTCGAGAGTCAAACATCGTCGGAGTATGGAATCGACTCCAACACGATAGAGCGTATCTCCAACTATATGATAAGGTTGCAACTAATGGCAGATGTGTCGGCGAGCATCCTTCGTCAACTCAGATCTAAAATATAAATTCTAGAGATAGACGATGATATCACTGTACCAAGGATCGAGGGTGCTAATCAAGAAAAGTGAATCGTCTGGAATGGATTCCTCAGAACGAGAACGAGCGGATTGGAAGGGAGAGAACATAGTAAATCAGCAAAGACCAATGATTTCTTAGACTTGGCAGCAGTAAATTCAAAATCAAACTCTTGGAGGATAACAATCCACTTTGAGCATTTTCCCCCCAACAATTGTCAAGACAATATGTAGGTCATGGGGTTTCATTCAGAAATCACCATCAATGTACGCAAAACAATATAATGACGAAAACGTTGAACATCTTGAACAGCTGCCAACACTAACTTCTTGATGTGAGCATAATGTGTTTCGGTATCGAGAAGGTTATGAGACAAGTAATAGATAACATGCTCATGAATGTCATTGTCGTCCTATGGAAATCATGCTAAAAGAGACAACTAAATAAAGGGAAAAATCACGATGATAATTTGGAGGGTGGAGGAGAGGAGCATTGACCAACAATGTTTTCAACACATCAAAATATTTTTGAGCGATCTCATCCCAGTAAAAAGGAACGCCCTGCTTTAACAATCGTGTGAATCCTTTAGCTACTTCGGCATAGTTAGGTATAAAACAGAGTAGAAAATTAGCTTTCCCTTGTAAAATCTGCAATTGATGCAATGAGGTAGGAGAAGGGATATTGATAATAGCCTCAACCTTGAGAGGATCCAGGCGAATTCTGTCTTTGGAAATGATAAACCCTAAGAGTCTACCAGAATTGAAGCAAAAGACACACTTGTGTGGATTAAGTCGAATGTTATAGTGTCTACAATGAAGAAAAATCTGATGAAGATGGTCAAAATGATCTCTACGTGTAGCTGAATGAGCCGTAAGGTCATCCAAATAAGACTGAACGATGTGGCGAATATCATGAAAGGCATAAGACATCGCGGGCTGAAATGGGGACCCAAAATTCTTCAAACCAAAAGGAAGCTTCTTATATGCAAAGGTGCACAATGGACAAATGAAGGCAGTCTTGTGTTGATAAGTCGAGAGAATGTTAATCTAATTATAACCCAAGAAATTGTCCAAAAGGGAAAAAATCTCGCTCTTGGCATAGTTGTCAATGATTTGATAGATGAAGGGAGTAGGATAATTATCCTTAGGACAAGCTCAATTGATATCAGGATAGTCAACACAGACACGAATAGTGCCCAATTTCTTATCTACATGAACAATATTAGAGACTCATTCCGTTAATGGAATTGGATAAATGAAACCACCTTTGAGAAGCTTTTCCACTTTGGCCTTAATGGCAGCAGCTTTCCTAGGATGCACTGGAAACAGACGCTGACGAACATGTTTCAAACCAGGATAAGTAGGAATTTCATGTACCACTATGCTAGGATCAATGCCAGGGATTTATTCGTAGGACCATGCAAAGACATCACAAAATTCACGAAAAAGGCTAACATATACTCGCAATTCATCGGAAGATCAAATAGCCGCAATATGGATGTTCTCGATGATTCTTGGTTGAATGGAAATGTCGATAGGCATCTTCTGAGTAATTTTACTCAAGTTACCTTTAGAAAAAACTTCATGGACTTGAATAGGTGTTTGAAGTGGAGGAGAAGGAACCTGAGAGGCAAAGTGCTCAAGATAGCTAGACATGGCCCCGAGACTTGGGAGAAATGAGGAACGATGATGACCATCATCCCACGGTAGATCGTTGAGAGATAGGGTTTCCACGATAGCCTCATTGGAAGGAAACACTTCTTTCAAAGGATGTAGTGAATCAAAATCACCAAGCCAAGGGGATTGAGAATAGATGTCAAGAGTCATGCTTGAATGAGAAAACTCAAAGGACAGAGTGTCCGATGTGGAAATGAGTTCACAATAATCAATTTCAATCAGACTCAATGGCATCGAATCTTTGAGAACAATAAGTTCACAATAAGGGAGAAGGAACTTCATGCGGAAATGAGTTCACAATAAGGGGATAACCCAGGGGTCATCAGTGCGAGAAATCATATTGATCTAAACCGTATTTGGTGGTGGAAGGGGAAAAATACCCATGAGGACAGGGTCCTTGAAAAGGCCCAGCCGGACGCTCTCGTAGGGAGTAGGAATCTTATCCACGTACAAAACGTTGTTCTCGGAAGAAGAAGTGAAGAAAGACAATTTATCGATAGTGATAATATTTCCTTCGTGCAGAAACTTCAAAACACGAAAAAGAGTGGATGGAATGCACAGCATGGCGTGAGTCCAACTGCATCAGAGGAGAAGATTATAATTTAATTTTGCATCAATGACTTCAACCTCGACGTTGACTATCTTCCCTTCCAATGTTATCGGTAAACTAGCACACCAAAAGGTTTTGATTCTCTTCCATCAAATTCTTCAAGGGCATTGGGTGAAGAAGTGAGAGCTGGAGAGCCAATGGCTTTCCCACAGGTAGATGACATAACACAAGTGGATGCACCCTCGTCCACGATGGCCCAATGAATATTCAGACCATTAATACCAACTTGAATGATGAGCGCAATTTAGTGTGGGAGTTGCAGGATGAAATTCTCTAAATCGAAAGCGAGAAGGCTAGTGTTGTCAGGATCGACCCCAACTATCGCAGATAGCAAAGCCTTTCATTGTTATGGAAAACTATGAAGTAATTCCAATGCAGACATTGTGGATGGTGCCTGAGCCAAATCCTCAACAATACTGTAATGTTGAGTAGCATCGGCATTAGGATTATACGAAGACTTACGGAGTACGCCTGTGGAAGGTGGCCGAACAACGGATTCGGCGCTAGGAAATTCAATCTCAAGAGAGCTAGAAGCAGGTGGAGGAGGAGGAGGACCATCAGTGATCTCCTTCCCTGCTGCCTGATGTGAACCAGAATAATATTTCGATCGAGTAGCAATAGAAACGGGTGCAGAACCGATCATCATAAACACTTGTGAGCCAGATGGGGCAGAGGACTGAGGGTGCCCTACCATCTGGGTCTATTGAGGGAAAGGTTCTTTAAGAATGGTCTGTCAAGGATAGTCCTTGGTGAAGTGTTCATTATCACAAATCAAATAAGGATACTTTAGTTTTTGTTGAGAACTATCAGCAGAATGAGGTTTAGGAGAATCCTATTTTGGGGTATCAGCTTTGGCCTTACCTTTACCCTTTTTCTTACATTTGGAAGTGCTATTTTTAGGATTTCTCTGAACAGCATTCACTTTGACAAGTTTTCCAGAATTCAGAGTTGACTAAGAAGCTACATTAATGGAAGAAGTAGATTTATGCTTCCCAGAGTTGGATGAAGGAGACTTCTGAGAAGTCTGCGATACGAAACCAATAATACCATCAATGGATGGATTTGTTGGTGGTTTATAATTTCTAGGTCGAGGAGCATCAGGCAATATGTCATATAATGCGCTAGGCTGAGAGTACACAAGATAAGGGTATTGGGCACAAGAAATGGCTTGTTCCTCGGTTACACATGCCCCCATAGCTATGTATTTGGAAATCTAATTGACAAAGGAGGTAGTGAACCAATGAGTCAGAAGCTGATCAAGTATCTGAAATTTTATCATGTGATGACGATGCCGCATCTCATGACTATGATCCAAGATATGAGTAGATATGTCCCGTTTCAATGAAGTGAGGAGGTGTGTCCTAGTCTCATACCGGATCGGTAACTGAAAATTTGTAAGGAATGCCATGGCTAAAGAATTGAAATCTTGGAAAAATCCACGAGACAGCTCAATGTACCACTTTGTATTGACACCAATAAGATTTCGCTGGAAAAGACAGAGACCAACAGAATCGTCAACCCAAGAGTTAGAAGAACACCACAAGTGGTAAGTCATAACATTTGTTTGGCGGTCTTCCCCAGGTTTACCCTAAAATTTAGGACAACCACCAGGAATCTTGGTCGGAACTGGAGGACAATATGGATTATGAAGAATAGGATCATTGGTCAGCTTCAACACATTGGGTAATTCCAACATAGCAAGAAATGGTAATTGAGTATTAAAATTCATCGGAGGTCTTTGATAAGGAACTGTGTGTACATTCCACCCAGTTTGAGTGGGATTTGGATCATAGGGATTAGAAACAGGATAATTTAGTTGATACTAGGGTTGAGGACCAAGATATTGAGTTGAAGCAGACCACTGAGGTCTTTGTTGAGTAGCATAAGAATTATAATGCGGAATGTAAGCATGAATTTGAGGTTGTTGATACACATGATGATTTTGAGGGTAAGGAATATGAGTTGCACTATATACTGGTTTATTTTGAGGGGATGGAATCTAAGGTGTGCTATACACATGTTGATGTGAAGCTTGAGGGTAATAAGTGCCTTGTGGTTGCGTAGGTTGACCTTGCGGAGCAGGTTGAGCAGGTTGCTTAGTAGGGTAAATAGGTAAAACCGACCGTGGAAACGAAGGAATCTTCTGGTGGGCAGGTTGCAACGGATGCTGAGCTGGTTGAACCAGTTGTTGAAATGGTTGTTGAAGGCCACTAGGTTTACCTTGTGGTAAAGGTTGGCATGATGGTTGAGACAGTCCAGGTTGTTCCTGATGACCAGGTTGACCCGGAGAAAGACTGTAGGATGGTCCTGGTTGCACAATATTTGGGCCATACTGAATGTGTGGTTGTGATTGAGGTGCAATAGGTTGTCCCTGTGGTGGATACACTTGCCCCCCAGGACCAAAAATGATCTAGGTTGAATTAGAGATTGACTTGAGAGACCAGAGGGTTATCCACGTTGGACCAAAGGCTGTCCTTGTAAAGGTTGGCCTTGCGGACCATATGATTGTCCCTATGGACCAAAAGCAGGGCCCTATTGAGCTAAAGGTTGCCCCTATGAGGTTGTCCTTGTAAGCCAGAGGGTTGCACAGGAAAGTAGGTCCCAAATGAGTAACAGACTATGAAGTATCATAAAAGGCTTGATAAGGATCAGTAGGAGGCAAATAAATCGGAATACCACTCTCATCATAATAAAGCGGATATGAATAAATAGGATTACCAACCACATCATAGTGATGAAATAGAGGATGGGTAGGATCTTGGGGCTGCTAAGAGCCCTGATAACTTTTCTGTTGAACAACTAACAGATATTATTCAAAAGTGAGACCGCCAGGAATCACAGGAGTAGTGGAAACTAAACTAGAAGCCACACAGACCATTGGTTGGACTAAAACAGATGTAACAGTAACTAACAAACCAAGAGTCGATGGTGTTAGCCCTAACAAAGGTAGGACTGAGCTTTGAGGAGGAGTTACTGTGATAGATTGTGCTATGGATGGAACACCAAACATAATTTGACTCAAATACCTATAGCCAGTCGGAAGTGACACCGAAGGTGAAGAATATTTGATAGAGGCATGAGAGAGATCTTCAGGAAAGATTTGATATTATCCTGTAGATAGAGGCATTCCGTCAATGCCAACAGGACTAGAGGAATCCATACCTGAGTCTTCCATGAGATCTTAAAAAATACTATGGGGACTAGGAGGGTTTCAAAAGAAATGTCTAGAAAAGAACCATCACTAGGAGGCAGTGAAGACGACGAAACTAGAGATTCCACCACTTTGACCATATATCAGAACAGGAAGGAAAAAAGAGAACGAATCGAAGGTTCCAAGATTAAAAACTAAGGAAATCAATCAGACCAAGTAAAAAAAATTTAATAGGTGTGTAATCGTAGGTGATTAATTTTATAACACTGAAACCAAAATCTGTTGTTTCATGTTTTAAGAGTCAAGAAACAGATAAAAGATGACTCTAGTCACCTTCAATTTGAAACAAGCGTGAAAGGACAAGATCTCAATGATCTTTTACTTATTTAAAGAGTCACGAAAAGATCGAAATGACTACTCAATTATTATAAGCAAGAGGGTATACCAGGTTTCCGTGAACTGCCATATACACCTTGGTGATCAAATGAAAGATAAATGACCAAGAAATTAATGTACATGCAGGTAGTCTCCCCAAATGTTGTGTTCGGTGTATCACGATTACAAGGTGGCAAACTCGGCTTCCTATGGATAAAGGATTGCAACCTAGAGGGGTATTCCTTTATATACGTGATGGTACGGGCAGCGCAAGTCTATACTAGCGATGTCTGAAGCCAAAAGGCGAGCGACAGCTACTAGGATTTAAGACACCAGAACACGTCTCTAGCCTAGACCACTAGAAATGTTTCATTAGGTTTCAATGTTGCCTTAGGTTCATTGAGTAAAATTTAAAGCTGATCTTGGATTATGTTCCAATTTCCAGACCCTATCAAATTTGGAGCTCAACTTCCTAAATGCAAGCTATATGCAAATGAACATCATTTCAATTCAATTAATGCTAGTTATAAGAGGGATAGAAATATTTCAAACAAGAAAGCAAGGAAAGTATGCGAAGAAACTTGTAATGCATTTAATGCAATCAAGCGAAAATGAAAGTCCTTCCTAGATTAAAAAATGCTAGTTTATGTAAAGGAACATTTCATTTTCAATGCAACTAAAGAATGCAAAATATATTTTTTGATTTTTCAATGAAATGAAGCACACAACGTACTAATTCAGTGGAAAAAAAAACACTAGTTTGAGCTTTACGAATGTAAAGATTTGAAATTTAATGACTCAACCAAATTGAAAAAGAGAAAACTTTCAATCGAAAAAGAGAGTTTCTGAAAGTTACCCAAACAAGAAAAATAATCGATGCTCAACGTATTGGAGAAGAAGGACTAATTGAAAAAAAGAAAAGACCGCTCAACAAATAAAACCAAAGGATCAAGAAAAACTAAGTCTAAATACCCAAAACAAGACTGTAAACAATCAAAGAGACTTGTTTTCAAACAGAAGGCTTGGTGTGCAAAAACACTTAGAAACCCTAAGGTCTTAAATGACACTGACAGGAAAATGGACAAACGGCTGAGGGAAACAATTCTGCAGTAGTTAACATAGTCTCAAAGGCTTAAAACACATCAAAAACTAACCCAGAAGCAAGAAAAAATGACCAAAAGACTCATTAAGCAGGTCAAACCAAAACCTACACAGGTCGGTGCGACTGTAAGGCTATAATCCGCACCATAAAGGGGTTGGCGTGAGTGATAAAAGAGCAGCCTATGCCAATCGGCATGACTATCTAGACAAAAAACACGCAAAGCTCGATACTTATGGAAAAAAGAGGGAAAACGACAACCTAATGAGCAGAGGTCAACCTTGACACTTTGGAGCTGAACAGAGGATGGAAACTGAGCAAATAAACTAGAAAAAAGACAGATAACTAAACCAATAAACGAAACTGACCCAACAAGATGAAACAACAAACTCACACTAGTCCCCAGTGGAGTCGCCAATTTTTTATGAAGGTAAATCATCTCTGTAGACAAAGATGATCCCTCTAGCCCTAGGGTGGGTCTAGTAACAAAAGGACACACTAAAGTGTTGCTTCCTAGTTAATGACTGAACAAAGAACATGGTAGATTGACCTACCTTGAATCCAACGCTGTCGTCATTGTAAAAGGATTAGTGGCCTCTTGCTCCTGCCCTGAAAAATCAAAATCCGTTCATTGTCACGTTCAGATACCTGCACATGGGACAAAGAACAAGAACAACATACGACAGAATAATTTCACTCATAACTATTATCCACTCAAAGAGGGCTAAACATATCGCATCAAATAAAAATCATAACACAATAGTGGAACCAAACAGTAGTCATGTATATAAATTAATGGAAGGAAGAGTACAATCGATGCTTTGACATCGCAGTCTCCTCCAGCAGAGTTCAGGTGAAGCATGTCTCAAATGTTCGTCAGGGAATACGGATGGGATGAAGGCATGGACTCAAGCTTCCTCAACATAATTACTTCTTATTATATCTTCTCTAGTAGCTCAACTATAGTATGTATAATTATCCTAGTTCAACTAGCTAGTACTAAGAGAGATAGTTTCTTTTATAGAGGAAAAGGAGGAGGTTAGGATCCCTACAAAGGTGGGAAGGAGTCATATCCTTTAGGAAAGTTCCAAGGGAGGTGGAAACTACTAACTAAAGGAAGGATTATGTGGTTGTTTCAATTCAACCGCTCCCAATGACTCATCCTCGATGTGGTTGGAATGGAACCTCCACCTCTATTTTTAAAAAACATTCCATAAATAGCTTGGCACGAGTGTCTAACTGGCATAGAGTGCCAACTGGCACAGGCTCAGTGTTACAGATCTCCTCAGGGAAAAAATAGGGATTTTTATAGCTCTTCTCAGGGAAATGTCAACAGCAATAATGTTACTTTAATCAAAAGCGATGCAAGGATGGTATTTGCAAGGCATGAAACTGCTTATTGATCATAGAAATGACCCTCCAATGTGCGAGTTGGTGATTGCAGGGACAATGAAAAAATGATGTGTAACAGATAATTTGTAATGAGCAAAGGTCAACCTTGACACTCTAGAGCTAAACACAGGATGGGAACTCAGCAAACAAACTAGAAAAAAATAGATAAATAAAACAATAATTGAAACTGACCCAACAGGATGAAACGACAAACTCGCACTGATCCCGAGTGGAGTCGCCAATTTGTTATGAAGTTAAGTCCTCTCTGCGGACAGAGATGATCTCTGTATCCCTAGGGTGGGTCTAGTAACAAAAGGACACACTAAAGTGTTGCTTCCTAGTTAATGAATGAACAAAAGACACGGTAGATTAACCTACCTTGAATCCAATGTTGTCATCATTGTAGAAAGAGTAGTGACCTCTCGCTCCTGCCTTGTAAAATCACAATCCATTCATTGTCACGTTCAGAAACCTGCACATGGGACAAAGAACAAGAACAAATATGACATAATAGTTTCACTCATAACTATTTTCCAGTCAAAGTGGGCTAAACATATCACATCAAATAAAAACCATAACACAATAGTGGAACAAAACGGTAGTCATGTATATAAATGAATAGAAGGAAGAGTACAACCGATGCTTTGATGTCACTGTCTCCTCCAGCGGGGTTCAAGTGAAGCGTGTCTCAAATGTTCGTCAGGGAATTCATACGAGATGAAAGCATGGACTCAAGCTCTCTTAGAAGTCATTAACTCATGCTTCTTCAACATAATTCCTTCTTATTCTATCTTCCCTATTAGCTCAGATATAGTATGTATAATTCTCCCAGTTCAGCTATAGTACTAAGAGAGATAGTTTCTTTTATAGAGGAAAGGAGGAGGTTGGGATCCCTACAAAAAAGGGAGGGATTCCTATCCTTTAGGAGAGTTCCAAGGGAGGTGGAAACTACTAACTAAAGGAAGGAGTCTGTGGTTGTTTCAATTCAACCACTCGCAATGACTCATCCTTGAGGTGGTTGGAATGGAACCTCTGCCTCTATTTAAAAAAAAAAATGCGTAAACAGCTTGGCGTGGGTGTCTAACTGGCATAGAGCGCCAACTGGCATGGGCTTAGTGTTAAATTTTCTGGTCGGTGCGATGGTGTAACTAGATACTCGCGCCAAGGCAAAAATAGGGATTTTTATAGCTCTGCTCAAGGGAATGTCAAGAATAAGAATGTTAATTTCATCAAAAGGGATGTACAAATGGTATTTGCAAGGCATGACACTAATTATTGGTCACAGAAATGACTCTCCAATGTGTGAGTTGGGGATTGTAGGGACAGTGACAAAATGTTGTTTAATAGATTTCCCCTAAAGCATGAAGTCCGAGGGAGAGGGAGGGATGAAATGCTTTATGAGAACGCGTTCGAACCAAACACCATTATCGGAAGACCTGTAATTACAAATACAACTGATATCTTTGATACATGGATCATGTGGCACGGGCGTAGCCATCCATAATAGAGTATATAAAGATGGAGATCCGATGTATAGACGCAGCCATCCAGTAGTAAGGATCATTGAATAGACTAAGGTATGGTCGTAGCCATCCAATCAAAAGACTCATGAAATAAGTCATAATAATCCACAAAAATCTATAGCATGGATTTTATCAAACAAAACCTAGGGCCTTGCACTCCATCTCAACGTGAACAAGTACAATTTTGAGCATGCGAATATATGAGCTGAAGTCGAACATGCAGGAAAATCGTCTAATTACCAACCAATGATGAAAGTTGTTAATAGACGCGAGAGAAACCACCAATGATGACGATGGCCCTCAAGGTACAAAAGGTACAATCTATGGAATGTGAAAAATGATATGACGTCGAGCATCCGCAGAATCACTCGATCGAAGGCCAATGATGTGAACCTTGTGTCAAATGCGAAAAACCTGCCATTGAGGCATGCAGGCTCCAAGGTATTAGAAGGGAGTCTCTAGATCAAATTCCTGGATAATAAGCTAAAGTTGACAGGAAGTGACCTGCTTGAAGGACAACCATAATTTTTCCCACATCATCGACACGAGACAAATTAACACGATAAAAGTGAAACAGGATGAACAAGGAATCAAAGGAAGGTTGACAACTATAGAGGAAACTTCTCTTGAACATATCAGTAGCACGACATTGGATTTGGAAGTATTTTACATCAAAGGATATGAGGTCATGATGATGTGGCAAAGAGTAGAAGAGAGGTCAAAAGAGATTACCCAAACCCATGGAGGCAAAAAAAGACGAAATGAGATATCCCCAACTCGACACGAATGTAGACAAGTGACATGTTCAAGAGCGACATAATACCAACATAACTAAAACTTGGTTCCATTTTGCCCCACCATTACACCAATTATTTTTTAAAACAAGCTTGAAGGGAATAGCATATGCTTGCATTGTAAGTTTTTCCTTCGGGCAATTCCAACCTAGTACATTTTATGACCCCTAGGAAGTAGGAACTCGAATAACGTCATGGTGACGAAGTCTGATATCATCAGGGTTTAACAAGTTTGACAAAGGGAGAACTCAACATCTTTTCATGTTTAGAGAGTTTGAAAAGAAGGCAGAAAATAAAACTCCAGCAGTCCAGTTTCGTAGGTAGTCTCACAGATCCAAAAAGGTAGAAAACTGTGTCTGAGAGAACCTCTTAGTCGCGATAGGCTAAGGTAATCCTTTTTCATAAATAATCCATCCCAGCCTGAAAAAGGGTTAAACATATACTGGGTAGATCTCGTTTAGAAGCCATTTAACAAGTTCAAAAAGACACTAGTCTTGGCGGTATTTTCAATTTTAGAGAGTCAGAAAAGAGCTAAAATTTGACTCGAGCAGTGAATTTTTCATGTTTTTACCAAGTCTAAAAAAGTATAAAATATAACTCGTTACTTCATCATTTTCGCATGAAAAACCTGTTGCTGCACAAGAGACATGTGTAAAACCCATTTCTCAAAAAATAATAATATAATAAAATAATCGAAAAACATGTCTTAAAACCTAATTAGGGTTGTGAAAAAGTTATAAAATGCCAAAAATGGTAAAAACAATTACTTTTCACTTTTTACCTCTTATGGAGAAATAGTTACTCATTTCAATGTGCAATCTTGCGGTGACGATAACGACCAATCCGGAAAACCAATTTCAAATCTGTTAGCTCGAGGTAAGAGCCGAATTCCCTCTCGTAATTTTAAGTCATTTCTCAGTATATGAAATTTTCAATTATTTTTAATTTTGGGGAATGAAATGAAAAAACTAAGGCATGGTAGTCAGTGTGGGTTTCGGGCATAGAGTAGTGCCAACCGCCCAATTTTTCACACTAGAGCGCGCCCATTGGCGCAACTATTTGATAAACAGTCACGGCAATAGCACAATCTATTTCTAGGCAAAAATGTAGATCAAATACCCCAATTAATCACAAATTCAAGGTTTAAAATTGACTAATACCACTCATATGAATGTGTTTGCAGGTAGAAAGAGGAAAAATGGTCATTGAATGGAACAAATAGGAGCATAGTCAAGAAGATGATCTAGCCATGGAAAATGAGATATTCATGCAAGCTCTCAGAAACTACGGTTTCAAAAAATTCTTCCTAACGCCATGTCTCCGAGCCCAACTAGAGTTATTACAGTATCTGGTCAACATATGGGACAAAAATCAAGAGAATTTCATCCATCAGGATCAAGAACTCGAGATTGAAATCTATGATGTGTATTTCATCATAGGATTATCACGGAGGGGAGCAGTACCAATCCTAACCGACACCCGGCCTTGCATGGAAAACATGACCATGGTGATAGACAAGGTATGTCTAGGAGCATGGAAGGGATTAGGTAGTGGGAAAGTCGATATTCAAACTATCCCAAATTTGACAATACGAGTGGTGCTACATACCATCACACGAGCCGCGGGGTCAAAAGCACCGCACGAAGTGACAAAGACATAGTTGCTTCTTGCTGTAGACTTCTTGGCACCGACCATCTACAATTGGGCAGAGGCCATGAAAATAAACATGAAGCTCCAGCTAACAAAATGCAAGAAGTCCAAATTGAAAAATTTAGTTATGGATCCATTATGGTATCTTCCTTCTTGGAACGACTATCCATTTTTCAGTGAGAGGAATTTATAGTCCCGACACCACCAGTAAGAGAAACACGGATGGCTTGATGGGAAACTCTAATGCCAAGGGCAGGGGGCGGTCAACAAATGTCCTGGAGACCAGAATTCTTTGATTGGCTCCGCCGACAACTGATTTTCATGGAGGAATAGCCCTACTCTAGTACAGATTTCACTGATGATCTAGACCTCCCACTCTCAGAGGGAGAAGATTGGGATGAAGATTTGGGTGAGACTCAGTTTTAAGTTTTATGAGTATGATGATTTATTTTATTTATGCATGTTCTAACATTAAATCCATGTGATTGTAGATGTTGGCCCAGAGAGACCTGTCAGCATGTCACCGATAGCGAGGCGAATCCCTCGCAATTTTTGACCCTCAAGGTGAGGGTAGCGAGGAAGATGGGATAGTGTGTAATCTAGAGGGAATCACACAAGGAGTCCCAGATTATGCACATTTTGATGATGTTCCTCATTCCTTCCAGAGACATACCGTAGGGGTGCCCTACCAAATTCACCGCTTATTGAGGCGGCTTGTACGGGCACTCACATGTTATCTTGAGCACCATGCTGATTAGACTCCTAGGTTTTATTTTATCTGCATATTTTTGAGAGACATGATGTCTCAGGATGTAATAGAAAGACACATATATTTTTTTAAGTTATGATGCACATGGCTGCAAACATGCGATATATATATATATATATATATATATATATATATATATATATATATATATATATATATACATCTATTTTCCTAAATGGATATTTTACATATGATGATGCTTTTACAAATTACGAAAATGTCTATCTAATACAATGTTAGCCACTTTATCAGTTGATGTGTTCATTTTTCTAGGAATATGTTGATATGTGATAAAATCATAATGTCTTTCCAACAAACGAATACATAAATACAATCTCAGAATGTGTGGATTTCTAACTAAATAATGACTATTGAGTTGCAGAATGACAAGCTATGAAATTATTTACAAGTAATGCGTGTATGCTAATATTGGTCTCTTGGTTAATATCTCAATGACAATGCTATATTCAGTGACATTGTTTGTAGTTCATCCTAGAAAAATACCTTGCAGATCTATCAAATCACCAGCAGGATCATAAATTACCCAGGCTGCCGAAGGCAAATTCATGGTACTGCGGGAAGCACCATCCGCAAAACCGACATAAGGGGTAATAGACATCTGCAAAATAAGCAAGGCCGAATAAGCAGGAAAACACTCACAAAGCACACCCAACCAAAAACATGTAAAAAAATTAAAACAACACCTATGTACACCTATTACACATGAATGACTCACGCATAATATTTTTTGAGATACAAACCATTTCTGGGTTGTTCAAGAGGGTGACCTTCATGATAAATTAGCTCATAGGCCCCATTCTACAACACACGTTTAACGATGTAGGGCCCATGCCACATAGGTTGAAATTTTCCTACCCCCAGCTTATCATGAGTTTGGTCATAGAGGATGATGAGATCTCCTTCAACGAAAGAACGAGGGGAAATTGACTGATCAAAATGAGCTTTGACCCGCTTTTTCTGTGCTTCAATAATAAGAGTAGCAAAGTGGCGGGTTTCATCCAGCCTTTCTAAATAAAGGAGACACTCTTCCTCTGGAGAATTATTCGGTAGTAATTCAATAGCCAAATTGATTGAAGGTATTTCACATTCAATCGAGAGAGTGGCTTCCAGACCATAAACCAAATGGAAAGGAGTGAACCCGTTCACGTTCTTAACTGAGGTTTGATATGCCCAAAAAGACCAAAATAACATGAGATGCCAATTTTATTTGTGGATCCCAATCGTACGTTGAAGCATAGTGACAAGAACTTTGTTCACAGCTTCAACCTGGACATTGGCTTGAGGGTAGTACAGCGTTGAGCTGTCGTGACACAGACCCAACTTAGAAGTCAACTCTGCCACCATATAATGTCAAAAATGTGAACCATGATCGGTAACGATGGCATGAGGGACACCAAACCTAGAAATAATTTTCTTGAAGATGAATTGAGCAGCTGTCTTACTGTCAGCGGCAAGTGTAGGTATTGCTTCGGCCCATTTGGTGAAGCAATCCATGGCTACGATAATATAAGCATGCTCCCTAGTCAAGTGAGGGTTACACATCATAAAATCGATGCCCCACTTTGCAAAGGGACCAATGGTAATGACAGGATGAAGAGGAACAGGTGGCACACACAACTTTCATTGATAATCTGGAAATCATGGCATTTACGAATTGCGAAAATACAGTCCTTGAAAATAGAAGCAAAAAATTACCAGCACGAAGAATCTTCTGTGCAGTAGCATAACCAAACATGTGACTACCACAGGCATCACTTTGACAATCATTCAAAGCTTTCTCAGCTTCCTGGAGAGTCAAACATCACTGGAGTATGGAATCAACTCCAACACAATAGAGAGTATCTCCAACTGTACGATAAGGTTGCAACTGATGGCGGATACGTTAGCGGGCATCCTTCATCAACTCAGATCTAAAAGATGAATTCTGGAGATAAATGATGATATCACCATACCAAGGATCGATGGTGCTAATCAAGAAAAGAGAATCATCTTGAATGGAAGCCTTAGAACGAGAAGGAGCGGAGTCAGAAGGGAGAGAACAAAGTAAATCAGTAAAGACCAATGATTTCTTAGACTTGGCAGTAGTAAATTCCAAATCAAACTCTTGGAGGATAACAATCCACTTTGACTATTTTCCCCCTAGAAATTGTCGAGACAATATGTAGGTCATGGGGTTTCATTCAGAAATCACCTTCAGTGTATGCAAAAGAATATAATGACGAAAACGTTGAATGGCTTAAACAACTACCAACGCTAACTACTCGACATGAGCATAAGGTGTTTCGGTATCGAGAATGTTACAAGACAAGTAATAGATAACATGCTCATGACCATCATCATCATCCTGTACCAAAACCATGGAAATCGTGCTGAAAGTGGCAGCTAAATAAAGGGAAAAATCAAGATGATAATTTGGAGGGTGGAGGAGAGGAGGATTGACCAACAATGTTTTCAATGCATCAAAAGATTTCTGAGTGATCTCATCCCAGTAAAAAGCAATGCCCTACTTTACCAAGCATGTGAATCCTTTAGCTACTTCGGCATAGTTAGGTATAAAATGACGTATAAAATTAGCTTTCCCTTGTAAACTCTACAATTGATGCAATGAGGAATGAGAGGGGAGATTGATAATAGCCTCAACCTTGAGAGGATCCAGGAAAATTCTATCTTTGGAAACAATAAACCCTAAGAGTCTACCAAAATTGACACATAAGACACACTTGTGAGAATTAAGCTGAATGTTTTAGTGTCTACAACAAAGAAAAATCTGACGAAGATGGCCAGGATGATCTCTACGCTTAGCTGAATGAGCTAGAAGGTCATCCAGATAAGGCTGAATGATGTGGCGAATGTCATGAAATGCATAAGACATCACATGGTGAAATGTGACCCTGACATCCTTCAAACCAAAAGGAAGCTTCTTATATGCAAAGGTGTCCCAAGGATATATGAAGGTAGTCTTGTGTTTATCAGTCGAGAGAATGTTAATCTGATTATAACCCGAAAAACCATCCATAAGGGAAAAAATATCGCTCCCAACATAGTCATCAATGATTTGATCGATGAAGGGAGTAGGATAATTATCCTTAGGACAAGCTCGATTGATATCACGATAGTCAACACAGACATGAGTAGTGCCCTATTTCTTATCTACAGGAAAAATATTAGAGACCCATTATGTCAATGGAATCGGATAAATGAAACCAGCTTTGAGAAGCTTTTC
Source organism: Pinus albicaulis (assembly GCA_034641835.2). Classification (NCBI taxonomy): domain Eukaryota; kingdom Viridiplantae; phylum Streptophyta; class Pinopsida; order Pinales; family Pinaceae; genus Pinus; species Pinus albicaulis. The sequence goes on along the minus strand of CM076583.1, from coordinate 657,908,046 downwards.
CACTTTGGCCTTAATGGAAGCAACTTTCCTAGGATGCACCGGACGAAGACGCTGATGAACAGGTTTTGAACTAGGGTAAGTAGCAATTTCATGTACCATGATGCTAGTGTCAATGTTGAGAATTTCTTCATAGGACCATGCAAAGACATCACGAAATTTAGGAAAAAGGCTAGTATAGACTTGGACTTCATCAGAAGAACAAGTAACCCCAATATGGATGTTCTCGATGATTATTGGTTTAATGGAAATGTCGATAGCCATCATCTGAGTAATGTTACTCAAGTTACCTTCTGGAAAAACTTCATGGACTTGAATAGGCGTTTCAGATAGAGGAGAAGGAACCTTAGAGGAAAAACACTCAAGACAGGTAGACATGGCCCCGAGACTTGGGAGAAACGAGGAACGATTATGACCATCATCCCACGGTAGATCTTCGAGAGACAGGGTTTCCATGATAGCCTCATCGGAAGGAAACACTTATTGCAAAGGGTCTGGTGAATCAAAATCTTCAAGTCAAGGATATTGAGAATAGATGTCAAGAGTCACGCTCGAAGGAGCATAATCAAAGGACGGAGTGCCCGATGTGGCAATGAGTTCACAATAATCAATTTCAATCAGACTCAAAGGCATTGACTCTCCAAACGAATCAATTTTTTCAGGAGAAAGGAAGACACGCTAAAGTGTTGCTTCCTAGTTAATGAATGAACAAAAGACATGGTAGATTGACCTACCTTGAATCCAACGCTGTCGTCGTTGCATAAGGAGTAGTGGCCTCTCGCTCCTGCCTTGGAAAATCACAATCTGTTCACTATCATGTTTAGATACCTGCACATGGGACAAAGAAAAAGAACAACACACGACAGAATAGTTTCACTCATAACTATTAGCCAGTAAAAGAGGGCTAAATATATCGCATCAAATAAACATCATAACACAATAGTGGAACCAAACAGTAGTCATGTATATAAATGAATAGAAGGAAGAGTACAACCGATGCTTTGACGTCGCAGTCTCCTCCACCGGGGTTCAAAAGAAGCGTGTCTCAAATGTTCCTCAGGTAATTCCGATGGGATGAAGGCATGGACTCAAGCTCTCTTGAAAGTCATTGACTCAAGCTTCTTCAACATAATTCCTTCTTATTCTATCTTCTCTAGTAGCTCAGCTATATTATGTATAATTCTCCCAGTTAAGCTAGCTAATACTAGGAGATATAGTTTCTTTTATAGAGGAAAAGGATGAGGTTGGGATCCCTACAAAGGTGGGAGGGAGTCCTATCCTTTAGGAGAGTTACAAGGGAGGTGGAAAATACTAACTAAAGGAAGGATTTGATGGTTTTTTCAGTTCAACCACTCCCAATGACTCATCCTCGAGGTGGTTGGAATGGAACCTCTGCCTCTATTTTTAAAAAACATTCCATAAACAGCTTGGCATGGGTGTCTAACTGGCACAGAGTGCCAACTAGTGTGGGCTCAGTGTTAAATTACCTGGTCGGCGCGAGGGTGTAACTGGCTACTCACGCCAAGGAAAAAATAGGGATTTTTTAAGCTCTTCTCAGGAAAATGTCAACAAGAAGATTGTTTCTTTCATAAAAAAGGATGTAAGGATGGCATTTGAAAGGCATGACACTACTTATTGGTCATAGAAACGACCCTCCAATGTGAGAGTTGGGGATTGTAGGGACAGTGACAAAATGCTGTGTAACAGATGCCCCCTAAAGCATGAAGTCCGATGGAGAGGGAGTGATGAAATTCTTTATGAGAACGTGTTTGAACCAAACATCACTGTTGAAAGACCTGTAATTACAAATACAACTGATATCTGTGATACATGAATCATGTGTCATGGGCGTAGCCATCCATAATAGAGTATATAAAAATGGAGATCCAAGCTATGGACGCAGCCATCCAGCAGTAAGGATCAGTGAATAGACTCAGGTATGGTCATAGCCATCCAATCAAGAGAGTCATGCAATAAGTCATAATAATCCACAAAAATTTGTAGCCTGGATTTTATCAGACAAAACCCAGGGTCTTGCACTCCATCTCGACCCGAAAAAGTACAATTTCGAGCATGCGAATATATGAGCTAAAGTCAAACATGCAGGAAAATCGTCTGATTGCCAGCCAATGATAAACAATGTTAACAGATGCGAGAGAAACCACCAATGATGATGATGGCCATCAAGTTACAAACCACAAAATGTGAACAATGATCTAATGTCGAACATCCATGGAATGACTCGATTGAAGGCCAATGATGTGAAACTTGCATTGAATGCGAAAAACCTACCATTGAGGCATGCAAGCTCCAAGGTACCAGAAGGGAGATTCTAGATCAAACTCCTAGATAATGAACTGAAGTTGACAGGAAATGACCTAGTTGAAGGAGGGCCATAATGTTTCCCACATCATTCACACGAGGCAGAGTAACACGATGAAAGTGAAACAGGACCAATAGGGAATCAGAGGAAAGTTGACAAATGCAGAGGAAAACTTCTTTTGAACATATCAGCAGCACAACACTGGATTTGGTAGTATTTGACATCAAAGGATGTGAGGTCATTATGATATGGCAAAGAGTAGATAAGAAGTCAAAGAGATTACCCAAACCCATGGAGGAAAAAATGACGAAATGAGATGTCCCCAACTCGATACAAATGCAGACAAGTGCCATGTTCAAGAGCAACATACTGCCAACGTAACTAAACATGGTTCCATTTTCCCCACCATTTCTGGCAATTACCCTAATTATTTTTTTAAAACGAGATTGAAGGGGATAGCATATGCTTGCACTGTAAGTTTGTCCTTCGGAAAAATCCAACCTAGTACATTTTACGAGCCCTAGGAAGGAGGAATTCGAATAACTTCATGGTGACGAAGTCTGATTTTATCATGGTTTAATGAGTCTGACAAAGGGAGAACTCGACATATTTTCATGTTTAGAGAGTTTTAAAAGAAGGCAGAAAAGAAAACTCCAGCAGTCCCTTTTTGTATGTAGTCTCACAGATCTGAAAAGGTAGAAAACTATGTGAGAGAACCTCTTAGTCATGATAGGCTAAGGTCTTCCATTTTCGTAAATAATCCATCACAGAACGAAAAAGAGTTAAACGTATACTGGGTAGATATCGTTTCGCAGCCATTTAATGAGTTCAAAACGACAAGAGTCTCGGTGATATTTTCAATTTTAGAGAGTCATAAAAGAGCTAAAAGATGACTCTAGTAGTGACTTTTTCGTGTTTTTACTGAGTCTGAAAAAAATTATAAAATATAACTCGTTACTTCATCATTGTCGCACAAGAAACCTGTTGGTGCACAAGAGACATGTGTAAAACCCATTTCTCGAAAATAATAATATAATAAAATAATTGAAAAACATGTCTTAAAACCTAATTAGGGTTGTGAAAAACTTATAAAATGCCAAAAAGGGTAAAAACAATTAGTTTTCACTTTTTACCTCTTGTGGAGCAATAGTTACCCATTTCACTGTGAAATCTTGCGGCTACGATAGCGACCGATCCAGCAAACCAATCTCAAATCCGTTGGCTCTAGATAAGAGTCGAGATTACTCATGTCATTTTAAGTCATTTCTTAGTATCTGCAATTTTAAATTTTAAATTTTGGGGAAGGAAATGCAAAAACTAGGGCATGGCGGTCGGCGCGGGTTTCAGGCACGGAGTCGTGCCAACCACCCAATGTTTTACACTAGGGCGTGAAACAGTCGCGCCAATGGTGCAAACCATTTCTAGGAAAAAAATTTGATCAAATACCCAAATTAATCACAAATTCAAGGTTGAAAATTGACTGATACCATTCATATAAATGTGTTTGCAAGTAGAAACAGGAAAAATGGTTATCGGATGGAAATAATGGGAACATAGTGAAAAGAATGAGTTGGCCATGGAAAATGAGAGAGTCATGCAAGCTCTCAGAAACTGTGGTCTACAAAAATTCTTACTAACGCCATGTCTTCGAGCCCAACTAGAGTTATTAAAGTATCTAGTCAGCATATGGGACGAAGATCAAGAGAAGTTCATCCTTCGAGATAAAGAACTTGAAATTGAAATATTTGATGTGTATTTCATCACAGGATTATCATGAAGGGGAGCAGCACCAATCCTAACCGTCACCCGGCCTTGCATGGAAAACATGACCATGGTGGTAGACAGGGTATGTCTAGGAGCATGGAAGGGATCAGGTAGTGAGAAAGTTGATATTCAAACTATCCCAGATTTGGCACTACAAGTGGTGCTACATACCATCACACAAGCCACAGGGTCACAAGCACTGCATGAAGCAATGAAGACACATTTGCTTCTTGTTGTAGACTTCTTGGCATCAACCATCTACAACATGGTAGAGGCAGTGACAATAAACATGAAGGGTCAGCTAACAAAATGTAAGAAGTCCAAATTGAAAAAATTTGGTTATGGATCCATTCTGGTATTGTTCTTCTTGGAACAACTACCCATTTTTCAGCGAAAGGAGGTTATAGTCCCAAGACCACCAGCAAGAGAACCATGGATGGCCCGATGGGAAGCTCTGATGCCAAGGGTAGGGGGTAGTCAACAAATGTCCTGGAGACCAGAATTCTTTGATTGGCTCTGCTGACAACTGATTGTCATGGAGGATTGGCCCTACTCTAGTATAGATTTCACTGATGATACGAACCTCCCACTCCTGGAGGGAGAGGATTGGGATGAAGATTTAGGTGAGACTTATTTTTTAAGTTTTATGAGTATTATGATTTTTTATTTATTTATTTATGTGTGTTCTAACATTAAATCCATGTGATTGCAGATGTGGGCCCAAAGAGACCCATCGGGATTTCATCGATAGCGAGGTGAATCCCTCACAATTTCGACCCTCAAGGTGAGGGCGGCGAGGATGATGAGATAGTGCGCAACCTCGATGGAATCACACAAGGAGTCACGTATATGCACATTTTGACGATGTTCCTCGTGCCTACTAGAGGCATACCGTAGGGGTGCCCAGATGAATTCACCACTTGCTGAGGTGGCTTGTATGGGCAAGGACATGTTATCACAAGCACCATGCTGATTAGACACCTAGGTTTTATTTTATCTTCATATTTTTGAGAGACATGATGTCTCGAGATGTAACAAAACACACATATATTTTTTGAAGTTATGATGCACACGGTTGTAAACATGTGATATATATATATATATATATATATATATATATATACATATATTTTCCTACATGGATCTTTTACATATGATGATTCTTTTACAAATTACGCAAATGTCTATCTAATACAATGTTAGCCACTGTATCAGTTAATGTGTTCATTTGTCTAGGAATATGTCAATATGTGATAAAATCAAAATGTCTTTCCAACAAATGAATACGTAAATACAATCTGAGAATGTGTAGATTTCTAACTGAATAATGACTATTAAGTTGTAGAACAACAAGATGTGAATCTAGATTTACAAGAAATGCACATATGTCGAGGTTGATCGCCTTGGTTAATAGCTCAATGACAGCACTATATTTAGTGACATTGTTATTAGTTCGTCCTAGAAAAATACTTTGCAAATATATCAACTCACCAGCAGGATCATAAATTACCTAGGCTTCCGAAGACAAATTCCTGGTACTGTGGGAAGCACCATCCACGAAACTGACATGAGGGGTAATAAACATCTGCAAAATAAGCAAGGCCCAATAAGAAAGAAAATGCTCACAAAGCACACCCAACCAAAAACATGTAAAAAAATGAAAACAACACCTATGTACACCTATTACGCATGAATGTCTCACACATAATATTTTTTGAGATACAACCCATTTCTGGGTTGTTCAAGAGGATGGCCTTTGTAATCAAATAGCTCATAGGCCCCATTCTACAACACACATTTAATGATGTAGGGCCAATGCCACATAGGTTGAAATTTTCCTGCCCCCAGCTTATCATGTGCTTGGTCATAGAGGAGGACAAGATCTCCTTCAATGAAAGAACGAGGGGAAACTAACTGATCAAAATGAGCTTTGACCCCTTTTTTCTGTGATTCAATAAAGAAAGAAGGAAAGAAGCGGGTTTCATCCAGCCTTTCTAAATAAAGGAGATGCTCTTCTTCTAGCAAAGTATTCAGCATTAATTGAACAACCAACTTGAGCGAAGGTATTTCACATTCAATTGGGAGAGTAGCTTCTAGGCCATAAACCAACTGGAAAGGAGTGAACCGGGTTGCGTTCTTAACTGAGGTTCGATACGCCAAAAGAGCTGAAAATAACATGAGATGCCAATTGGATTTGTGGATCCCAACCATACATTGAAGCATCATGACAAGAGCATTTTTAGCAGCTTCAACCTGGCCATTGGCTTGAGGGTAGTATGATGTTGAGCTTTCGTGACACAAAACCAACTTAGAAGTCAAATCTGCCACCATATAATGCCAAAAAATGGAACCATGATCGGTAATGATGGCTTGAGGGACACCAAACCTAGCAATAATGTGATTGAAGATGAATTGAGCAGCTGTCTTACTGTTAGCAACAAGTGTAGGCATTGCCTCGGCCCATTTGGTGAAGTATTCCATAGCTACGATAATATAAGCATGCCCCCTGGCCGAATGTGGGTTACACATCATAAAATTGATGCCCCACTTTGGAAAGGGACCAATGATAATGATATGATGAAGAGGAATGGGTGGCGTACGCAACTTGCATTGATAAATCTAGCAATCATGGCATTTACAAACTATGAAAATACAGTCCTTGAAAATGGAAGGCCAAAAATAACCAGCACGAAGAATATTCTGTGCAGTAGCATAACCAGACATGTGACTACCACAGGTGCCACTGTGACAATCATTCAGAGCTTTCTCAGCTTCCTCGAGAGTCAAACATCGCCGGAGTATGGCATCGAATCCAACACGATAGAGAGTATCTCCAACTATACGATAAGGTCACGATTGAGGGCGGATGCGTCGATGGGCATCCTTTGTCAACTCAGATATAAAAGATTAACTCTGGAGATAAATGATGATATCACCGTACCAAGGATCGAGGGTTCTAATCAAGAAAAGAGAATCGCCTGGAATGAATTCCTCAGAACGAGAAGGAGCGGAGTCAGAAGAGAGAGAACAGAGTAAATCAACAAAAAACAATGATTTTTTAGACTTGGAATTAGTAAATTCCAAATCAAAATCATGGAGGATAAAAATCCACTTTGATTATTTTCCCCCTATAAATTTTCGAGATGATATGAAGGTCATGGGGTTGAATGTAGAAATCACCGTCACTATATGCAAAAGAATATAATGATGAAAATGTTGAACGACTTGAAAAAATGCCAATGCTAACTTCTCGATGTGAGAATAATGCGTTTCGGCATTGAGAATTTTATGAGACAAGTAATAAATAACATGCGCATGACCGTCATCATTGTCTTGTACCAAAACCATGGAAATCGTGCTGAAACTAGCAGCTAAATAGAGGGAAAAAACACAATGATAATTTGGATGGTAGAGGAGAGGAGCATTGACCAATAATGTTTTAAACGCATCAAAATATTGTTGAGTAATCTCATCCCAGTAAAAAGGAATGCCCTCCTTTAACAATCGTGTAAATCCTTTAGCTACTTCGGCATAGTTAGGTATAAAATGACATAGAAAATTAGCTTTCTCTTGTAAAATCTGCAACTGATACAATGAGGAAGGAGAGGGGAGATTGATAATAGCCTCAACCTTAAGAGGATCTAGGAAAATTTCTTCTTTCAAAATGATAAACCCTAAGAGTCTACCAGAATCAATGCAGAAGACACACTTGTGGGGATTAAATCAAATGTTATAGTGTCTACAACGAAGAAAAATATGATGAAGATGGTCAGGATGATCTCTACGCTTAGCTGAATGAGCCGGAGGGTCATCCTGATAAGGATGAATGATGTGGTGAATATCATGAAAGGCATAAGACATCGTGCGCTGAAATGTGGCCCCAACATTCTTATATGCAAAGGTGCCCCAAGGACAGATGAAGGTAGTCTTGTGTCGATTAGTTGAGAGAATGTTAATCTGATTATAACCTGAAAAACCATTCATAAGGGAAAAAATCTCGCTCCTGGCACAGTCATCAATGATTTGATCGATGAAGGGAGTAGGATAATTATCCTTAGGACAAGCTCGATTGATATCACGATAGTCAACACAGACAAAAATAATGCCCTGTTTCTTATCTACAAAAACAATATTAGAGACCCATTATGTCAATGGAATTGGATAAATGAAACCAAATCTGAGAAGCTTTTCCACTTCGGCCTTAATGGCAGTAGCTTTCCTAGGATGCCCTGGACGAAGATGCTGATGAATAGGTTTCGAACTAGGGTAAGTAGGAATTTCATGTACCACGATGATAGGATCAGTGCCAGGCATTTGTTCATAGGAACATGCAAAGACATCATAGAATTCGCGAAAAAGCCTAGTATAGACTTGCACTTCATCAGAAAAACAAGTAACCCCAATATGGATGTTCTAGATGATTCTCAGTTTAATGGAAATGTCAATAGGCATCGTTTGAATAGTGTTACTCAATTTACCTTCTGAAAAAAATTCATGGACTTAAACAGGTGTTTGAAGCAGAGGAGAAGGAACCTAAGAGGAAAAATGTTCAATACAGGTAGACATGGGCCCGAGATTTGGGAGAAAAGAAGAAAAATGATGACCATCATCCCACAGTACATCGTCGAGAGACAGGATTTCCACAATAGCCTCATTGGAAGGAAACACTTCTTTCAAAGGATCCGGTGAATAAAAATCACTAAGCCAAGGGGATTGAGAATAGATGTCAAGAATCAGACTTGAAGGAGTTGAATCAGAGGACGCAGTGCCTGATGTGGCAATGAGTTCACAATAATCAATTTCAATCAGACTCAACGGCATCGAATCTCCGAACAAATCGATCTGTTGAGGAGAAGGGATAACCCAGGGGTCATCGGTGTGAGAAATCATATTGACCTGAATAGTATTTGGTGGTTGAAGGGAAAAAATACCCATGAGGATAGGGTCCTTGAAAAGGCCCGACCCGACGCTCTCGTAGGGAGTAGGAATCTTATCCATGTATGGAACATTGTTCTCGGAAGAAGAAGTGAAGAAAGACAATTGATCAATAGTAATAATCTTTCCTTCGTGCAGGAACTTCAAAACACAAAAGAGAGTGGACGGAACACATAGCATGGTGTGAGTCCAACTGCGTCCGAGGAGAAGATTATAATTGAGTTTAGCATCAATGACTTCAACCTTGATGTTGACTATCTTCCCTTCCAATGTAATCGGTAAACTAGTGAGAACACCAAGAGGTTTAGATTCCCTTCCATCAAATGCTTCAAGGGCATTGGGTGAAGAAGTGAGAGATGGAGAAATAATGGCTTTCTAGAAAGTAGATGACATAACACAGGTGGATACTCCCTCATCCACGACGGCCTAGTGAATATTCAAACCATTAATACTGACTTGAATGATGAGCGCAATTTGGTGTTGGAGTCGCGGGACGAAATTCTCTAAATCAAAAGAAAAAAGGCTAGTGTCGGGAGGATCGACCTCACCTATCGTAGATATAAAAGCCTTCTGTTGTGATGGAAAACTCTGAAGCAATTCTAACTCAGAAATCGCGGATGGCGCTTGAGCCAGTTCCTCAACAATATTGTAATTCTGAGTAGCACAGGCGTTAGGATTATATGAATACTTACGAAGTATGCCTTTGGAAGGCAGCCGAAAAATGGATTCGGCGCTAGGTCTTTCAATCTCTAAAGAGCCAGAAATAGGTGGAGGAGGAGGAGGACCATCAGCAATCTCCTTCCCCACTGCCTGACATGAACCAGAATAATCTTTCGATCGAGTAGCAATGGAAACGGACGCAGAACCGGTCATCACAAACACTTGTGAACTAGATGGGGCAGAGGACTGAGGGTGCTCTACCATCTAGGTCTGATGAGGGAAAGGTCATTTAAGAATGGCCAGAGATCTTTGGGTGCCTTTGAGCAATTGACTCACTTCAGACTATCGAGGATAGTCCTTGGTGAAGTTCTCATCATTAAAAATCAAACAAGGATTACTTCGGTTTGTGTTGAGAACTATCAGCAGAACGATGTTTCGAAGAATCCTGTTTCCGGGTATCAGCTTTGTCCTTACCTTTATCCTTCTTCTTACCTTTGGAAGTGATATCTGTAGGATGGCTTGAATATAATTCACTTTAGTTGGTTTGCCAGAATTCGAAGTTGACTAAGAAGCTACGTTATTGGAAGAAGTAGACTTCAGCTTCCCAGAGTTGGATGAAGGAGACTTCTGAGAAGTCTGTGATATGGAACCATTAATACCATCAACGGATGGAGTCACTGGCAGTTTAGAAGTTCCAGGTCGAGGAGCATCAGGCAATATATCATACAAAGTTCAAGACTGAGATTACACGAGATCAAGGTATTGGGCATAAGCAATGGCTTGTTCCTCGGTTACACATGCCCCCATAGCTATGTATTTTGAAATATGATTAACAAAGGAGGTAGTGAACCAATGATTCAGAATCCGATCAGGTATCTCAAATTTGATCATATGATGATGATGCCGCCACTCATGAATATGATCCGAGATATGGGTAGCTCGATCCTATTTCAATGAAGTGATGAGATGCGTCCCAATATCATAGTGGATCGGTAACTGAAAATGTGTAAGGAATGCCATGGCCAAAGAATTGAAATCTTGGAAAACTCCACAAGACTGCTCAATGTACCACTTTGCAGTGGCACCAGTAAGAGTTCGCTGAAAAAGATGGAAAAAAATAGAATCGTCAACCCAAGAATTATAATAACACCACAAGTGGTATGTCATAACATGCGTTTGGGGGTCTTCACCAGGTTTACCCTAAAATTTAGGAAAATCACCAGGAATCTTGGTTGGAACTGGAGAAAAATATGGATTATGAAGAATAGGATCATTTGTCAACTTCGACACATCGAGTAATTCCAACGTAGCAAGAAATGGTAATTAAGTATTAAAATTCATTGGAGGTCTTTGATAAGGACCTGTGTGTACATTCCACTCAGCTCGAGTAGGATTCTATCCCCATACATTATGTCCTAAAGGATTCAGATCATAAGGATTAGAAACAAGATAATTCGGTTGATACTGGGGTTGAGGACTAGGATATTGAGTTTAAGTAGACCATTGAGGCCCTTGCTGAGTAGCATAAGGATTCTCCTGCGGAAGGTAAGCATGAATTTGAGGTTGCTGATACACAGGATAATGTCTAGGTTGTTGATACACAGGTTGATTTTGAGGGTAAGGAATCTGAGGTGTGTTATATACTGGTTGATTTTGAGGGTACGGAATCTGGGGTGCACTATACACCAGTTGATATGAAGCTTGAGAGTAATAAGCACCCTGTGGTTGCACAGGTTGACCTTGCAGAGAAGGTTGAGCAGGATGTTGAGCAGGATAAATAGGTAAAATCAGCTGCAGAAACGGAGGAATCTGCTGGTGGGCAGGTTGCAACGGCTACTGAGCTGGTTGAACCAGTTATTGAAATGGTTTTTGAGGGCCACCGGGGTGACCTTGTTTTAAAGTTTGGCCTGATGGTTGAGATGCTCTAGGTTGTCCCTGATGACCAGGTTGACTTGGAGAAAGACCATAGGATGGTCCTGGTTTCACAATATTTGGGCCATATTGAATGTGTGGCTGTGATTGAGGTGCAACAGGTTGTCCCCGTGGTGGATAAACTTTCCCCCAAGGACCAAAAAATTATCTGCGTGGAATGAGAGGTTGACCCAAGAGACCAAAGGGTTGTCCATGTTGGACCAAAGGTTTTCCTTGTAAAGGTTGGCCTTGTGGACCATATAGTTGTCCCTATGGACCAAAAGCAGGGCCCTGTTAAGCTAAAGGTTGTCCCTACAAGGGTTGTCCATGTAAGCTAGACGGTTGCATAAGAAAGGTAGGTCCCAGATGAGTAATAGATTGTGAAGGATCATAAATGGCTTGATAAGGATCAATAGGAGGCAAATAAGCAAGAATACCACGCTCATCATAATAAAGCGGATATGAATAAATAGGATTACCAACCACATCATAGTGATGAAACAGAGGGTGGGTAGGAGCTTGGGGCTACTGAGAGCCCTGAGAACTCTACTGCTGAACAAATAACAGATATTCTTCAAAAGTGAGACCATCAGGAATCACAGGAGTAGTGGAAACTGAACTAGAAGCCACATAGACTGTCGGTTAGACTGAAAAAGATGTAACAGTAACCAACGAACGAGGAGTCGATGGTGATAGCCCTAATGAAGGTAGGACCAAACTTGGAGGAGGAGTTACTATGTTGGATTGTGCTATGGATGCAATACCAGACATAATCTGACTCAAAGACCTATAGTCAGTCGGAGGTGACACCGAAGGCGACGAAGATTGGATAGAGGCATGAGAGAGATCTTCAAGAAAGAGTTGATATTCTCCTATGGATACAGGCATTCCTTCACTCTCAACAGGACTAGAGGAATCCATATCTGAGTCTGTCATGATATCTTTGAAAGGACTACGGGGACTAGGAGGTAATGCAGCAGCAACAAAATGCGATCTAGACATGAGAGGAGGAAATTATCCTTCGTCCCCAAAACCAAATCAGACACTTGAAGGAGGCCAATTGAAATCAACTAGCTCATCAAGCGGAGATTGAGTAGCAACAGGTTGGATATACGGTAGAGTAGGCTGTGAAAACTCAACAGACCTAGTGGACTGAGGGGTTTCGAAAGAAACGTCTAGAAAATAATCACCACTAGGAGGCAGTGAAGATGATGAAAATGGAGGTTCCACCAATTTTACCATATATCATAACAGGAAGGAAAAAAGAGAACCAATCAAAGGTTCCAAGATCAAAAACTAAGGAAATCAATTAAACCAAGTAACAAAATTTTAACAGGCGTGTAATCATAGGTGATTAATTTTATAACACTGAAACCAAAATCTATTGTTTCATGTTTTAAGAGTCAAGAAATAGACAAAAGATGACTCTAGTCACTTTCAATTTGAAATGAGCGTGAAAGGACAAGTTCTCAATGATATTTTACTTATTTAAAGAGTCACAAAAATATCGAAACGACTACTCGAGTATTCTAAGCAAGAGGGTATACTAGGTTTCCGTGAACTGCCATATACACCTTGGTGATCAAATAAAGGAGAAATGACCAAGGACTTAACGTACGTGCAGGTAGTCTCCCCAAATGCTATGTTCGGTGTATCATGGTTACAAGGCAATAGACTCAGCTTCCTATGGATAAAGGATTACAACCTATAGGGGTCTCCCTTTATATACGAGACGGTACGGGGAGCACAAGTCCATACTAGTGTTGTCTGAAGCCAAAAGGCGAGTGACAACTACTAGGTTTTAAGACGCCAGAACATGTCTCTAGCCTAGACCACTAGAAATGTTTCATTAGGTTTCAATGTTGCCTTAGGTTCATTGAGTAAATTTTAAAGTTGATCTTGGATTATGTCCCAATTTCAGGTCCTATCTAATTTGGAGCTCAACTTCCTAAATGCAAGCTATATGCAAATGAAAATCATTTCAATTCGATGAATGCTAGTTATAAGAGGGATAGAAATATTTTAAACAAGCAAGCAAGGAAAGTATGTGAAGAAACTTCTAATGCCTTTAATGAAATCAAGAAAAAATGAAAGTCTTTCCTAGATTAACAAATGTTATTTTATGTAAGGGAACATTTCATTTTCAATGCAATAAAAGAATGCAAAAGATATTTTGATTTTTCAATGAAATGAAGCACACAACGTACTAATTCAATGGAAAACAAAATAAAAACTAGTTTGAGTTTTTCGAATGTGAAGATTTGAAATTGAATGACTCAACCAAAGTGAAACAGACACAAAAACATGCAAGCTAATGGAGAAAAATTTCAATCGAAAAAGAGAGTTTCCCAAAGTGACCCAAAAAAGAAAAGTAATCGATGCTCAAAGTATTGAAAAAGAAGGACTAATTGAGAAACGAAAAGTCCGTTCAAATAAAAAAACCAAAGGATCAAGAAAAACTCAATCTAAAGACCCAAAACGAGAGTCACAACAATCAAAGAGACTTGTTTCGAACATAAGGCTCGGTGTGCAAAAACACTTAGAAACCCTAAGGTCTTAAATGACACTGATAGGAAAATGGACAAACAACTAAGGGAAACAAGTATGCAGTAGTCAACATAGTCTCAAAGGCTTAAAAAACATCAAAAAATAACCCAGAAGCAAGAAAAAATGACCAAAAGACTCATTAAGCAGGTCAAACCAAAACCTACAAGGATCGGCGTGACTGTAAGGTTGTAATCCACACCACACAGGGTTTGGTGCAAGTGCTAAAAGAGAAACCTTTCCCAATCGACATGACTATCCAGACAAAAAACGCACCAAGCTAGATACCTATGGAAAAAAGAGGAAAAACCACAACCTAATGAGCAGAGGTCAACCTTGACACTCTGGAGCTGAACATAGGATGGGAACTCAACAAAAAAACCAGAAAAAAACAGATAAATAAACCAATAACTGAAACTGACCCAACAAGATGAAACGAAAAACTCGCACCAATCCCCAGTGGAGTCGCCAATTTGTTATGAAGGTAAATCCTCTCTGTGGACAGTGATAATCCCTCTAGCCCTAGGATGGGTCTAGTAACAAAAGGACATGCTAAAGTGTTGCTTCCTAGTTAATGAATGAACAAAAGACATGGTAGATTGACCTACCTTGAATCAAATGTTGTCATCGTTGTAGAAGGAGTAGTGGCCTCTCGCTCCTACCTTGGCAAATCACAATTTTTTCGTTGTCACGTTCAGATACCTACACATGGGAAAAATAACAAGAACAAAATACGACAAAATAGTTTCACTCATAACTATTAGCCAGTCAAAGAGGGCTAAACATATCGCATCAAATAAACATCATAACACAATAGTGGAACCAACCAGTAGTCATGTATATAGATGAATAGAAGGAAGAGTACAAATGATGCTTTGATGTCGCAGTCTCCTCCAGTGGGGTTCAGACGAAGCACATCTCAAATGTTCATCATGGAATTCGGATGGGATGAAGGCATGGACTCAAGCTCTCTTAGAAGTCATTGACTCAAGCTTCTTCAACATAATTCCTTCTTATTATATCTTCTCTAGTAGCTAGACTATAGTATGTATAATTCTCCTAGTTCAACTAGCTAGTACTAAGAGATATAGTTTCTTTTATAGAGGAAAAGGAGGAGGTTGGGATCCCTACAAAGGTGGGAGGGAGTCCTATCCTTTAGGAGAGTTTCAAGGGAGGTGGAAACTACTAAATAAAGGAAGGAGTCCGTGGTTGTTTCAGTTCAACCACTCCCAATGAATCATCCTCGAGGTGGTTGGAATGGAACCTCCACATCTATTTTTAAAAAACATTCCATAAACATCTTGACGTGGGTGTCTAACTGGCACAGAGCGCCAACTGGTGTGGGCTCAGTGTTGAATTTCTCAGTTGGTGCAAGGGTGTAACTAGCTACTTGCACCAAGGAAGAAATAGGGATTTTTATAGCTCTGCTCAGGGAAATGTCAACAAGAAAAATGTTGCTTTCATCAAAAGGGATGCAAGGATGGTATTTTCAAGGCATGGCACTACTTATTGGTCACATAAATGACCCTCCAATGTGCGATTTGGGGATTGCAGAGATAGTGACAAAATGTTGTGTAACAGGGAGGATCAACATCAAGGGATGAAGAGAATTCACCCTTATCTATTTTGGGAGATTTCTGCACAAAATGAGGTGACTGTATTATGCAGTGAAGAGAGGGAAAAATCAGTCCACTCATATATATAGTTCACTTCAGATTTTGATGTCTCACTACATTGGGGCATTCCACCTAGGAGGCCACCAAATTTAGAGTTGGTGAGAAACATCTTGTCATTTGGTTCACCACTCTTATATCCCATAGAGGTGAATACTTTGGAGGGGTCTATTACAGCGTGGAAAGTCTGGGATAAACTCAAGGAGGTGGGAGGCATTTTTTCATTTTCAGCATCACCCACCCTCACTACCTATTATGCGCTGACAAAAGCTGCTGCAGTCATGGAGGATGGCACCACTATGGTGCAAGGGAGCTGCCTCATGGATTTGGAGAAACATAGGGTACTTCCTTTAAGGAAGGAATCCTCCATGCATTAGAGAAGATGGAGGCCACTCATGCTTACATTGGCGAGGATCAGGAGGTTCTTTTTGGATGGTAGCTTCTCATTGGAGGCCAAATTCCAAAAGCCAACATTTCTACTTGTGCATGAGAAGATGCATGATGGGCATGGAAGCACTTTGGAGGATGACTTTGGCATGGGCGATGTAAAAGGAGTAGAAAACAACACATAGGGAGCTTCACATTTCATATCATCAACGTTGTCTCTTGGGAGGATTGATCCATATTGGAGGTCTCGATTTTTGGTAGAGTACTCCAAGGATCTTGGTGCCTGCATGATTCTTGATGACCCGGAGGGAGATGATAGATATATGGTGCAGGATGATTTGGTCATCTATTCTTATGGAAAAGTCTTCTTGACTAGATATTCTAAGCTCAAGGAGAAGCTACTACATGAAGCACATGAGGACTTCCTTTCTATGCACTTTGATGCATATCATTTTTTGATGGTTAAGTTCACTTGGGAGGGCATATAGCATGATATATTTCAGCATATGGAGAGATGCATAGCCCGGATGAGGATAGAGAGGTTGTCATGGCCACTTCCTTGCTCATGGAGAGTGAGGGAGAATTTTTGAGTTGAGCCATTTCAGCTCAAGGACCAAGGTACATGATAGAGAGGGTACAATTTTGCATTATGATTTGTACTTCTTTACTTTATATGAGTAGCATGTTGTATCAGGGAGGATTATCCCTTATTGCATATTATATTATGATGTACTTAAGGCCAATTGCAGCATTGAGGTTGGCTATTCTATTGCTGGTTTGTATGGGAAGCCACATGATTCTTGGTGTGCACCATTGACACCAAATTGTAGATTCATGATCCTATATTATAGGGTGATTGTCACAGAAAACAAGTGGCTAGGAAAGAACTTGTTATTATTTGATTTGAGGTAGGTAGGTGATGCACTACGCTGGTTCCATGAGTGGAACTGTGATCCATTTTTAGATTGTCATATGGCAACTTGTTTTCACTGGTTTTTGCTTCCATATATTGTTGATGCTCCTATGTTTATGGGGAGCTTTGTTTGGAGAGTGAGACAAGATTTGGAGGTGCTGATTGGGGGTATGATTCTCCCTAATTTACATGTTGCATGTTTGAAGGGGAAAAATGGGCAAACCATGATTTCCATGCTACATCTCTTTTCTTCATGTGGGAACAGCGATTTGGACAACTTGAGTTCTTGGAGGAGGAACTTCATGGCTGATTTATTTGGAGGGGAAACTTGGGCCATTCTTGGAGGCCATGACATTTCATCCCAAGCTAAGAAATAGCAACATACTTACCATAAATGGAGAGAGAAACAATTTGGATGGGAAAATCTAATCTCTCCGTGCAACCCCAACACATTGAAAAAACTAGGGGTTGAGGATTTATTTGATGAGCTACCTAGAATGGCTCATTTCATTTGGATGATAGCATGGGCATGGGAGCCTCTCATTGGGGATGAGGTCCCTTATGCTTTTCATCACTCCTACCTTGAGGAGGCCATTGGAAAACAAGAAGGTTTCCACTCACACCTTCCACCTTCTCATGATGTGAGCCATTTGGTTTTGCATACTTGGGAGGAGCCATTGGAGGGCAGATTTATTACATATTATCTTGAGAAGTGGTGAGGAATATTGGTGAGGAGGCCACAAGGGGAATAAGGTAGGAATTTTCTCCACCTTTATAGTTTCTTGAGGACAAGAAACATTTTGGAGGGGAGGACTGTAATATTCCAAAAATTTAGCCTTCATCTAAAATGGAATATTATAGTTGTTTTATCACTAGGTAGGTGAATAAGTGGGTAGGGAGGCCCATAAACCTCTTTAGATGGAATAATAACTCTCCTAATGTGAAAGGATGAGGAATAAGAAACTAGATTAAGAACCTTTGGGTGTGAACAGGGGTTGGGTCATGTTGATTCAGTCAACTTTGACCAAGTCAACATTGTTGTCATGGGGGAGTGTCCTTTATGATGAGACAACACAGTTTTAGTGGAGGACAACTTGCATGAGCTTGGTGGAAAGTATGGAGGGGACCCAATATGAGGTGGTTCTCTTTCTATATATGGAGAGGATGGGAGCCTTTATATCATGTTTTAGATTATCATTTCATATTGGTATGCTTAGACTTTGCTTCCTCTTGCTGTTTAGCAGGGCTGCAGTGTTGTTTAGCACAAGGGTGTTCCTAATCAGGAATCCCTACCTCATCCTCAGGGAAGGAGAGATGATTTGAGCTGCACTTCCTCACTTTGTAAATTTTTCCAAGCTACCTCCTTCAGCTACATCGCAGATTCTGTTTAGAGTTGGGTTGTGTTGTAGGGTGCAACAAAGGAGGATCACATAGAGCTACTTCTGGGCTTGTTTTTCAATGGAGAGGTAGCCTATCCATTGCAAGATCAGAAAGGAGAGCTCATGGGCATATTTTCTCATATTTGGCATCAGAAAAACCATCTAAAATCCCTCATAGCACAATCACAATTATGAATTGCCTTATTTTTGGAGGGAATTGCTGGGAGGGTTCATTGAGCTCATCAGGAGGGTCTATTTCTGAGTAGAGGGATCAACCTTCTGTTTAGAAATAATATAGTAGGAGGACATCATAATTATAGATCTGTCATAGCCTCATTTTATTCAGATCCATTTTTCAGTGACATCTCAATCCCAGGGTTATTTGGCACCTTGTATATTTCTTCGTATTTCTAGCAATCTTTTCCGGGTTGGCTAGAAATCATGTATTAGAGCCCACATCTTCTTTCTTGGGAATTTATTTTGTTTCTATCAGCCATATTCCATCTATGTATGTTTATAGCAGTAGCTACACTGATATAGACAGTTTTTTCACTACTCTCTGACATTCTATACAATTGCAACAACTCATGTACTAATTGTTCTGATCATTAGAGGATATTTCTTACTGCTTGAGTGGCTTGTCCCTCGAGATATTTTTGTATATTTTTGCTGATATATTAATAAAATGATGGCTGAATATTGATCTCTCTCATTTCATGATCATATTTGTTGTGTTTTACATTATTATGTCTTGTATTGCTGTTATTTCCAATTTGGGATATTACAATGATCAAGAATGGATTTTGTAGAAGAAACATTGAGCCTACCTTATACACAAAGGTAAATGAGCATGGACAAATTTTTAATGTTTGCTTATATGTTGTTGGCATTACTTTTACAGTTTATCTTGAGTTATATGAATTTAAAGCAACCATGTGAAAGAAATTTTGATGACAGATCTTAGTCTAATGAAATATTTTCCTAGCATAGAAGTTGAGAAATTTGAAAAAGGAATTTTTATTTGTCAAAACAAGTATGATAGATATTTGCTGAAAAGAATCAGGATGGACAATTGCAAACTTGTACCTACACCATTTGCAGCAGGTATAAGGTTAAGCAAGGATGATGAAGGATCAGATGTCAATCCAACTCTATTAAAAATACTGGTTGGCAACCTCATGTATCTCACAGTTACAAGACCAGACATTATGCAAGGAGTAAGTTTGATTTTAAGATTTATCAAGACTCCACAAGGCACACATTGGAGTGTTGGAAAAATAATTCTGAGATACATAACAGGAACTTGATATTTTAGCATAATGTATGCAAGTACATAAAATAAATATTTGATTGGCTTTACAGATAGTGATTTTGCAGGTAGTTTCGATGATAGGAAGAGAACATATGGTTATGTGTTACATATTGGTTAAGGTGTGGTTTCATGGGTATCTAAGAACTAGCCCATTGTGACACTATCATCAATAGAAGCATAATATTTAGTAGCAACATCAGTAGCATGTCAAGTAGTATGGTTAAGAAGAGTATTAAATCGACTCAAACAGAAACAACAAGGATCAATAACAATATATTGTGACAACACCTCAACGATTGCACTATCCAAAAAGAGTGTGTTACATCGAAAGAGAAAGCATATTGATACTAGATATCATTTTATTAGAGAACTTCTGAGCAATGGATAAGTACACTTGAATCCTTGTAAATTTAGTGATCAATTGGATGATATATTTACAAATCCTTTAGAAATAGATATATTTAAGTTTCACAAAATAAACTTGGGTGTTGTAAGCCTAATGGAGACATAGACCAACAATTTTTTTTTAATTTTCATGAGTTATGTTTTATTTAAGCGGTCATAATTAAGGGTGACTGTTAAAATATCTAATTAACTCCCGGATGATGAGTTAGAGAGTCACTTAAGTGAGCATTGATGCAATTTGCGTTATGTGATGGCCAAGAAATATCACCTAACCCTATAATATGATTTATCATCCAAACAAAGAAAATTATTTTGAACTTTATTGTATAAAGATTTCTTATCTGCGTGGGACTTCTGCGTTGTGGGAAGAGTTTTTGATTGAGGTGGAAAAACTATTTAAGACCCAATCTCAAACGTGGAAGCCTCAGTCTAGAGGAGGAGAAGACCATCATTAGGCTTCATGGAATAATAGGTAATAGGTAAATGTGGTTAATAGAGCTGACTAAACTTAGTAAATTAAGTTTCTTGGAATTTAAAGTTCCTTCCATTTGGAATTATTTGGAAATAAGTAAAAATTTCAAAAGAGATCACCATGCATAAATTTTCTTGGCATCAGGTAAAATATATATACTTTAAACTTTACTTTTTTTTTGGGGGGAAATAGGTTAAAATTTAAGTAGAGTCACCCTGCATAATTTTTTTTGGGATGGGGTATACATTAAAGTTAAAGTTCACACTGAAATTGTGTTTACATATATACCAAACTCTCTAAAATGTTTCATTAAATTTGTTTGGCATATGTATTTTATTTAGTTAAGAATTAAAATAAATTTTAAGCTAATAGTTTATATGTGAAGATTATTAATAATATGGTGTTTTGTTAAGATATTTTTAAATAAAAAAATTCAATCATTTTACAGGTTGTTGTAACCCAGATAAAATATAATTGTAAATGAATTTAAAAAGTGCAGCATGTCCCAATATAATTATAAATGATTTAGAATAAAAACTCACACATGTATTAGACTGAAAGAGGTAAAACTATATAATATGTATTAGACTAAAATAGGTAAAACTATATATTAAACTAAAAGTGGTAAAGTTTTAGTAATTTAATTTACCACACATATATATAGATCACTTAAAGAGGTGTTGAAAAATCAAGAAACGTCACAGTAAGATAAGCATTGTGTCCACACATTCAGTTTCTTCTACTGTGCACACAATTCCCCTGCCAATCAATAATTGTTTGTCGAAGTCACCGGTAATGCAGACTTCTCATTATTTTCCTGTCTCTCCCAATTTCGAATGTATTTTTTCAGACTCAAAATATTTGGCACCCCAATTCATAGCGGACAAGATAGGGCTACATGGAGTAGAGGAGGATCAACATTTGAGGGAAACAACAACTATCAATGCCATGAATAGATGAGAAGAGATTGACAAGAATTGAAAACCAAAAAGAAGTGGAGCAGAGAATTTCTCCTCTCAATATTATGAATGAGTTAAATAATATTACATTAGAGACATCAACATTAAATGACTTTAGTGAGACTGAACTAAAATTGGACTAAGTGAAACTAAACCGGGACACTTGGATGGACGGTTTCGACACCTAACAGGTGGTTGGAATTAGATTCTCCAATGCTCCCCTTTAATTACAACCACATAAAAAATTAATTAAGATACCTAATGGTCTATATCTCATCTAGGATTACAATTTCAAAAATTGACTTCAACTGGATTTAGCTTTCTTCTTCTCTTCTTCCACATTCTATAGCCTCTAAATTGTTTCAACATTTTCTTCTTATTGTATTCTTCAAACCTATGTTTCTTCATTTGTTGGTGCAGGTCTTTTATTGTTCCAGGTTGTCTAAGAATTTCCTAGAATTCTTCAAGAAATGACTTGTATGTGGGTTGCTGCCATATATTGTCTTTCGCACTGCGCTTTTCATCATCAACCTGCTGCAACATAAGATGAGAATAGTATTTATCTCTTCAAAAATCCAATACTTGAAAATTTCATTGACGTGTTCGTCATGTATGTTGTATTCAACATTCATATCTACAGCTTGTGTGTAGACCTCATCTAGACATCGTTTTACAAGCAATGTTTCAAAGAAATTTAACTCTTCTTCATAATCGATCGGTTTACCTACACATTGGAAATCAATGGTAAGTGTGTGCTAAGTCTCCAAACATTAATTTTGTTCCCTTCTGCTCTAAATGGAATTTTCTGCTGCGCTTTCCTTATCTCTTCAGCCTATCACTCTTTCTGTTTTTTCTTTATAGAATTATTTCTTTGCATCTGGAATTATCTCTGTTTTTGTTTCTATCATTTTATTCTTCAAACCTATGTTTCTTCATTTGTTGGTGCAGGTCTTTTATTGTTCCAGGTTGTCTAAGAATGTCCTAGACTTCTTCAAGAAATGACTTGTATGTGGGTTGCTACCACCTTCCTGAAGCATTTTCAGCATCAACACACAAGATGAGAATAATGCGTTTCTCTTCAAAAAACTCGAAACTGAAATTTCTATTCTCCCATTAATGTTTTCATCGTCCATGTTGTCTTCAACATTCATATCTACAACTTCTGTGTAGACCTCATCTGGACATGGTGTTGCAAGCCATGTTTCAAGGAACTTTAACTCTTCTTCACAGTCAGTCTCTTTACCTGCACATTGAAAATCAATGGTAAGTGTAAAAACATCTCCAAAACCACATTAGTTTTGTTCCTTTGGCTTTGTAATGAGAGCTTTCTCCTATTGCACTTCCTTCTTTGATTTTTCCTCTGTCCTGTATTTCTCTTTGTGGGCTTCCTTCTCTGCATTTGCCTCTATCTCTATTTCTGTCTCTATCTTTATGTATGTCTTTATCTTTGTCTCTTCTTCACTAACATGTGTTGCTGCAAACATGTTGTCTTCCACTGACTCAAGTGGGATTTTATCATTGAATAACATTGTTATAAAATTATATATTACAGAGCAATACAACACATAAAATATGAAGAAACACAAACATAAAAAAAATATAAAATCGGAGAGACACATATATATGTGGTTCACCCAACTTGGGCTACGTCCACCCCAAGAAGCCAGTCCTTCCTTTCTATTATCCAACAAGATGAAGAGACACAACCTACAATAGATCCGCTCTAATATCTTTTATTCTCTCTCATAGTCTCCCTATATGTTTCTCACTCTAAGAATACACATACAATACATAGCTGAAATACAATAAACTCATACAAAACGAGGGGTTTCCTTCTAGGGAAAAAAACCCTAAATTAAATATAACTTCTACCGTCAGATCATCCACCTAATGAATGGCCGAGATTGATTATAAATTACAATACTTTTACAAGGCAATTTTACATATATTTTTACCTTCGGGGGCACTTCCCCTGATACCACTGCTGGGGGACCGTTGGCCCCCGGACCACCCAGCCGGGGGGTAGCCCCCCCCCCCCCCCAAACCCCGTGGGGAGGACAAGTCCACACCGCACTCCCCCTCCCTACGTGGAGGGGTGTATAATATTCCTGGGCTATACATCCCGCCGAAATAAGGATCTTTGAATCAGGATGAAAATCAGGCTCCACACCCAACAATCTCCCACTTGGAGACTGATTGTAGCAACTCCACTGTTGCTTCACTTGCTGGGAAATGACCCCACTTTGGACTTGGTTGTTTCTCATCTTCATCATCATACTTGAAGACCAATTGAAACTAAGCATAATCTCAGTTTCTCCCTAGTTACAACTTCTGGTAGCATATCTGTAGGATTCTGGCTAGTGTGTATCTTTTCCAGCTTCAACTGTCCATCTTCCAACACTGACCATATGAAATGGTACCTAATTTGTATGTGTTTAGTCCTGGAACGAAATGTTGAGTTCTTTGAAAGATGAATGACACTTTTCTTTTCACTGTATAACGTGCCCATCTCATGCTTCTTACCCAATTCATCCATAAACCTTTGTAACCAAATCATTTCTTTACTAGCCTCTGTAGCAACAACATACTCTGCTTCTGTTGTTGAAAGTGAAACAACACTTTGGATTTTTGAAACCCAACTGAGAGTTGTTCCACCTATAGTAAATACATACCCTATAGTACTCCTCCTGTTATCTCTGTCACCTGCCATATCTGCATCAACATATCCCTGCAGAGCAATTTTTGAACCACCAAAGAATAATGCTTGATTTGTGGTACCTCTCAAATATCTGAGAATCCATTTCACTACCATCCAATGTTCTTTTCCTAGATTGTTCATGTACCTGCTTACAACTCCAACTGCATGTGAAATATTAGGCCTTGTGCAGACCATTGCATATATTAAGCTTCCAACTGCTAATGCATATGGAACTTTAGACATATAATCCATTTCTTCTTGGGTCTTGGGGCACATCTCCTTACTAAGTTTGAAATGGCTAGAAAAATTTGTACTAACTGGCTTTGCATTCTGCATATTAAATATTTTCAACACCTTTTGTATGTACTCATTCTGAGATAGTGTTAATCTGCGATTTTTCCTGTCTCTAGTTATTCTCATACCAAGGATTTGTTTTGAAACTCGTAAATCCTTCATTGCAAATGAATTTGCCAATTTTATTTTCAGCACATTTATTTCCTACATGTTAGACCCTGTAACAAGCATGCCATCTACATACAATAACAATATAATATAGCTGCCATCATTTTTCTTTTTCAGATAAACACAATGATCAGAGTGACATCTAGTATAACCTTGTTTAGACATAAATTTGTCAAATTTTAGATACCACTACCTTGGAGCCTATTTTAAAGCATACAAGATCTTCTTTAACCTTCACACTAATTTTTCCTTCCCTTTGACCTCATATCCTTCTGGTTGCTGCATATAGATCTCTTCCTCCAAATCTCCATGGAGAAATGTTGTCTTGACATCTAACTGTTCTAGATGAAAATCTTCCACTACTACAAGACCTAAAATAGTTATGATTGAAGTCATCTTAAAATCAGGAGAAAACATTTCATCAAAATCAATACCTTTCTTCGGTGCAAACCCCTTCACCACAATTCTAGCTTTGTACCTCTGTTTTCCTCCATCTTCTTCCTCCAGCCTGTAAACCCATTTCTTCTGCAATGTTTACTTGCAGGAAACCTAACTAAGTCCTAAGTCTAGTTATGTATTAAGAATTCCATCTCTTATTTCATGGCTAGCTCCCACTTCTTCCTACTTTCAACCTGCATTACTTCTTCATAACATTTGGGTTCACCAGAATCAGTTAACAATAAATAATATAATGAAGGGGAGTATCGTTCAGGGGGTCTACTTATCATGGTAGATCTTCTGACACCACTTTCAGGTGTTTGAGGTGCTTGTTGTTGTTGTGGTTGTTGGTTATTGTTATTTTCAAGCACCTTTACTTTTTCTGTGATCTCATCAAGAACTATGTATTGTTTTTTTTCTTTTTTTCTTGTTTCTTTTCCT
Organism: Pinus albicaulis; assembly: GCA_034641835.2. Taxonomy (NCBI): domain Eukaryota; kingdom Viridiplantae; phylum Streptophyta; class Pinopsida; order Pinales; family Pinaceae; genus Pinus; species Pinus albicaulis. The sequence goes on along the minus strand of CM076583.1, from coordinate 657,882,373 downwards.
GCAACTGATTCTTATACAAGAATTTTTCATTAGATATTACATCTATGCCCCTAATGATTTTGTGATTTTCATAATCATAGAAGCGATAACCAAAATCATTAACACCATATACAATAAAGGTACATTTCTTTGATTTTGCCTCAAGATTTGTTCTATTTTCTTTATTAATATGGAAAAAGGCCTCACAACCAAAAGGCTTTAAAAAATAATAGTTTACCCTTTTACCTATCCATACCTCCTCTGGAATACCACCATACAAGGAACTTGAAGGCCCTATGTTTATTAGATAAACAGCCGTATCTACAACATTTGCCCAAAATTGTAAAGACAATCTAGCATGCAATCTCATGCACCTTGCACACTCCATGATTTTTCTGTTCATCCTTTCTAACACACCATTTTCTTGTGGTGTTCTTGGAATTGTCTTCTCTTTGTGAATTCCATGCTCTGAACAATACCTATCAAACTCTTCTCTACAATATTCACCTCCTTTGTATGATTTCAGACACTTCAAATTCTTTCCTGTCTCAATATCAACCAATGATTTCCATTTCTTGAAAGTATCAAACACATCAGATTTATTCTCAATACAATAAATCAAAATTTTTCTAGTTGCATCATCAATAAAAGTAACATAATAATGACAGGCACCGAGAGATGATACCTGAGCAGGTCCCCATACATCTGTAGGCACAAGCTCTATTTTTCACTCTTCTTTTCTTTCCCAAATCTGAGAAATTTGACTCTTCTGTTTTCCATAAATACAATTCTCACAGAATTCCAAATCAATATTCTTCAAACCCGACAACAAATTTCTTGAGTGAAGAATCTTCATCCCCTTCTCACTCATGTGTATGAGCCTATGATGCCATAATGCTACATTTTCTCCTTTGGAAGTTAAATAATTAACAGAGCTAGAAATACCATTGTATAAATAAAATGTACCAACCTTTTCTCCTTTTGCTATTACCAGGGCTCCTCTGGTGACCTTCCAAGTTTTATCTGTGGATGTTGTCACACAACCTTCACTGCTTAACTGCCCTGTTGAAATTATATTTTTCTTCAGATCTAGAACATGCCTAACCTCCTTTAATAACCATTGGTTTCCATTATGCTATTTTACAATAACATTATCCATTCCAAAAATTTTAGAGGGTTTATCATCGCCCAAAAAAAATTGTCCAAAATCTTCTTGAACATAGTCATGAAAATATTTCTTATCACGTGTGGCATGGAATGAGGCCCCTGAATCTACCACCCAGGAATCAGTAACATTTTCTAAAGAAAGAATCAAATAATCTTGTAATACATCTAATGTCACATTTGCTTCATGATTGTTTTCTTGTTGTGCGTCTCCTTCTTTTCCCTTCTGAGATCCACAATATTTCTTCAAGTGTCCTTTCTTTCCACATTTCTAGCACAATATCCCCGATCTGGAATTGGATCTGCCTTTCCTTGATTTACTGCGATATTTTGAGCTTTTTCCTCTTTCCATTTTTCTTCCCCTAGACTTTGCACTCAAAGCATTATCAGATGTTTCACCGGATCTTTTCCATCGCATTTCTTCGCTAAGGATAGCATCGACAACATCATCCAACTTTAAAGAACTAGATCTAGAGACAGAGTTACTAATGGCCATAACTAAACCATTCCAAATTTCTGGAAATGAGCACAAAAATAACATAGCCCTAACTTCATCATCAAATTTTACCCCTACAACACTTAAATGACTGGTAACTGTATTAAAATCATTTAAGTGGTCTCAAACAAATCCACCTTCCGACATCTTCATATTAAATAAGTGTTTCATAAGAAATACCTTGTTTGAGGTTGAGTGTTTTTCATATAGTTTCTTCAATGCCTTAATCAAACCCTCTGTTGTTGTTTCCTTCGAAATATTGAAGGCTACTAACGCTATGCGACACAATCATATTTTTCTGTGTGTCTTTATATTGAGAATCTCCCATTCTGCATATGTCATAGTCATTAGCTTCTTTGTTTTTTCCGCTCAATGGTAGGTACAGATATTTCTGATATAGATTATATTCCATTTGCATCTTCCACAGCGGGAAGTTTTGGTCGTTAAATTTCTCGACCCTAAACTTACCATCTTTTGTCATTGCTCCCACTTGAACTAGGAACCCTTCTTTCCTGAGAGTTTATTAGCCAAACAGACCTTCGGCTCTGATACCAGTTGTTAGAAAATTATATATTAAAGAGCAATGCAACACATAAAATATGTAGAAACATAAACACATAAAGCATATAAAACTAGAGAGACACATATATACGTGGTTCACCCAACTTGGGCTATGTCCACCCCGAAAATCCATTCCTTCCTTTCTATTATCCAGCAAAATGAAGAGACACAACCTACAATAGATCCGCTATAATATCCTCTGTTCTCTCTCATAGTATCCCTATCAGTTTCTTGATCTTAGAATACACATACAATACACAGCCGCAATACAATACCCTCATACAAAAAATGGGGTTGCCTTCTACCATCAGATCATCTGCCTAATGAATGGCCTAGATTGACTAGAAATTACAATACCTTTACAAGGAAATTTTACACCTATTTTTAGCTTCGGGGGCGCTGCCCCCGAAACCCCCACTGGGGAATCGCTTGCCCCTAGACCCTGCGGGGAGGAAAAGTCCCCTTTGCATGGAGGGGTGTACAGTCTTCCTGGGGTATACATCCGGCTGAAACAAGGATCTCTGAATCAGGATGAAAAACACCCAAAAAACATCATGTCTATATGATGTTTATGTTGCATCATCTGCAACCAATCATCATTAGCCAAAAATTATTTATCAAAGTTTACATCAGCAATATTAATCACTGGATTAACCATATTAGTTTTTCTCTCATTATCAAGCTCACTTGTTGGACTGACCATATCATCATCAACAAGTTATGTTCCTGGAAAGATCAAATTTTCATCAACAAGTTGTGTTGTTGGATTCACCATATCATCATCAACAAGCTCTGTTGCTGGAATCACCAAATCATCATCAACAAGCTCTGTTGCTGGAGTCATCATCAGCAAGATGTGTTGCTGGATTCACAAAATCTTCATCAACAAGATGTGTTGCTGGATTCATCAAATCATCATCGAAAAGCTCTGTTGCTGGTTTCACCAAATATTCATCAACAAGCTCTATTGCTAGAAACATCAAATTTTCATCAGCAAGCTCTGTTTCTGGTATCACCAAGTTGTCATAAAAAATTTATGTTGATGGATTCATCAAATTTTCATAAACAAGCTGTGTTGTTGAATTCACCAAATTTTCATCCACTTGTTGCTACAGTGGGGTTCACAGGCATCTTTGTGCTCTTTCTCTGATGTTTTTGCAATTTCTTCATAGACATCATCCACTTGTGGCTGACTCTTTTTATCTCATTATAGATATTCATCTTCAACTTCAATGCTCCCCCTTGCACCAAAACACCTCACAAGGGTATCCAAAGCCTCCTTGGTTTTCTTGTAATTTGAAATCGAGGGAAGAATGTTGTCATCTGCTGATTCTTTTATGCATTTTAATGCAAAGACATATTTTTGCCTTTTCACTTCCAAATCTAAAAAAATCTAAAACATCTCTCATTGTCTCTTTAGCCTCTTGGCTTTTCCCATTTGTTCAGTGCTGGCTCACTATGAATGAACAAGTAACACAAATTGTAGACATGAAGTCGTTGCTTGGCTTCTAAAAAAAAGCTTCTTGCAAACTCTTTTCTTTAAAACATTGCAATGCCCACAATAAATTTTATAGGCCTTTTAAGCATTGCATGAACCATGTTTAAACCATATCGTAAATATTGTTGGGGTCTTGTGATTTGGCTGATTGGCAAACCAAATGACAAGGCAACATATAAACCAGTCTTTAGAGCTCTAAGATCTAACCCTCCTAGTCTCGGAGAGGGATCTCTCAGTATGTTTGTAAGGATATAACTTGATTGCTTTTAAGAGGTTGATTTTAGGCTAGCTATTAAGTTCAAGTTTGTTCGTTTGTTTGGTTTGGTTGATTGGTGAATGAACTAGGAAGCATAGATAGAAAGGGGAAATATCAGAGCCATTGGGAAATGGAGTCAAGAAGAAGTTATAACAAGCTCAATCAATGGATATGGGATATCAAAGGGAAAATATAACTTGGCCAGTGTATCTTGGGTTTGGTGGATGAAATGACATGGACATTAAGGGTTTAGATGGAGAGGCAGAACTAAGGGCAGTTAAGAATCCTTAATTATATGTACTTCTCAACAAAGGGACTTAAAACATTATCAGAACATGAAGAGGAATTCCATAGACAAGGCTAACCATAAATTATAGAAATCACACTTCAGAAAATAATAATTCCAAGAAAAACTATTCAAATGAAATCTAGGAGTCGGGGAACGCCCTATTTCATCAAATATTTCACTTTCATGTATAAGAAAACATTAAAGATTCACAAAAAAATGCATTCATAGAAGAGGAAACTCCTACACATCTTAGACTACAATTATGAAGACCTTCAAAACAACTATCTCAGCAAGAACAGAGGGTATGATCAAAACAAACCTCTCTGGCAGACTGTAAACAATGGAAATTTGAAGGGAGACTTCAAAAACAGTTTTCAAGAGGCAGCAAGTAAGCAGGGAAAACCATAAATCATTATTGGGACCAACTATTTGAACTATTTCTGAAATAAACAAGCTTAAGGGTTTGAAAAGCAGTCAAACTACTCAATAAAACCTTCAGCAGATGAAAACATAATGACAGTGAAGAGAAAACAGGTCTAAGGTGCTTCTAGGAGACATTTCTTAGCCTAAAAGTTTTACTCTACTGTAAGTATAGAATGATGGAACAAAATGAAAAATAGGAAATAACATTAACAGATAAGAATACATCACCAACAACCATGTTCAAGGATCCAATGATAGAGCCTTCTCATTAACAAAACATGTCAAAACATCATCAGTCTTCCAAAACTTCAATTTCTTCTTAATCTTCGGCCAGACTATGTACAACTTTAAAGAGTTCGAATGCCAGCAACCAACCCCTAAAAATGAGTTCCATAGTAGTATTTATACTGTAATTGAGGAGGTGGAACTATCTAGGGTTCAAAAATTTTATTAATGACATAGTAAATGCACTCGTTGAGATTCATCAAGATGATGAGCTTAGTGAAAAGAGTCGCCTTCACTAAGTGGGCCCGCAGGCTATTTTTGGTGCAAAGTCTATTTTTAGACATGTCGAACATATTCTATGAGTTGCAGGATGCTATTTGTGGATGGTTGGTAAATTTGGAAAAATATATGCACTTCTATTTTTAGACATATTGGGCGGAGTCTATTTTTAGACTGCCAGTCTAAAAATAGATATGTCGAATATTATTAGCTCTTAATAATATGTGGACTCTAAACATTATCTTATTCTCTCGGAGCACTTCAGTTAAGTGCACAGATGTAGCACAACAGCTGACAGAAGTAATTACGCTATTCCTGAGGGTTTACTGGAGCTATTGCATGGAGGACTTCAGTTAGAACTGATGTGATAGAGTTTCGTGGAGTTGGAGAAGTAGTTGGTGGAGTTGTATTTAGTTTAACTCAGTTAGACTCAATTGAGCTAGTTATATCTAGTCTAACTGATTGATACACTAGTGAGAGTGGTGTGAATTAATTAGTTAATTAATTCACTAAATAATAAATCATTAATCAACTGAAGAATACATCAGTTAACTACAGTGCATGGCAGTTTCGTGATATCTGGGTGAGAGATAGGTGAAAGAGCAAGTGTGACTATCAGTTGTGACTATAGTGATGCATTGATTGCATCCAACACTCAGTGGAGATGCCAATGAGGATTACGTGAGCAAGGTTGGAGTAATTCGAACTCATCAGAGCCATTCTTCAGCAGGGATTGCGCAATAGAGGGAGGCTAGCAGGTGGCAAAGATCAGTGCATGGATTTGAAATATTGGTCCTGATTAGTGTGTAGCGATTGTATTGTACTGAAAGCTTGATATGATTAGCTTTGTATGAGGATTGTTACATGACCTCTATGAAATATATTATATACAGATAGTTGGGGTTTTTAGCTTCAGGTTTTCCCATTAGACAATTGTGTTAATGCGTGTGAATTTTTTTTGTTTCATGTGTGCATTGCAATCTTGATTTCATTTCTGCAAATGATCAATGATGGAATAGATTCTGTATTTTGCATGAAGTTAAAATAGTGTGAGATCAGTAGAATCTTGGACATATAACACATAATTTATATAATTTCTACACTCCTAGCCTTAAAAAACATGCAAGGCATAAGGTAGGAATGTCTCTCAACTACTTCCTGAGGGTGAAATAGTTGAAAATATTGACTTCGAGGCCTTTTTTTGTCTTTACATTAATTTTTCTGATAGTTTATAATATCTTCTTTAGTGTAATAACTATCAATTTTCCCCTTAGGACAGAAAGCAAGCCACAGGTGGCAGTTTTATTTATTAAGTGAATAATTGCTTCCATTTGATGTTTTCGAGGCTATCTTTAAGCCTAATTTTCCTTTATTTCATCATTTAAACTATATTTTAAGGCTTAATTTTTCTTTAGTTTGCCTTTTCAATTGATCATCATTACCCCTTTCCCTTTATTCACTGCTTTAAAACTTTGTTTATTTGCCTTTATCCTTTGAACTTCAGCCTTTATAATTATCCTTTGCTAAACTTTTAATACTTCTCGGACTTCTTTAAAACTTATGTTCCTCTGTCTTTAACAATATTTTCTCCATTAATCTGTGTGCACGATTTCCTTTGGTGTGCCGGAGGGTTTTATGTTTCAACTAGTGGTTATGAAGACACTGATTAAAACCTTTGAATTAAAAACCCCATATTTTCCTTTTCTTCGTATTTCTGGCCCTTGGACCACCATTTAAAGGCTCTTCGCCACTGTAACTTGACTGTGGGTGGGCTTGCACATAAACCTACCATTATAACCTACAAAAAACAAAAAATATTAATAAATCCCGCGCTTTTTGGGGAAAAACTCCTTTTTAGAGGTTTATGAGGGTGTATGGCAGTCGGAGGAATGCTGCAGAGGGAGGAAATGTATGCAGGAGGAGGTTTCATGGCAGAAACGTACAAAAATGATATTTAAAAAGGTTTTGGCACGAAAAATGGGAAAAGTGCTTTTGGTGAAAACCATGGTGGTTTTCGCGTTGATAATCAGCAGTAAGCAGTTTTGCCTCGATCGAATGCGATACGCGTCGGAGGGTGATGTGTTTCCTTCATGAAACCACCGGTTTCACATGGATTTGGGTTGTTAAACCCTAACACGAAAATCCATGCGAAACGTGATGTGAACCATTGGATCTAGAGGTGTAGATCCAACGGTGGGGGAGGAGCGCAATGGACAAAGGTGCATGGTGGAAGGGAGGTGGTGAAGGCTAGGTGTCATATGGAGATTGGATAGGTGATTAAATAGTGGGGGGTGGGACCGACGGTGACGTAGGCTATTTTTTTGTGTAGCGGTGATTGGTGGGGTTGGATTTCAAGTTAAACGGGAACCGTTAGATCCATAAGATCTACGATGTAGATTGATTACGAGGGTGAAAGGATAAGGGGTAGCCTAGAGGATGAGAGGGGAGTGCATAGCTGTTAGATCGATAAGATCTACGGTTGAGATGGGTTTATATAGATGCGTGAGGAGGGATGGTCGGGTGATGGGTGGGAGTATGGTGGTCGTCAGATCAAGGCTTGAGGCCTTTGATCTACGGTTGAGATTTATCTAGGATTTGACAAGCATGGCGGAGAAAATATAAAGGAAAATGTGTTTTACAAGGGGAACAAGGGTAAATACAAGGTAAGGGAAGGGGGCTTAATGGAGCGGAGAGAGTGCGATTCTGTGGAGGAGTAGGGGACCGGGAACGGAGAGATAAGGGGCTAGCGGAATTTAGCTCACAGTCATGGCTCTTGGTTATATGCGGAAGGGGTGGAGGGTTTTCAAACAAAATGGCGCTTAAGGCCTTATGTCAAAAAATAGGCGGATATAAGGCTAAAAGGGGGTTTTTGAGCCTTTTGAGGGTTTCGATAAGTTAGAAAGGGATGTTTTAAACCAAAACAAAGTGATTTTAATGGTTTAAAAAGGGTTTTTTAACCTTATAAAGGGGTTATAATGGTTTATAGGGGTTTCTTAGAAGAAATGAAGAATTAGTGAAGGAAAACTGAGGTTCTTAGAGGGGAAAGGACTAATAAAAACTGGGAAAGGAATGGTAGAATGGGGGGAATGAAATGGAGGTAGAAATGGGGTAAATAGGCTGAAACAAGCTTCCCTTTGAAATAGAAGGTGATTTTAGAATGCATAGATGAAGATATTTAGTGAACTGATAGACTTAGGATAATGAAGGCTGTGAGATTTCTAGAACTCATATCGCTTCTAGAAATATTATTTCTAGAAATCTAGGATTGGTAATTTAGTCATATTTGGACAAAGTCAAAATTATGGATGACTAACAGTGGCTCCACTTGGGGAGGACTGCTTGCTTTTTAAGGTGTCCATAACCTCAGTTATCAATATTCTGGCTTTTAGTAGACTAGTGCCTTATCCATTTGGCAGAATTTCTTTTTTTTCTTGTTGATTTTCTTTGCATTTTGACAATTCTTCAATGACCTATAGCATGAAAAAATCTTTAAGACAACACCTCTACCTACCCAAAACTATTTGTGCTAGCATTTTTTCTTCTCTTGAGTGCATTTGAACTAGCAAACTCTTTGACATTTTATTTTTAAAAACAGGAAGATAAAACTATCTAATGCTACCCTTATTTCTTCCAAGAGTTCAGATTAAACTGTCGAACTCTTTATTTCTCTACCTAAGCCACGATCTGTCAGGATTAAATTGTCTGATAGATCTTATTCTCTATTTTATAAAATGGAAATTTAAACACAATCAAGTCGGGATTAGATTGTCTGATTTTCCATGGTGTCTATGGCCATATGTACAAGCTGCTCATAGAATTTATTTGCAGAAAAATAAAAAAAATTGTGAAGGCTTAATATTTGAAAATTATAAAAATCCTTCTATTCTTTTTCCAGCTCTAGTTTTTATCTATTTAGAGCTATCTTTTTCTTTGATTATGGGTTCATATTTTGAGCATGTTTGAACCATTTTTCTTCTATCCTAATCTATTCTACTGATAAGACAAGATTAAATAGTTTGGAAAATCTTCTTCACTAACCTATCAACAGTAAATTGAAATCAATCTAGTCATGATTAGGATGTATGACTAAATAGCAGTTTTTTTAGTAGTGGAATTTAAGCTTGCACACTTTCAGATTCTTCTTTTATTTTTTGGTATGGGGCTGTACCTTTCTTCTTTTATTTCTGCCCTCTTTTCTCTTTTTCTATTTTTTTGTATTTTTTTCAATTTTTCAATTTTTCTTTTTCAAAAGAAAAAACAAAAACTAGCTAAATGCTCACAAGTTGAGCTTATTTGATTTATTATCTAACCTAATCTAACTCTAAAATACTTACATGTTTAGCTGACCAATTCTCTTTTCCAATACATCCATTCAATTAGATGGTTCCATGATTGGTCTTTGCTCATCTCTTTAAGCATGTTGGATAAACAAAAGGGCCACTCCCATCTCACTTGTTTTTTAGCAGCAGTGCTAAAAAATCTTCTTGCTTTTGGTAATATACTACTTCTAACAACTTTTACTCCTTCTTCAAATATATTTAGGAAATGAGCAAAGGGCTCTTGAAATAATACCTACTTGTGAATACTTGGAAGACAGGTTTCAACCAAGCTTAATTTTTCCTCCACTGGATGAAGCTTAAGATTCTTTTGAGAAAGAACTTCTTCCCCATCTTCATTATCATCTAAACTGGAGGACTCATCATATATTGTAATGTTGTCCTCTTGTAATCCTGGTATGCTCTGATTCAGTGGAATGTACTTTGTGAAGAGATCATCATGTTCTTGAGCAGGGGTATCTTTTATTACCTCAACCCTTTCAGGAGAAGGCTCCTTATCTTCATCCTTCTCAATAAATTCCTCTTTCTTCTTAATCTCAACATTACAACTAACAGATTATTGATTTCTAATTATGTGAAAGCTATTTTTGATGGGCTACATTGTTTTATTACTGCTTTCATGCTGATGGTAATGAAATTCATGACACCAATCCATTGTTGATTGCCCTTCATGATTAGTTTATACTTGGAGCTCATCATCATTAACAGATTGATCAAAAATTCGAAAATCATTAGTATAAACAATTTCACCAATCAAGCATATTGGGTTATCAATCTGTTTTTCTTTAAGCTGATCTACAAGTTTATTTTCTAGTTCAAGACAGCAAGGTTCAGTAGGTAGATAAGCAAAAGTGTTTTGTTCAAAAGAAGTTTTGAGGGCTGACTATTTGTTTAATATTTGATTGGTCTCTTCTTCTGTCAAAAGAGAAGGAATTTTATTTTTTCTTTCGACAGAAAAAAAACAGTCCTCTTTCTCTTGTGAAGGCTGATTTTGAGGTAGGATGTTTTCTTGAGCCTCACCTAGAAGGAAAGGTGAATGAATACTTGTGTTTTTAGTTGGATCCTGAGGATTTTCTTCGATTTCCTGATTTTTTTATTCTCGAATAACTCCTCTTGATCTTTGTGATAATCAATTTTAACATGGGATTCATGAGTTGCTTCTAATAGTTTGTCAGGATGCCATTCTTCTTTAATAATCTGAAATGAGTTATAACATAAAGGTAGAGACTCTAGTTGCGTTGTCTCATCTCCTATTTCAGATTTTGTGGGTTCAAGATGGTTGACTATTTCCTCAGGGAACTGCTCCTTGTTTATGTTTGTAGCTTGCTCATAAAGTTATTTTAATAGTAAAACACAAGGTATAGGTAGGCAATTAATACCTTCTTCACAATCTTCCTCATTGTTCTCAATTAATCTTGCTCATCATACATATTTTTTTTGTTTTCCAGGTCTTATAGTTTTTGATTTTGTTCTTGATCTGGAAAAAGCATGGGTTATTTTGGATAATCATTATCTGTATCAACCTCATGCCTATCCAATCGTTTATCAAGTATGTACATCATTTTTTCTATAATTTCCAATAATGTATCTAGTTTTTCTTCTCTGTCCATACTTGGATCCATGTTTGTAAAATAGGTCATTGTATCTTTTCAACCAGTTTAGAGTCTTCTTCCAGTGGAGTCATTAGGTCTTTTGTGGGTTGTAGAGTCGCCAAGTGGAAATTTTTAGCTCTTTTGGAGGTAAAATATTCTATGGTCCACCACGAATGTTTATTATGAAGCCAATCTGAAATGTTTTTTGGGGTTTTCTGAGTTTCTATGGTTGTTAAAGGAATAATGAGTCTATAAGAGCTTTTTAGGCAATTATGAACTTAGACATCCCACCGTGATCGCCAAAATGTTAGTGTGGTGATGAGGTGGCAGATTCACTGGAGATTCTTTTAAAAAGGGTTTCTGAAGTCCTAAGGAATACTTAGATTGTCACTAACTCAGAAGGTCCCACCGTGATCGCCAAAATGTTGGGGTCCTACAATTTGGCTGATTGGAAAACCAAATGACAAGGCAACATATAAACCAATCTTTAGAGCTCTAGTATCTAGCCCTCCTAGTCTCAGAGAGGGATCTCTCAGTATGTTTGTAAGGATATAGCTTGATTTCTTTTAAGAGGTTGATTTTAGGCTAGTTATTAAGTGAAAGTTTGTTTGTTTGTTTGGTTTGGTTGATTGGACATGAATGATCTAGGAAGTATAGATAGAAAGGGGAAATATCATAGCCATTGGGAAATGGATTCAAGAAGAAGTTATAACAAGCTCAATCAATGGATATGGGATATCAAAGGGCAAATCTAACTTGGCCAGTGGATCTTGGGTTTGGTGGATGAAATGACATGGACATTAAGGGTTTAGAAAGAGAGGTATAACTAAGGGTAGTTAAACATTCTTAATTATATGTAATTCTCAACAAAGGGACTTAAAACATTATCAGAACATGAAGAGGCATTCCATAGATAGGGCTAACCATAAATACTAGAAATCACTCTTCAGAAAATAATAATTCCAAGACAAACTATTCAAATGAAATCTAGGAGTCGGGGAACGCCCTATTTCATCAAAGATTTCACTTTCATGTATAAGAAAACATTAAAGATTCACAAATAAATTCATTCATAGAAGAGGGAACTCCTAGACATCTAAAACTGCAATTATAAAAACCTTCAAAACAACTATCTCAGCAAGAACAGAGGGTATGATCAAAACAGACCTCTCTGGCAGATTGTAAACAATGGTAATTTAAAGGGAGACTTCAGAAATTGTTTTCAAGAGGTAGCAAGTAAGAAGAGAAAACCATAAATCATTCTTGGGACCAGCTGTTTGAAGTATTTCTGAAATAAACAAGCCTAAGGGCTTGAAAAAAAGTCAAACTACTCAATAAAACCTTCAGCAGATGAAAACATAACGACAATGAAGAACAAACAGGTCTAAGGTGATTCTAGGAGACATTTCTTAGCCTAAAATTTTTACTCTACTATAAGTATAGAATGATGGAAAAAAATGGAAAACAGGAAATAACATTAACAGATCAGAATACATCCCTAACAACCATGTTTAGGGATCCAATGATAGAGCCTTCTCACTAACAAAACATGTCAAAACATCATCAGTCTTCCAAAACTTCAATTTCTTCTTAATCTTCAGCCAGACTACATACAACTTTAAAGAGTTAGAATGCCAGCAACCAACCCCTACAAATGAGTTCCATAGTAGTATTTATATTGTAATTGAAGAGGTGGTACTATCTAGGGTTCAAAAATGTTATTAATGGCATAGTAAATGCACTCCTAGCCTTAAAAACCATGCAAGGCATTAGGTAGGAATGTCTCTCAACTACTTCTATGTGTAATAAATATGTCTTTACTTCCTGAGGATGAAATAGTTGAAAATATTGACTTTGAGGCCTTTTTTTGTCTTGACATTAACTGTTCTGACAGTTTATAATATCTTCTTTAGTGTAATAACTGTTAATTTTCCCCTTGGGACAGAAATCAGGCCATAGGTGGCAGTTTGATTTATTAAGTGAATAACTGCTTCCATTTGATGTTTTCAAGGCTATATTTAAGCCTAATTTGCCTTTATTTCATCATTTAAACTGTATTTTAAGGCTTAATTTTTCTTTATTTTTCCTTTTCAATTGATCATCGTTGTCCCTTTCCCTTTATTCACTTATTTAAACCTTTGTTTATTTTCCTTTATCATTTTACCTTTAGCCTTTATAATTATCCTTTTCTGACCTTTTAATACTTCTTGGACTTCTTTAAAACTTATGTTCCTCTGTCTTTAACTATATTTTCTCCATTAATCTGCGTGCAAGGTTTCCTTTGGTGCGCCGAAGGGTTTTTTTTTTCAACCAGTGGTTATGAAGACACTGATTAAAACATTTGAATTAAAAACCCCATATTTCATTTTTCTTCGTCTTTCTAGCCCTTAGACCATCATTTAAAGGCTCTTTGTAACTATAACTTGACTGTGGGCAGGCTTGCACATAAACCTGCCATTATAGCCTACAATAAACAAAAAATATTAATAAATCCTACGCTTTTTGGGGAAAAACCACTTTTCAGAGGTTTATGAGGGCGTATAGCAGTCGAAGGAATGATGTAGAGGGAGGAAATGTATGTAGGAGGAGGTTTCATGGCAAAAACCTACAAAAACATGATTCAAAAAGGTTTTGGTGCAAAAAATGGGAAAACTGGTTTTCATTAAAACCATAGTGGTTTTCGTGTTGATAATCAGCAGTAAGCAGTTTTTCCCCAATCGAACGTGATACGCGTCAGAGGGTGATGGGTGTCCCTTATGAAACCACTGGTTTCGCATGGATTTGGGTTGTTAAACCCCGACACAAAAATCCGTGCAAAACGCGATGTGAACTGTTGGATCTGGAGGTGTAGATCCAACGGTGGGGGAGGAGCGCGATGGGGAAAGGTGCATGGTGGAAGGGAGGTGGTGGAGGCTAGGTGTCAAACGAAGATTGGACAGGGGATTGAATAGTGCGGGGTGGGACCGATGGTGACATAGGCCATTTTGTTGCATAGTGGGTTTGGTTGATCAGCGCAGTTGGATGTTGGCTTAAACGGGAACTGTTAGATCCATAAGATCTATGATGTAGATCGATTGCGAGGGTGAAATGATAAGGGGTAGCCTACAGGATGAGAGGAGAGTGCAGAGTCGTTAGATCGATAAGATCTATGGTTGAGATGGGTTTGTATAGATGTGTGAGGAGGGATGGTCAGGTGATGGGCGGGATCATTGTGGCCGTCAGATCAAGGCTTGAGGCCTTTGATCTATGGTTGAGATTTCTCCAGGATTTGACAAGCATGGCAGAGAAAATATAAAGGAAAATGTGTTTTACAAGGGTCGCGGGGGTAAATACAAGGTAAGGGAAGGGGGCTTAATGGAGCGAAGAGAGTGCGGTTATGTGGATGAGTAGGGGACTGGGAGTGGAGAGATAAGGGGCTAGTGGACTTTAGCTCACGGTCATGGCTCTTGGTTATATGCAGAAGGGGCAGAAGGTTTTCAAACAAAAAGGCACTTAAGGCCTTATGTCAAAAAATAGATGGATATAAGGCTAAAAGGGGGATTTTGAGCCTTTTGAGGGTTTCAGTAAGTTAGAAAGGGATGTTTTAAACCAAAACAAAGTGAGTTTAACGGTTTAAAAAGGGTTTTTGAACCATATAAAGGGGTTATAATGGTTTAGAGGGGTTTCTTAGAAGAAATGAAGAATTATTGAAGGAAAAATGAGGTTTTTATAGGGGAAAGGACTAATAAAAATATGGAAAGGAATGGTAGAATGGGGGAAATGAAAAGGAGGTAGAAATGGGGTAAATAGGCTGAAAAAAGCTTCCCTTTGAAACAAAAGGTGATTTTTAGAATGCATAGATGAAGATATTCAGTGCACTGATAGACTTAGGATAATGAAGGCTATGGGATTTCTAGAACTCATAATGCTTCTAGAAATCTAGGATTGGTAATTTAGTCATCTTTGGACAAAGTCAAAATTATGGATGACTAAAAAATCCCTCTCTTTATAACATATTTAAGTTTTTTTTTTTTTTTTTTTTATAAAATAAACTTTGGAAAAAAACACTTTTCATTCACGCTCCTTTAAAAAAAAAAAATTCAAACAAATCCCTTTTTGTAAATCATGTGGAGCCTATTAAAAATATTACACGGACCTCCATAAATAATAAGACTCTCATATAAGCATTAAAGGAATGAAATAATACCATTAAAATAATGCCATCATACTTTGATTTTTTTGTGCTCTCGATTTAAATGCTCCTTCAGTATGAGAAGACAGCTTCAAAATTTGAAGACAATGTTGACCATTGAGTCCATATATTTTGCATGCATTATTAATTTTTTAATAATATGATAGTAATGCTCTGTGTGGTTAATAGAGGTTGCATTTATGCATGATTTTTGTAATAAATTGATGCTAACACAATCTTCTAACGCTTCAGACTAACACAGATCCATACCTACGAACTCACACCGGCGCGTCTTTGTAACAGAAGAGTCTTTTTTTCGACGAATCGTAGGTTGATGGGACAGCTCAGGGACTCTTCCCTCCGACGACTCCAATGCTTCTTCTGGATTTTGGCGGACCTTGCCTATGATGCTGACGGAAAGACCTTCTGGCAGATGGCGACCAAAAAAACTCCTCTGGTGGACCCTGCACCCTTGCCTCCACCACCTCACTCCCTCTGTGCCGCTCCCCCTCTGCCACTCCTGCACGTTTCATAGATATATTTGAAATTTGAATTTCTTTCATTCGGGCGGGTAAATAGTCTGGGTCATTTTTATGCCTTTCATTCTAGTTCATTAGCACTGGAAAATTCAACAACCCTTCCATGGCGATTACAAACTCGTGTTGTGTGGTTTAATTTTCCCTTCCAGTCCCTGGTGAGGGAGATCGCCCAGGACATCAAAACATATTTGAGGTTCGAGTCGTCGGTTGTGGATGCGTTGCAAGAAGCAGTAGAGGCATATCTGGTTCACCGTTGCAAGAGTAATATGCAGACTTGATAGTTTCAGTAAGGTTAGGTTTTTCTTGCCCTTGGTTTATTCTATTGCAATATATCAGTAATATGAATTTTTTCTATGAAATATTTCAAACATGAAAAAAATCTGATAGTCCATCTAGAGTTTTTGATGATTACATTCATTGAAAAACTTAAACTAAACAACCTTTTTATCAGCGACTTTGTCTTGAACTCTGCACCAGTGACCGAGTTGGCCTGCTTTCTAATATTACATGCATTTTCCATGAGAATGGTATGTCTGTTACTAGAGAAGAGGTTACAACACGACGCAATAAAGTTGTAAATGTGTTCTATGTCACAAATACATCGGGAAATCCTGTAGACATGAATATTGTTGAAGCTATGAGAAGAGAAACTGGCCATACAATTCTGCAAGTGAAAAGTATGCCTTCTTCTCCCACACCTTGTCCAACAGACACTGAAGATAAGGCCAAGTTCTCATTTGGTAGCTTACTTAAATCCCAGATAGAGTGTTTATCTTATAACTTTGGTCTAATCAAGTCCTAAAAGACTAAATCTAAGCAATGATGTTAATTTGGATTGAAAATGTGTAAGAGAAACAATGTTTCATCACTTTACTCATTTTTTGAAGGCAAGTGTCCATTCTTCATTAAAAGTTGGCTTATCTTGAAAATTTTAGGGTACTTACAACCTATTGTAGGTCATGACACTCATGGATTATCTTCTGTATCATACAATAGAAGGTCTCCAAGAAAATTTCTATTGATTCAGTGGTCTGTATCTTTTCAAAGCATCAAGTACATCTTACAACAGAGTTTTGCACCAGGATATGAATTAGCTATTTCAAATTGTTGTAAGCCTTATCAAAACGTTTCACTGTATGGATCCAACCTGTGCCTTGTAAAATGTTGTTATACTTATTTTCCCTTTGTATCCCACAACACATGTCCCAATATTTCCTGTAAGTACAAGGGAGGAAACCTTGCGCTATAAATACAACTCTATAATCCATATAATTGTAAATTATTTCATTTATTTTACCTTTTATTCTATCATTACTTCCATAAATGTGAACCACACAACCTATAAAATAACATTGATTCTTGAATGGTGCAAATTATTTCGTTTAGCAAGTAGCTAGATCCAAATTTGACATGAGAATTTGCATACTGTACTTTATATTCTGGGAAAATCATGTTGGCATTGGATTAAAATGACAAAATCTGATAGTCCATCTACAGACCTAACCCTAAGCTATCGATGTTGAGTATATGTAGAATAAAACTCTTTGAATGTGTCCACACATTTAATCATCTTCGAAGGCAAACTAGGTTCAGAAGATTTGGAAGGTCGCCAAAATGTGAAATTCAATACTCTGACATCCAACCTTATTCCAAGATGGATATTTGGATTATTAGTCAGGTATGCCTTGAAGCTAGCTTGGTTCACCTCTGCCTATAACATATATTTAACCATACTCTCCATCTTTGATGTCAATTTATTACCAAATTGATGCTTAAGTTTTGACAACATGCTCAGCTCATGAGCATTATCTGTACTTTTATCATACAGTAGTCGACCAGCTAGCTTTATTTTATATAATTCCCCAAATAGATCTTTATCATTCACATATTTGAGAAATTTAGTAACATTCTCTAGAATACCCTCAGTCTCATCAGAACTTAATTTTTCACTACTTCCACCCTTTTTAAGTACCATGTCACATAAAATGGACATGGATTCTTCACTTGTGTTTCCTACAACTCTTTTGTTACATATTTCTACAAATGTTTCATTTAAATCCCTATACAAAAGAGCATTGTGATGAAATACATGGATAATGATAAATAGTTTTAACTTATGATACAAATCCTGTAGGCATTGGAAAATGATTTTCCAACACTTCCTGTAGGCATTGGAAAATAATGAAAAATGATTTTCCAGTGCCTAGAAGATTTGTATCCTCGAGAAACACACTTGGCCAGAGAGTGTTGTTACTGTTCAAGGTCATTGTGATGGTGATATTTCCAAGTACACAACAGAGAGAGGCACACAAGTATGGAATGTTGATTGCCCGTGTCTCTGCTGGGACATTCTAACTATAAACTAGTTTTAAAATAAGGTTTTTGGCAAGCCTAGTTACTAGTCGATGTCAGATTAAATTATGCACTCTTAAACCTAATTTTTAGGACTTGTCTACCAACACAACAGAATAGTCCGGATGGAAGTTTTTCTGCCAAAGACTGGTAAAAAAAATAAAAAAATAAAAAACCAGGTAGTTGAAGTGTTTGAATTGAATTTTTGATGATGGAAATGGATTCAACACCATCAAAAACCCTGAGGGAACCCAAAATACTAAAGTTTAACTATTGTAACCAGATGTTCAAAAAATTTTGACGAAATTTTTCATAATCTTACCGAAATTTCTAGATTATTCTGTGGGTTGTTTTTAGACTAAAGCTAATTTTCAGTTGATTTCTGATTACATTATGCACTTATACAACACCTTTAAAAAATCCTCCATATGCAATATTTTACCAAAGGCTAGGGAATTGAATTAGTCAAGATAAAAGCTACTTTAACCCTGCATGCGCATAGTGTTCACCTTGTTCAAAGAAGTGGTCACCATTGGATGTGACCATTGGATTTTCATTTATCCAGGTAGATATCAGTGGCCACCCACCTATTCCATTTGGACCCACACAATCAATTCTTGCAGCTTTTCACATTTAGCACAACTTACTAATTTTAGCAGGTTTTAGGGTCCTCCACTCCTAGAGCCGTTTTGGGGCCTTAATGATCTAGGTGGATATTAGTGACCACCCACCTATTCCATATGAGCCCCCACCATCAGCTCTTTCAATTTTTAAGTTGAAACACAACTTATTATTTTTAGTAGTTTTTCGGGTCCTGAACTTCTGGAGCCGTTTTGAGGCCCGAAACGACATTTTTTGGGAAAACCGGGAGCAACAAGGGTTGAAGGACTGATGTTGCTCACACAAAAAGTTTTATTTCTTAGAAATATCTTTCTAATGAGCTATTGAGCATGTCAAATGGAGATTTTATGCCAAAGTTACGTCCCCGGGAAGTTGAAACACCAATTTACCAAAACGGGGCCCATAGTTATGGCACTTCATCTCCTAGGGCTATGTTTTTGGACATTTAGAGTTCTCCACTATTTCTCAATAATAAATAGGCCCTAAAGCCTCATTTTAACATAGTTCAGAGGCCTATAGCCACCACATCTCTTCTTAGAGATAAGCTACCAGTGCCTTAGCTAGTTTATTTCCATTGTGTCTCTAAGCAAATTTCAGTTCTTTGATATTAAAGAAATGAAGTGTTACTTCCGCTGCATATTTGTATTTATGGTTATATTTTTATTCTATTTCATTCCTGCATAAATCTGGATCACTAGTATCAGAGCAGTATGCTCTTTCTTTGTTTTCTTTTGCATGTCCCCAATGTGGTCAAGGTATAAGGAGTTAGGGCTTGATCTGGTTGAACCCTTGCAAGATCAACCTCGCAAACCGCGACAAATTCCCATGGTAGAAGAAAATAAAGACGAGGGAGTAGGAGATCCTATGAAAATATTGCTCGAGGAGGCCCTCAAGAAACAAAGGAATGTGATGATGGGTAAATTTTCTCATATCCTTCAACGACTGCCCACCTACGGTGCATCTGCATCCAACAACCACTCTGGAGGCACCACTCTCTTCAAGGTACAAGTAAACTCTTACATTCCTATATTTTAAGTTCGAATAGATGCAGACACCGTAGATAGAAGGTTGAATTTGCTAGAAGGTTATTTCTCAGTCCATGATTTCCCTGACTGAGAAAAGATTATTTTTTCACTCCTCAAAGTCGCCCCCCATGTCAAAGACTGGTGGGAAAACTATTGTGAGCGAGAGGACGAAGGGGAAACCTCTCTGTTCTTGGCCACACCCACTTGGAATTCGTTCCAAGATGACATCAAGGAACAATATTAACCTATGGGGAGATATGAGGACAAATACATCCAATGGACCATGTTGCAGCAACAAAGGGATCAAGATGTGCACAAATTGACGAATATTTTCCATACCCTGCGCACAATGTTTGGTATTAAAGAATCAGAGAGACATTTGGTGCTCAAATACCACGGATCTCTACACAAACACATTCAGGAGGAAATGGATCTCCTTGATATTACATCGCTTGGCACGACATATCGCTATGCTGCCAATATCGAGCAAAAATTTAAGTAGAAGAAGAGAGACTTTGGATCTATCAATCCAAAAGGTGCCCCCAAACCGATGAACAATGGGCAAGGCCAAAGCGGTGTGACTGAAAACAACACCACAAATCCTAAAAGGACACAGGGAAGTGGTGTGAATTTCACAACAGCCCCACTCACAGCACAAATGAGTGTCAGGCCAAACAGTCATTGGTGGCTGAACTAAAGACACCCGAATCAAACACATTTTCTGGTCCTAAGTCAAAACTAGACAAAGACAATGACAAAGGGAAGCAGATCATTGATGCGGATCCCAATGCCATTGTTGCCACCACCAAGATCTAGAGGGAGGATCTAGAGGATCCAGAGCGCCTCTTCCATTCACAGATGTGGGTGAAGGGTTCTCCACTGCAATTTCTTGTCGATAGAGGAAGTGAAAAGAACCTTATTTCAGCAGAGGTCGTAAAGTGGCTTGGCCTACCAACCATAGCACACCCACAGCCGTTTACCATTGGGTTGCTCCACCCAGGGAGAGATCTCTACATCTGCCAACACTGTCGCCTTTCGTATAGTATCAAGCCATTCACAGATGAGGTATTTTGTGATGTTGCTCCTCTTGATGTAGCTGATGTATTATTGGGCCAACCATACTTGTGGAGGTGACATGCTATGTATGAGTCTAGGCCTCGTGTTGTTTTTGTTACTTTGGGAAATAACTTGTACATGATACTAAAGGTAGTACCACATCCTACCATCTCTTTGACTACTGCAAAACGACATAGTAATATTGTTTCCCAAACCAGGAAATTTATTTTCCTTACAACTCGCTCATAGGGAAAGAAAAATATTGTGGCCACAACCTCGAAACAGGGCTCCCCTGCATGGCTGTAGCAAATGGACAAAGTCATGCAGGAATACGAGAAAATTTTCTCCTTACTCACAGAGGTTCCTCTACACTGTTAGGACAAGCACTCCATTGATCTGACCCCTGATGCACCACTGCCTGATGTTACCATACCTCATGTGACTACACAAACAGAATCCACACAAGTAATGTCTAAAGCTGATAAGGAAACAAAATTTACTAATTGCATCCAGCATGTCCGCCTGCAGGTCCATGACATCTTCGACAACAGAATATGCCTCATCTCATGGAGGATCTCAACGCAATGGGGAAAATTTCTTCTTAAGGATGGAGGAGTGATCCAGGTGGATATAGGTGGCCACCCACCTATTCCATTTGGACCTGCACCATCAATTCTTGCAGCTTTTCACATTTAGCACAACTTACTATTTTTAGCAGGTTTTCGGGTCCTCCACTCATGTAGCCATTTTTGGGCCTTAATGATCAAGGTGGATATTGGTGGCCACCCATCTATTCCATTTGAAGCCCCACCATCATCTCTTTCAATTTTTAAGTTGCGGCACAACTTACTATTTTTAGCAGTTTTTCGGGTCCTAAACTTCTGGAGCCATTTTGAGGCCCTAAACGACGTTTTTTCGGAAACTCGGGAGCAACATGGGTCCATGGATGAATGTTTCTCACACCAAAATCATTAGTGCTCGGAAAAATATTTCTAATGAGCTATTGAGTGCATCAAACAAAGATCAGATGCCAAAGTTACGTCCCCGGGAAATTGAAACACCAATTTACCCAAACGGGGCCCACAGTTTTGGGACTTCATCTCCTAGGGTTAGGCTTTTGGATGTTTAGAGTTCTCTACTATTTATCAATAATAAATAGGCCCTTGAGCCTCATTGTAACATATTTCAAAGGCCCGTAGCCACCACATCTCTTCTTAGAGATAAGCTACCGGCACCCTAGCTAGTTTATTTCCATTTTTTCTGTAAGCAAATTTTAGTTCTTTGATATTAATGAAATTAAGTGTTATTTCCATTGCATATTTTTGTTTATGGTTATATGTTTATTTTATTGCGCTCCTACATAAATCTGTTCAGTGGTATCAGAGCGGTCTGCTCTTTCTTTGTTTTTCTTTGCATGTCCCCAACGCGGTCAAGGTATAAGGAGTTAGGGCTAGACCTGGATGAACCCTTGCAATATCAGCCACACAAACCCTAACGACCTCCCATGGTGGAAGAAAAAAAATATGAGGGAGCAAGATATCCTATCAAAATATTGCTCAAGGAGGCCCTCAAGAAACAAAGGAATGCGATGCTGGATAACTTTGCTCAGATCCTTCAACGACTGCCCACCTACGGTGCATCTGCATCCAACAACCACTCTGGATATGCCACTCCCTTCAAGGTATAGGTAAACTTTGACATTCCTGTATTTGAAGGTCGAATAGATGCAGACGTTGTAGATAGATGGTTGAATTGGGTGGAAGGTTATTTATCGGTCCATGATTTCTCTGACTGAGAAAATACTATTTTTGCACTCCTCAAAGCTACCCCCCACATCAAAGACTGGGGGGAAACCTACTGTAACCAAGAGGATGAAGGGGAACCCTCTATGTTCTCATCCACACCCACTTGGAATTCATTCCGAGATAGCATCAAGGAACAATATTACCCTGTGCGGAGCTATGAGGACACATACATCCAATGGACAACACCGCGGCAATAAAGGGATGAAGATGTGCACAAACTGATGAATATGTTCCATACCCTGTGCACAAAGTTGGGTATTAAAGATTCAGAGAGACATTTGGTGCTCAATGTTGGGAAAAATAATGAGAGGGGGGGTGAATCAGTATTTACTGCATATTCAAAACTTTTAATTTTTCTTGCTTCTAAAACCCATACGCTACTTTCCTGAAACAGACTTGCGTATATACGCGGATATCCTTTATGAAACTCGCGTATACACATATATCTAATTATGTCATTAGTTCTTCACTTAAATCATTCCATCATTCATTCATCAGATGTTTAATAAACAATAAACATGTGCAGTAAGAACGGAGTAAACCATCACACAAAGCATCACACATGAACACCAGGATTTTTAGGTGGAAACCCAAGTCAGGAGAAAACCACCGCTGCAGTTGCTCAGCCTTCAATATTTTATTATAGAGAAAACATCTTACAACATATGTGCCGGTGCAGACTCTACCAGCACGCAGGCACCCACCTGCGCTCGTTTACCAGCCTCTCCTGGAAGGGAGCTCCAACCCCCTGACTCGTTTACCAGCCTCTCCTGGAAGGGAGCTACGACCCCCTGATCTCGTTTACCAGCCTCTCCTGGAAGGGAGCTACAACTCCCTGACTGAAGGCTACAACCTTCAGCACCACCTTGGACCACGTTTCATCAATTTTCACACTGGATCCAACAACTTCAATAGAACAACACTTGCAGGCCACATTTCATCATATTTTCAGACTGGACCCTTTCCATACTTTTAAGCTCAAACATACATCACCAACAGATACTTATTAATTCAGACAACACAGATCAGATAGCAGAAACATAACATAATAGATCAGACATATCATACCCCTTGCTTCAGCAAACCCTAGTTTGCATACGCGCTTTCACTTCACTGATGTATCGTATATACGCGCTTCCGTTCACACAAACCAGCGTATACCTCTGTACATATTTCATTGCGCATATGCGGTTTCTCTTCAGAGAAGCCGCGTATATACGCGCTTACTCTGCGACGAACTAGTGTATAGATCTTCAACCATTATAGAGTAGCATACTCCTTCAGATCAGACATTCAGTTCAGATTTACCCTTTTACTTCAGACAGATGTTCGCCTCATTTCAGATCTAAGTCTTCCATAATCAGATCTAGTAAGTACATTTCAGATCTAGATCCCCTTCTTCATCATTGGTGCATCATACATTCAGATTTATCTTCAAGTGTAACCCTTTCCATTCAGATCTACTTCAGAGAGAAGTATTCATTCAAGCTCAGACATCTTGCTCCCACACTTATGATTTGCACAATGAATTTCTTCTCTTTATATAGGTTTACCCTTTCTCAATACCATGAGCCCCTTTTTCAATACCATGAGCCAAAACAATACCATGAGCCCAAAACTACATTACTTCCGATGGTATTCCTGGATGGGGTCAATTAGACGAATCATTACCCAATACAATGGGTCAATACCATGGTGGTTACCCCTGGTTTTGCACTTTTTGAGCGCTTTTTCCCATACGCGACTTGGCACGTTCTTTTCCGCGTGCATACACGACTTCCCCTAGACAGATCCGCGTATTCCTTGAAACATACTCTTTTCATCATATATTTAGCACATGCTGAATTTCTTTCTTCATTGCCTTCTATACTCACTGTAGATACATCAGTTTTAGTTCATCAAGACATATTCTATCAAGCACAACTTCATCCAGTAAGTTGCCATTATCTTCATCAAGAGGATTGTCAACATTCATCATCATATTTCTAACAAACATCATTTACCAAGTCCATCACGTCAAGAATAACTTCATCAGGTGGTTTTCCATCAAGGACAACACATGTCAACTGTCTCATGTCTTCATCTTCATTCAATGGGTTGCCATCAAGGACAACATTTTGCATCATATTGCCAACAATCTCCCCCTTTGGACTTGATGGCAACCACGATGGTGTTTGATCACCACAAAAGATAGGTACATTAAGAATATAATGACACCATGTCACTCTCTCCATTTTTGACACCATTCTTTGTCTTCATTCAAACACCATGTCACTCTCCCCCTTTGACATCAAGGGCAAAGGGTGGATCAAGAACCAACATACTCTCCCCCTGTTCTCCTCATGTGGAAGAAGCGCTCTGCAGATCTGATGAATACTGAAGTGACCAAGCTCCCCCTGAGTTCATGCTGAATCTTCAAACATATTTTCCAATGAAGTACATGACTCTATGAAGTTCCTATCACCAAATACTTACATCAAATATCCAACTAAGTGGATTTACAGATGAGACTCAACTACCCAACCAAGTGGGTTTACAAATTTGACTCAGCTACTCAACCAAGTGAGTTTACAAAATTTGACTCAGCTACCCAACCAAGTGGGTTTACAATTTTGACAAGTCCTTACATGACTGAATATTACAAATTTTACATCATGGGTCTCAACAAGACCTTTCATCAAACTACAAATACAACTTTAAGACCAGCACCAGAAAGTCCTCAATAAAGAGAACATATTTCAGAACCATCATAATGCCAACAATGCATTATACTCAACAAGGCTAATGCTCCCCCTGAAACTGTGCATCCAAGCATCCTTTTCATATGACTAAGGCTCCCCCTTAGTTTGTGCATCCTGAACACTTTCACCAACAAATCATCAAGGCATCTTTATCAAAACATTAGAAATAGAATTATGAGAACTGGAACACCACCAGAGATACCAAACATTATCAGAGATACCAAACAGCACTGCAGCTATGCTGAAGAGAGCTGACTCCAAACAGAAATTTGTCAGCAATCAGACATACGCGGTTTTCTGTGCAGGAACTCGCGTATATACGCGACTGTGTTTTAGGAAACCCGCGTATCCAAAACCATCTTCTATATTTTAACCAGATTTGATCCACTGTGAGAAAAAACAGTGTTCAGCTTCTTTCTGGGATATTTAAATGCCTCCCTGGAATACAGATAGATAGAACATAGTAGTTGTGTCTTCAAGCGTCATCCAATGGTTGTAGCATAAGTACATTAGTCACCAAGCCTTCAGATTCTTTGCAGCATCAATACAATCTTTCCAAGAGAGATTATCATACCAGAACAACATCTTCAAATATGTGTCAATCATCCATGTGGTCCAATATCACCATGATCATGAAGTAACATATGCAGGCAAAAGATCTCAACCATAGTAACAAACTCTGCATGATCTATTCTTATTTTTGAATCAAATGACATCCAACTCATCCATTTGTGAGCACAAAAGATATTTATCAACAACTAGGGCTCAAAATATCATCATAATAAACCATGTACCAAGTCATCATCATTTGAGCATGAGTATCACAAAAACCAAGAATAAGCAGTCATATTGCCAACAATGCAATCATTAGTATTCAACCTGCTACTCCCCCTGGACTGGTGCTCCTTCTTGTGCAACCTGAAAACGTTCATCAGCAAGTCGTCAGCAACAATCTCTGCATGGGCTGCCCTTATCTCCAAATTATAGGACTTTCATCTCAACAATGAATACTCTTCATCAACAAGCAAACAGGACTCATCCACAATCTTCAACACAAGACACCATGTATCGTTTCCTCATTATTTAGAACTGAGAAACTAAGCTGAAATTGAGTCAATAACACAGTTATTAACAGTCAGACTGATGCTTCCCAACAAGACATTCACTGCTTTGGCATTGATTTCATACTTATTCCTTTCTGCTGCATCGGTAGGAATACTTGCTGGGTATTGATAACCTTCTTCCACGATTGCCCATACATCTGCACCAAGACTTTGCAGATATGCTTTTGTTCGTACCTTCCAGAATATCATATTGCTTCCATTGAATAGAGGTGGCCTTATAGACATCACTCCTTCTTGACTTCCCATTGCGACAGATCTCCTTCAAGCGATCAAGCTTCTGCAGAAGGACCCGCTCTGATACCAATTGTTGGGAAAAATACTGAGAGGGGGGGATGAATCAGTATTTACTGCATATTCAAAACTTTTAATTTTTCTTGCTTCTAAAACCCATACGCTACTTTCCTGAAACAGACTTGCGTATATACGCGGATATCCTTTATGAAACTCGCGTATACACAGATATCTAATTATGTCATTAGTTCTTCACTTAAATCATTCCATCATTCATTCATCAGATGTTTAATAAACAGTAAACATGTGCAGTAAGAATAGAGTAAACCATCACACAAAGCATCACACATGAACACCAGGATTTTTAGGTGGAAACCCAAGTCGGGAGAAAACCACCGCTGCAGTTGCTCAGCCTCCAATATTTTATTATAGAGAAAACATATTACAACATATGTGCTGGCGCAGACTTGACCAGCACGCAGGCACCCACCTGCGCTCGTTTACCAGCCTCTCCTGGAAGGGAGCTCCAACCCCCTGACTCGTTTACCAGCCTCTCCTGGAAGGGAGCTACGACCCCCTGATCTCGTTTACCAGCCTCACCTGGAAGGGAGCTACAACCCCGTGACTGAAGGCTACAACCCTCAGCACCTCTATGGACCATGTTTCATCAATTTTCACACTGGATCCAAAGCTTCCTTTAGGACACCACTTGCAGGCCACATTTCATCACATTTTCAAACTAGACCCTTTCCATACTCTTAAGCACAGTCAACCATGAAACAGATACATATAACTCACTGACAGATATCAGTAAACCAGCAGAACAGATCAGACATTTCTTACCACAGACTTCAGCAAACCCTAGTTTGCATACGTGCTTTCACTTCACTGATGTCGCGTATATACGCGCTTCCGTTCACACAAACCAGCGTATACCTCTGTACATATTTCATTGCGCATACGTGCTTTCTCTTCAGAGAAGCCACGTATATACGCGCTTACTCTGCGACGAAATAGCGTATAGATCTTCAACCATTATAGAGCAGCATACTCCTTCAGATCAGACATTCAGTTCAGATTTACCCTTTTACTTCAGATAGATGTTCGCCTCATTTCAGATCTAAGTCTTCCATAAGCATATCTAGTAAGTACATTTCAGATCTAGATCCCCTTCTTCATCATTGGCGCATCATACATTCATATTTATCTTCAAGTGTAACCCTTTCCATTTAGATCTACTTCAGAGAGAAGTATTCATTCAAGCTCAGACATCTTGCTCCCACACTTATGATTTGCACAATGAATTTCTTCTCTTTATATAGGTTTACCCTTTCTCAATACCATGAGCCCCTTTTTCAATACCATGAGCCAAAACAATACCATGAGCCCAAAACTGCATTACTTCCGATGGTATTCTTAGACGGGGTCAATTAGACGAATCATTACCCAATACAATGGGTCAATACCATGGTGGTTACCCCTGGTTTTGCACTTTTTGAGCGCTTTTGCCCATACGTGACTTGGCACGTTCTTTTCCGCGTGCATACGCGACTTCCCCTAGACAGATCCGCGTATTCCTTGAAACATACTCTTTTCATCATATATTTAGCACATGCTGAATTTCTTTCTTCATTGCCTTCTGTACTCATTGCAGATACATCAGTTCTAGTTCATCAAGACATATTCTATCAAGCACAACTTCATCCAGTAAGTTGCCATTATATTCATCAAGAGGATTGTCAAAATTCATCATCATATTGCTAACAAACACCATTTACCAAGTCCATCACGTCAAGAATAACTTCATCAGGTGGTTTGCCATCAAGGACAACACATGTCAACTGTCTCATGTCTTCATCTTCATTCAGTGGGTTGCCATCAAGGACAACATTTTGCATCATATTGCCAACACTCAAGTATTATGGTTGTCAGCACAAACACATTCAGGAGGAAATGGAGTTCCTTGAAATTACATTGCTTGACATGACATATCGCTATGCTGCCAAGATCGAGCATAAATTTAAGTAGAAGAAGCGAGACTTTGGATCTATGAATCTGAAAGGTGCCCCTGAACCGAAGAACAAGGGGTAAGGCCAAAGTGGTGTGACTCAGAACAACACCAAAAATCCAAAAAAGGACATAGGGAAGTGGTGTCAATTTCATAACAACCCCTCTCATAGAAAAAATGAGTGTGGGGCCAAACAATCATTGGTGGTCGAACTAAAGGCACCCGAATTAGATGCATTCTCTGATCCTAAGTCATAACTAGACAAAGGTAATGAAAAAGGGATGCAAATCATTGATGTGGATCCCAGTGCCATTTTTTCCACCATCAAGATCCAGAGGGAGGATCTAGAGGATCTAGAGGAGGGGGAGCGCCTCTTCCATTCGCAGATGTGGGTGAAGGGTTCTCCGCTACAATTTCTTGTTGATAGCAGAAGCCAAAAAAACCTCATTTCAGTAGAGGTTGTGAAGCGGCTTGGCCTACTGACCATAACACACCCACATCTATATACCATCGGGTGGCTCCACCCAAGGAGAGATCTCTGCATCCGCCAGTAGTGTCACCTTCCATACAGTATCAAGCCATTCATGGATGAGGTATTGTGTGATGTTGCTCCTCTTGATGTAGCTGATGTATTATTGGGCCAACCATACTTGGGAGGCAACATGTTGTGTATGAGTCTAGGCCTCATGTTGTTGTTGTTACTTTAGGAAATAACTTGTACAGGATACTGGAGGTAGTACCGCCTCCTGTCATCCCTTTGACTACTGAAAAACAACGTAATAAGATTGTTTCCCAAACTAAGAAATTTATTTTCCTTATAACTTTCTCATAGGGAAAGAAGAATATTTGGCCACAACCTCGAAACAGGGCTCCCCTGCATGGCTGCAGCAGATAGACAAATTCATGGAGGAATAAGAGGAAATTTTCTCCTCACTCATAGAGGTTCCTCTACACTGTCAGGACAAGAACTCCATTGATCTGACCCCTGACGCACCGCTGCCTGATGTTTTCATACCTCATGTGACTACAGAGACATAATCCACACACATACTATCTAAGGTTGATAAAGAAACCAAATTTAATAATTTCATCTAGCATGTATGCCCGTAGGTCCATGACATCTTCGACAACAGAACATGCCTCATCTCATGGAGGATCTCAATGCAATGGGGACCATTGCTTCTTAAGGAGGGAGGAATTATTCAAGTGGATATCGATGGCAACTCACCTATTCCATTTGGACCCACACCATCAATTCTTGCAGCTTTTCACATTTAGCACAACTTACTATTTTTAGCAGGTTTTTGGGTCCTCCACTCCCAGAGCCATTTTGGGGCCTTAATGATCCAGGTGGATATTGGTGGCCATCCACCTATTCCATTTGGGCCCCCACCATCATTTCTTTCAGTTTTTAAGTTGCGGCACAACTTAGTTTTTTTAGCAGTTTTTCGGGTCCTGAACTTCTGGAGCTGTTTTGAGGCCCTAAATGACATTTTTTGGTAAAATCGGGAGCAACATAGGTTCATGGACTGATGTCTCTCACACCAAAATTTTTATTGCTCGGATAGATATTCCTAACAAGCTATTCATCGTGTCAAACAGAGATTGGATTCCAAATTTACATCCTCGGGAAGTTGAAACACTAATTTACCCAAACAGGACCCATAGTTTTGGCACTTTATATCCCAGGGTTAGGTTTTTGGATGTTTAGAGTTCTCCACTATTTCTAAATAATAAATATGCCCTCGAGCCTCATTGTAACACAGTTCAGAGGCCCGTAGCCATCACATCTCTTCCTAGAGATAAGCTACCAGTGCCCTAGCTAGTTTATTTCCATTCTGTCTGTAAGCAAATTTTAGTTCTTTGATATTAATGAGATGAAGTTTTATTTCCACCACATCTTTGTATTTATGGTTATATGTTTATTCTATTGCATTCCTGCATAAATCTGGATCATGCATCCAGTGAAATCTTGCCAAGTTAGTCCCAGCATAGCCTTATGATTGAATTTGCAAGCTAGTTTTTTCAAATTATTTTTGCAAGATTTAAAGCAAGCTAAATTTCAGATGGACATTTGTAGGTCTTAAGGCATCTTAGAGTAACGTAAAATAATCCTAATTATACATTTAATATATAATAACATGCAGTAAAGCTATCTCATAATCTAATGTGAAAGAGTCCTAATCTAACATATGAACTATATAAAAATATGCAGAAGAAAAGAAACTCCTACTAGGTTGTGTTTAGATTTAATTATTTTTGTTGCTTATGTAAGAGTGGGAAGTGCCTCAATTAGCCTTCCACTGAAGAAAAAGGTAGAAAAGGGCCATATCTCACTATGTCATTTTTTTAAGATTATTTGAGCAAAAAAAACTGTGCCTGCTATATTGGGCCTAAAAGGATTATTATTTATTTATTTTGGTTTCCTTCTTAAATTGGGCCATTTGTATTATATTAATGGACTTTGAGAAGAATAAACATGGACCTCCTCTTTCTTCGATGCTCATGATATTGCATAAAAGAGGAATACTGTAAATGTAATTCAAGAACCAAAAAATATTGATAGCAATTTGGATTCAGTATTAATGTAATCCAAGAATCTCATCACGGTCACGGATGTTTGAATTCAGTATTATTCTAATAATCTATGAGTATTTCAAGGCATAAAAATATTTAAATTCAGATTTCTGTGAATAGAATGTGAAAATTCCAAACTACCACTAGCAGTGATGCAGAATTACAACATACACTAACACCCAAGTATTGTTCATATCGAATGGTTGTATAAATAAATTCTTTAACATTCAATTATGATCACCAATCTGTTGAAATACCAATGCACAAAGATGCTCAATACTGTCACAGATGTTTGAGTTCAGTATTATTCTAATAATCTGTTAGTATTGCAAGGCATAAAAATATTTAAATTCAACATTCTGTAAATAGAATGTGAGAATTCCAAATTTTCACGGATGTTTGAGATCATTATTATTCTAATAATATGTGAGTATTTGAAGGCATAAAAATATTTAAATATCAGTATTCTATGAATAGAATGTGAGAATTCCAAACTACCACTGGCAGTGATGCAGAATTACAACACACTGACACCCAAGTCTTGTTCATATCAAATGAATGTATAAATTCGTTAACATCTGGTTTTGATCACCAATAAATTGAAATACCAATGTATAAATATGCTTAGTACTCTTTCGAATACCACAAGCACTCATCAAAAACTAAATTGAAAGATGGTATTAAACCTGATATAATATGACAGTGAGAGACACAAATAAATTGAGTTTGATTCTGATCTAAACTTACACTATAGACCATAGCTAATTCATTGAACATTTGAGACAAATTGAATTGAAAGATGCTATTAAACCTGATATGACAGTGAGGGGCACAAATAAATATAGGCCAAGCATGGCTTTATCCTGGTTCACTTTCTATGCTAAGCACTTGTGCACAAAATAGTTGAGATGTCAACTTACACTATAGATCTCACAACTAATTCATTGAACACTTGAGACAAGTTGAATTGGAAGACGTTGTTAAACTTGATATGATAGTGAGGGAAGACAAATAAATCTAGGCTGATCTCACAGCTAATTCATTGAACACAAATAAATATAGGCCGATATCACAGCTAATTCATTGAACACTTGAGACAAGTTGAATTGGAAGATGCTATTAAACTTGATATGACAGTGAGGGAAGAGAAATAAATATAGGCCAAGTAGGGCCTTATTGGCTTATCTATTTTCAATAACAAATTGAGTATGATTCAGATCTAAAATTACACTATGATAGCTAGCTAACACTGAGACAAATTGAATTGAAAGATGCTATTAAACCTAATATGAGAGTGAGGGGACACAAATAAATCTAGGCCAAGCATAGCCTTATGAGCTTATCTATTTTCTAGCCGAGGAGATGGTGTGCAATTTCCATACTCAGGGTCGAGATTTAGGTTCAACAGATGTTGATTAGCTATCCTCTTTTTTAGAAGATTAAAGAAATTTGTTCACTTTGAAAATCTTCAGTTTTTGTAGGATATCCAGTTAAATAAAGAGCAACAAATTCAAACAAAAACTGAATCCATATCAATAGAATCCAATCCTTTCACAGTTTGTCATAGAATTAGAATATAAAATAACTTTTAAATGCCTCAATATGAAAATATAGACCATTCTTGTGGTACAAAATTCATTAAAAGGATCTCACTAAGGATTTAGCAACCATGCTTTTTTAACTCATCCATGTCTTTTGTATTTTGTTACAGTATGTCATGTACTTGGAAGATGGTCAAATAATCTATGGTAAAAGTATAGATAATGCTCATGAGTTGAGCATGTTGTCAAAACTGAAGCAGCAATTTGGTAATCAATTAACATCAAAGATGGAGAGTATGGTTAAATATATATTACAGACAGAGGTGAACCAATATAGCTTCAAGGCATACTTGAATAATAATCCAAATATCCATCCTAGAATAAACTTGGATTCCAGAGTATTTAATTTCACATTTTGGCCACCTTTCAAATCTCCTAAACCTAGTTTTCCTTCGGAGATGATTAAATGTGTTGACACATTCAAAGAGTTTTATTATACATATACTCAACATCGATAGCTTAGGGTTAGTTCTATAGACAGACTATCATATTTTGTCATTTTAATCCAATGCCAACATGATTTTCCCAGAATATAAAGTATAGTATGCATATTCCCATGTCAAATTTGGATCTAGCTACTTGCTAAACAAAATAATTTGCACCATTCAAGCATCAATGCTATTTTATAAGTTGTATGGTTCACATTTATGGAATTAATGATAGAAGAAAAGGTAAAATTATATGGATTACAGAGTTGTATTTAGAGAGCAAGGTTTCCTCCCTTGTACTTACAGGCAAGAATAGGACATGTGTTGTGGGATACTAGACAACCACTGTGTGTCCTGAAGGAATAAGTGGCTTCCACATGACACATTACAAAGGAAAAATAAGTATAAAAACATTTTACAAGGCACAGGTTGGATCCATGCAGTGAAACATTTTGATAAGGCTTACAACAATTTGAAATAGCTAATGCATATCCTGGTGCAAAACTCTATTGTAAGATGTACCTGATGCTTCGAAAAGATGTAGACCGCTGAATCAATAGCAATTTTCTTGGAGACCTTCTATTGTATGATACATAAGTTAAGTCATCAGTGTCATGACCTACAACAGGTTGCAAGTACCCTGACACTTTCAAGGTAAGCCAACATTTACAGAAGGACGGACACTTTCCTTCAGAAAATGAGTAAAGGGTTGAAACACTATTTCTCTTAAACATTTTCAATCCCAATTAACATCATCACTTAGATTTAGTCTTTTAGGAGTTGATTAGACCGAAGTTATAAGATAAAAGCTCTATCTAAGATTTAAGTAAGCTACCAAATGAGAACTTGGCCTTATCTGTAGTGTCTATTGGACAAGGTCTGGGAGAAGAAGGCATAATTTTCACTTGAAGAATTGTATGGCCAATTTCTCTTCTCACAGCTTCAATAATATTCATGTCTACAGGATTCCCCGATGTATCTGTGACATAGAACACATTTACAACTTTATCCCGTCATGTTGTAACATCATCTCTGGTAACAGATAGACCATTCTCATGGAAAATGCATGTAATATTAGAAAGCAGGCCAACTCGGTCACTGGTGCAGAGTTCAAGACAAAGTCGCTGATAAAAAGGTTGTTTAGTTTCAGTTTTTCAATGAATGTTATCATCAGAAACTGTAGATGGACTATCAGATTTTTGTCATGTTTGCAATATTTCATAGAAAAAAGTTAGATTACTGATATATTTCAATAGAATAAACCAAGGGCAAGAAAAAACTAACCTTACTGCAACTATCAAGTCTGCATATTACTCTTGCAACGGTGAACCAAATATGCCTCTACCACTTCTTGCAACGCATCCACATCCGACGACTCGAATGTAATCGCGTTGACATATAACACATTTACAGCTTTATCCCCTCATGTTGTACCATCTTCTCTACTAACAGATAGACCATTCTCATGGAAAGTACATGTAATATCAGAAATTAAGCCAACTTGGTCATTAATGCAGAGTTCAAGACAAATTCCCTGTTGAAGAAGGTTGTTTAGTTTAAGTTTTTCAATGAATGTAATCATCAGAAACTGTAGATGGACTATCATATTTTGTCATGTTTTTAATATTTCATAGAAAAAAGGCAGATGAATGATATATTGCAATAGAATAAACCAAGGGCAAGGAAAACCTAACGCTAATGCAACCATCAAGTCTGCATATTACTCTTGCAATGGAGAATCATATATGCCTCTGCCACTTCTTGCAACACATCCACAGCCGATGACTGGAATCTCAAATATGTTTTGAAGTCCTGGGCGATCTCCCTCACTAGGTGCTGGAATGGAAAATTCAACCACACAACACCAGTTTGTAATTTCCATGGGAGGGCTGTTGAATTATCCTGTGCTAATGAACTAGAATGGTAGGCATAACAATGACCCAGACTATTTACCCACCTGAATGAAAGAAATTCAAATTTCAAATATATTTGTGAAAGGTGAGGGTGTGGCGGAGGGGGAGCGACGTGAAGGGAGCGAGGTGGCAGAGGCAGGGCGTGGGGTCCACCAGAGGCGTTGCTATCATCGCCGTCTATTGCGAGGTCTTCCGGTCAGCATCATGGGCGGGGTCCACCTGAAGCTCGGAGAAGTGCAAGGGTTGTCAGAGGGAAGAGTCCCAGAGCTATCTCATAAACCCTTGATTTTTCGAACAAAAGATGCTTCCCTTTGTAAGACCTCTTCCATGCTAATCACACTGAGAACAGATCGATAACAGGTTTCAATGACTCAGCACGCTTATCTCACTTAGATCCGTGTTGATCATCTCTACCCTACGTTACATATTTCGCGTTGATCGGATCTACTCTACCATGTGGTTTTCGCGATGATCAGCTCCACCCTCCCATACGGGTTTCCGGTTGATCGTCTCATTTGTTCCTCCAATAAATGTGTTGATTGACTTTTTTCAAATTAAAAAAATTTCACTCAATTACCTATTCCTCCGTTGGTTCTTTGTTCTTCTTTAGTTGTATTCTTCGATCTTTTTTTTGGATATCTCCACCTCAACAATATTTCTATACATTTCTCACACTCACTTTGTTACTTTGGAGTCTTATACAATGTAGCTTCGATATTCGATCTCTGTTGCGCTTGCATGAAGCTTCTGCAAACTTCTTCAAAAAATTTCTCCTCTTTCAAAGAGTCTTATGCAAGGTAGCCTCCTCTCTACTTCACCAATTTCACTCCATTGCTGCTCTTTGGAAGAGTCTTACTCAAACTAGCTTTAATACCATGACAAAAATTGAAAACCAAAAAGAAGTGGAGCAGAGGATTGTTCTTCTAAATATTATGAATGATTTAAATAAGATTACATTGGCGACATCAACATTAAATCACTTTAGTGAGACTGAACTAAAACTGGACTAAGTGAAACTGAACTAGGACACTTGGATGGAAGGTTTTGACACCTAACAAGTAGTTGGAATTACATTCTGCAAAAGAAATCATGACACCATTGTATCAATTCTATCGAAAATTTTCTTAACATCACCAAAGAATCTTCATCCCAAGAGCATGGTAGTGAGGATTATGATATTGCAAGAATCTTGGATCATATAGCTGAGTATTACGATATAGTAATCTCAGATTATATTAATCCTGAAGTATTCTATGCGCATTATGATATTGCAAGAATATTGGATCCTATGACTTAGGATTACTATACACAAATGTCTGATTATATTAATCCTGAAGTATTCTACTTGTTTTCCAAATTTAGTGGGAACCAATTAGACCATGAAATATCTAAAACTCCTTTGGGAAATCATTTACAGGAATATAGTTTCAGCTCAAATACCCTACATGTTCATACTCCCATGTCTTTTGTTCTAGTTTTTTACATGACATGCTAGAGAACCCAATAGATGTGTGAGACGTTGTAAATTCCCCACTCTAGAATGATTAAGTCCATAATATAGGAACTGTAAAGCACAAAAATTTAAATTACAAATTCAATTTTATAATAAAAATTGAATTGTATATATGTTTATAATATTACTTGAATTTTTTATTGTTTCTTCTTCCTTAAATTGAATTTTATAATACCACTGGAATGGTTTAAAATATTTAAAGTTTTATAATACATTTTGAATGAATCAAAATATATACATGTTTTTGTTAAATTTTTAGATAATCATTAAGGGAAATATTTAATAAGATTTCAATATTTAGTTCATTTACTTTTTATAATATAATATGATATATTTGTTTAAAATATTAATAGTGCCCATAAATTAAATAAGAATAACAAAATTATGTTTGGTAATAAATTTAAGCTTCTTTGTATGTTAGATTTACCGAGTTTATAATGATTATGATATTGTAAGTGGACTAAAATATTATGATGCATTGTTAAATAAAAATTAAATTTTATTCATATTTTCAATTTTATAATATTCAAAGGGTTTATAGTTGATGGTTGGAAGCTAGGAGTTTTTTTTATCATTGGAAAATGTTTAATAATTTTTTCATTATTTAACAAGATTTAATTCTTATAAAGGTATCTTTAAAACCATGAGAGAACTTTGACATAATTTACTGACTCAAGCATATATAAGTGGATCAAAATCCATAATCATGTACTTCTTCAAATGTAATAATAACTTTATTGCTCATAATTTTCACTTGCATACCCCGAAAGTCTAGGAGAAATCGAGTAAGCAAGAGTTTACATATTAGCAAATAAAGGTGAATTCACTAATGTTGAATTTGTGGCTTTTTTTTGGATGACTAGGTGTTTGTTACTGACTATACCAAGACTCAACATAATCAATACTTATATACCATCAAGTTGTAATGGAATATAAAATCTCCTTTGGGTAAAGTCTTCCTTGAAAGGAATGAGGATAAACGAGAGATACTGAGAAACGAGTGAAATAGATGTATATATACCAAGTTTTTACTTTTCAACCACTATATTTTTAGTTAAAATTATCACTCACAATGACCCTTAAATGCATTGTGTTATTGCCGATGTATACAAAGTAATTTTTTTAATTTTAAGGACCCCTTCTTTGGCTAGACCTCCTAAATGCAAATTAATAAAAAAGGGTTTTCAAGGTATTTGATACGAAAACCTTGAAAATATATATATGTCATACCAACGTTCCAATCTCATATTTAATACCATGACTTATCAAATATTTGACACTATATTTTTGTAATGTTACATATATTTCATACTGTTATGTTGCCACGTAAACAAGAGGTCATGGGCTTTGGTAACACTTTCAAATGCATGTGACTTATAGTTACATAGCTCATCTTAGTGTGTAACATCTCCCTTGGCCATGTGATGTGCCAAAGAGGGAAAAATTATGATTTAGCTTTGAGATTTGATAGTGAGGATTCTTTTGTTGTTTAGTTAGGGTAACTATTCCCCCCCTCCCCATTCCATCTCCTTCACCATTGCAACTTGGTGTTTTTCTAGAAATGCTCTACAAAAGACCAAGTGTTTCCTGTCTTTTGACTTCCAGTCCCCTTGAAGTTTTTATGGCATCCATTTTTTGAATGATGGTCTGGCTATTACTATTTCTAAGGTCGGTGTGGCTTGAAGTAGTGGCGCAGTCAGTCATCCAACATGTAACAATCAAGCTCAATTTCCTTTTCCATAGATTATCAATTACTCATAACTAATAAGTTTATGTTGTTGTGTAGGTTTAGGGCTTGGAAAATAGCTTTGAATATATTCCTTTTCTTAAACACTATTGGTTTATTCTTCCTATGTTGAAGAGATTTTGGTCTTGCGTGACCATTTTCCATACCAAAGAAATAATTAGCCCCTAAATTCAGAGTATAGCTCTAGTTTTTCTACCAAGTAGGGTTTTCTGAGGTAATTACATCAACTTTTCTATCATACCCCCTAATCTTATCTGTGATTTCCCTTATATGTCTTTAAGCATTTTCATTTTTGTAAAAATCCTCCTAACTCACAATTTTCCTCTTTTTCTTGTGCAGACTTGAGTATGCCATTCTTATCTATTGTTTTTTGAAGGCCAAGGCTTACATTCTCTACAGGTATAAGGTATTATTTCCCTTAAACTACTCACCTTTGACTATTATAATTTTGTAATGGTATGACTTAAATAGCAAGATCTAAACCTTTTCTTCCATAATTTCAGGGCTGCGAGTTCATTCTATCAACTATGAAGGATAGATACCCTGAGCAGTAGGTACCCATATCCACTCATATTCTTATTACAATTTATAATTGAGATTTTATTTTTAGGGATGGATACTCGAGACCATCCTTTCCACATAAGTTATATTTTTACAAGGGCTTGGAGTCTCATCCATCATCTAAATTATCATAGGGAGTTCTTAAAAACACAACCCCTTATTATCTTAGGGCTTTTATGTAATTTTTTTTGTTTTTAATTCATTTCTACTTCTAACATAGTTATTTCTCTTGTTGGGTTACAGGTTAATCCAAGTCTACCATCTGGTGGTTTTCTGTGGGAAAGTTTCAAAGTATACCTACCCTAAATTACTCCAAGTACCATTCACTTAATAAATGTATCCTTATCTTCCTCTTTTTTTATGTTTTAGGGACAAAAATACTAGGTGCTATTCATAGGCTAGTTATTACCAATGCAACATCTCACTTCATTATCCTTGTATCTATAATTTTTTACATGTAAATCCCAATAGCTAAGCAAGTAGCTACTCAGATTTGAATCATATTTTATTTAAATGTATTATTTTAGTTGATGTTGACGATGCTGGAAATCTTCCAATACAGGGGGAATCCCTGATATGAACTCCCAACTAGACCTCACATTGTTTGAAGTATGAGCCATATCGAAATAGTCGGCCTGACCACCATTATTCTTAGAGATTTTCCTTGGTTGCAATTATCAACATAAGTGATTATGCAAACAACCTTTCAAACAAACAAGTAAGTTGACACTATGAGATATACAATTGTAATGTGTATAAGGTTCTTCCACGAACATAGTAGAAATATTGATCCTTTAAGAGAAAAATAATAATAATATCCTACAAGAGACACACAACATCATAAAAAGAATCGTTTCTTAACTTGCGAAACAGTTCACAAGATATAAAGGAACATAAAAGCAAGTAACAATTCACATTCAACAAGATGCATACCAAAGGCAACGAAATAATTCATTTTCACTAGTATCTATAAAAATAAGAATACACCAAAAACAATTAAACAATATTCTTACAATCATTCATGACATATTCATGAAAGTGCACCGACTCCAAGAGCTTAAAATATTAAGTGAACAATCCAAGATACACATATACAATGATGCAACACTAGCACCAATAGTGGACTGTTAAGCCACTACGTTCTCCTCCAAAGAATGATCTTCTCTCCCATGCCATGCTAGAGAAGCCAAGGTGAAAAATACAAAATACCTTTGCTTGAGTTATGCGAGTTTATTTATAACAAATGAGGTGACAATTCACCTCCCATGTGTTAGGCCCCTATATTACTAGTATAGTCCCTTATTATTGTTAGTGTAACCACCTTATTGTTATTATTGTATCCTTGTAACCCCCATATTTTTATTATTGTGCCCTTAAATTATTATTGTTAGGTCGTCTAGGATTACATTGTGGCCCCACTAGGATTATATTATGGCCCCATGGGCTCCTATATATAGAAAGGAGGTTTTGTAATTTGTATCATCCAAGAATTGTTCATTCATGTAATGTATTGGAGTTTGCCCCCTTTAAGTGCCTTATTTCTAAGGCGTTGATATCTCTTTCATTCTATTTTTGGAGTTGGTTTCACAACATTTGGTATCAGAGCTTTAGATTCTAAGGTTTCGCTGCTCCAAATAGGTCATTGTGGTATTTTCACTATAATTTTTTTTCTACGAAGGTTCAGAAGCTGAAATTTTATAGAGCGAAGCCAAAATCGGGAGGAACATCGTCACAAAATTTTAGAGCTTGGTGCACAATATTTTTTGAGATATGATTTGTGAAAGTTAGGGCTTGTTGCAGGCTCCTGAATTTAACCTAAACATGTCATCGTGGAATTTTCGCTATAATGTTTTTTCTACGAAGGTTCAGAAGCTGAAATTTTTACAGAGTGATGCTAAAATCATGAGGAACGTCATCTCAAAATTTCAGAGCATGGTTCGCAATAGTTTCGGAGATATGGTCTATGGAAGTTAGGGCTTTTGCAGGCTCCTCAATTTCATCTCAAAGAGGTGATCATGGGAAAATCTTCATAACTCTCTCTCTGAGCATCGGATTGGAATGATTTAAAAATTGGATGAAAGTACATGGACTGTAGTTACCTCTCTATCAATTTCAAAGCTAAAGGAGGAAACAGTGACACGTGGCAAGTCATAAAATTTCAGTCTATTGAACTAGTCCATAATTTGGTCATTGTAGGAGATTGGATATAAATTTTCCTTGAAGAATCCAAATTAGGTCAGACCTGTGCCATTTGAAAGAAGCTTCAGAGGGATACTACAGGGCTGAATTTTAGATATTGAGGATCTGTAATTATAGAGATAATTCAATTTAAATATCTAGCTGCTCAAAAGCAAGTAAAAGGTGTGTAATTTTTTTTCTGAATTGCATAAGTCTTGTTTGAAGAATCAAGTTGAATTGATTCCAAGGGCATATTGTAGAATAGATATCAGTATTGGATTCTAAAATGGCCCCTAAAAATATTTCAACACCCATTAAACCTTTAGAAGGCTCTACTATGACTCATGAAGAAGAAGAAAAATGGCAACATGACATATCAAAATTACAAGAGAAAGTGCAACAAATTGCACTCTTGCAAAGAGCAAGAAAAAATGACATGGAAGTTTTGAAGAAAGGTGTCGAAACTAAGATGAATGGTTTGAAGAAAAGCATGGAATCTAAGATGGATGACATGGAAGCTAAGATCGATGAAAAAATGGAAAACATGAAGAATGATCTAAAAGCAGACATGGAAGGTTTGACAAAGTTGATACAATAAATGTTTCCTAATGTTGAAAAGATAGTAGAGGAAACTCATGATGAGAACAAAATAAATGTTAATCGTGATTTCATAAACTATAATGTTGGAGGGAAGAACCACCATATTCCAAAAATGGATATGAGGAAGTTTGATGGAAAGGATCATGTAACATGGATACTACAGATGGAGAAATTTTTTTACCTCAATAATGTGCAAAACACACAAAAGGTACGCATTGCAACTTTAATTTTAGAACAAAATACATTTGTATGGTATCGATGGCTTTTCTCCCATAAAAAAATTGTCACTTGGTCAATTTTTACAGAGGAAATGATAGCACATTATGAGGATACAAATAGCAACACCTTCCTTAGCCAATTGATAAATCTCAAACAAAAGTGTTCAATGGGGGAGTGCATTGAGGACTTCCAAAATTGAATATAAGGGTAACTGATATTCCTGAGGAACACAGGATTGATCTCTTCATAGATACTTTAAAGGATAACATCCAACATGAAGTTCGTGTTTTGGAACTTGATTCATTGGTGAAGGCATTTAGGTTGGAAAGAAAAATTGAATGTAAAATTATGGCGACAAGGAAGCCTACCACTCACTTCTATAAGGAGGGAAATGTTGCTACTCCTAGATTTACACAACCTACAAGGATTACACCATAAAAATTGGAAGAAAAAAGAGCAAAAGGGCTTTGCTACAGTTGTGATAGAAAATACACTGAAGGTGATAAGAGTGCTGAGAAGAAATTATTTTACATAGATTTTGAAGAGGAAGAAGAAAATGAACAAGAACCTTCAAAAGAAGAGGATATACACCAAGAACCAACCATAGAAGAGGAATAAATGAGTTTGACCATATCATGTAATGCATTGGCAGGAATTACCACTCCTCAAACTCTTAAGATAGAAGGACATATCAAGAAGAAAAAGGTAATAGTGTTTATTGATTTAGGTAGTACCCATAATTTTATTCATTTTAAGGTAGCCAAGGAATTGAATTGTTTCCTATACCCAGCACCAGAATGTCAAGTGATGATTGAAAATAGAGGAACTATAAATTTCTCTGGAAAATGCCATAATATCAAGCTAACCATGGGGGAATATGTATTTAATAGTCCAATGCTTTCCATTCCTATGGGAGGTGCTGATGTTGTATTAGGAGTACAATAGTTACAATCTTTGGGGACGGTAGCTTTTAATTTTCAAGAAATTTTCTTGAAATTTTTTTCAGAAGGAAAGGAAGTCAAATTATGGGGTATTGCAGGGAAACCAGGAAAGATAATAAGCTCTAATGTCATGACAAAGCTTCTAAAGAAATAACAACGAAGCGTAATTTCACAATTATGCTCACCAGAAGTTCCAACATCAAAATCATCTATTTTTGCAGATCTCCAGAAAGTATTGGACAATCATTCCAAGGTGTTTGAAACTCCCAAAGGACTCCCACCTATTCATGATCATGATCATGCTATTCATTTGATTCCTGGAAGTGTTCCTCCAAACATCGTGCCTTATAGATATCCTTATGTCCAAAAGAGAAAAATTGAACGTATGATTGCAGAAATGTTAGAGGTTGGTATAATTCAACCTAGTCAAAGTTCTTTCTTTTCTCCTGTAGTATTGGTATACAAGAAGGTTGGATCATGGCGCATGTGCCCAAATTATAGGGAGCTCAATAAGCTCACCATTAAAGATAAATTTCCCATTCTTGTGATTGATGAATTATTGGATTAATTACATGGAGCAATTTATTCTACCAAGTTGGATTTTCATTCAGGATATCATCAAATTAGAATGAAGACTGAAGATATTCTGAAAACAACATTTCGAATTCATGAGGGTCATTATGAATTTTTGGTCATGCCTTTTGGCCTTACCAATGCACCTTCTACATTTCAAGGATTGATGAATTCCATTTTCAAACCCTTCCTTAGAAAATTTGTGCTAGTATTTTTTGATGATATAATAATCTATAGTAGGTCTTGGAAGGATCATGTTCAACATGTTGATAGGGTGCTCAAACTATTGCAGGAGAAACAATTATATGCAAAAACATCCAAACGTTTCTTTGGAGTACAAGAGGTGGAATATCTGGGCCATATTGTATCTCACGAGGGTGTTAAGGTAGACCCTAACAAAACTAAAGCCATTAAGGAATGGAAAGTCACCACAACCATAAAGCAGTTGCGAGGATTTCTCGGGTTAACAGGGTA
Source organism: Pinus albicaulis (assembly GCA_034641835.2). Lineage (NCBI taxonomy): Eukaryota > Viridiplantae > Streptophyta > Pinopsida > Pinales > Pinaceae > Pinus > Pinus albicaulis. The sequence continues at coordinate 657,838,276 of CM076583.1, read as the reverse complement.
TTATCACAAGTTTTTTAAGAATTATGGGAGAATAGCAGCACCTCTAACAACTCTATTGAAGAAAGATGCATTTTCATGGACTCCTGAAGCAACTAAGGCCTTTGAACATCTTAAAGAGGAAATGTGCCTAGCGTCGGTCGTAGCTACGCCAAACTTCACAAAAAACTTTATTATGGAATGTGATGCCTCAGGAAGTGGAATTTGTGTTGTTTTAATGCAAGAAGTAAGACCCATTGCTTTTGAAAGTTGTCCAATCAAAGGAAAGTATTTACAGAAAGCTATTTATGAGAAGGAAATGTTAGCAATACTGCATGCACTAAATAAATGGCGAACTTACCTAATGGGAAGACACTTAAAGAGAAAATTGATCATGATAGTCTTAAAAACATTTTGGAACAAAGACTATCTTCAAAAGAGCAACAAAAATGGGTCACTAAGATGTTGGGTTATGACTTTGATGTTGGAAATATGATGCAGAGTGTTGTCCTTGATGGCAACCCACTAAATGAAGATGACTGTTGACATGTGTTGTCCTTGATGGCAATCCACCTGATGAAGTCAAAATATGATGTTTCTACAGTGTGTACAGAAGCCAATGAATTCAGAATGTGCTCAAAATATGATGAAAAGAGTATGTCTCTTTGTATACGTGGATTGGCCTAAGGGAAGTCGCGTATGCACGCGGAAAATAACGTGCCAAGTAGCGTATGGGCAAAAGCGCTCAAAAAGTGCAAAACCAAGGGTAACCACCATGGTATTGACCCATTGTATTGGGTAATGATCCACCTAATTGACCCCGTCCAGAGAGTTTTGGGTTCTATGGTTTTGTTTTGGCCCATGGTATTGAAAAAGGGGCTCATGGTATTGGAAAAGGAAAACCTATATAAGGAGAAGAAATTCATTGTGCAAATCATGAGTGTGGGTAAGATGTCTGAGCTTCGAATGAATACTTCTCTCCGAAGTATATCTCGAATGGAAAGGGTTACACTTGAAACATAAATCGATTGTATGATGCCAAAATGATGAAGAAGGGGATCTAGATCCGAATTGCTCTGTATTTGTTAGATCCGATTATGGAAGGCTTAGATCTGTGATGAGGCGAGCATCAAGGCGAACATCTGTCTGAAGAAAAAGGGTAGATCTGAACTGAATATCTGATCTGATGAAGTATGCTGCTTTGTAATGATTGAAGATCTATACGCTACTTCGTCGCGGAGGAAGCGCATATATACGCAGCTTCAGCGAAGAGAAAGCGCGTATGCACAATAAAATATACACTGAGGTATACGCTGGTTTGTGTGGACGGAAGCGCGTATATACGCGACATCAGTGAAGTAAGCGTCGTATGCAAACTAGGGTTTGTCAAGCAAGGGGTAAGGAAATATCCGGACCGTTTCCGTTGTGTTTCGCTATCTATCTGTGTTGATATGAATCCGTTGATGATGTATGGTTTGTGCTTAAAAGTAACGAAAGGGTTCGGTCCGGAAATATGATGAATTGTGGCTCCAGCGTTGTGTTCCTATTAAAGTGGTTGGACTAAAGGTGAAAACTTCGATGAAACGTGGTCCAAGGTGGTGTCAGAGGTTGTAGCCTTCAATGTGGGGGTTGTAGCTCCCCTTCCAGAGAGGCTAGTAAACGAGATCGGGGGGGTCGAGCTCCCTTCCGTGAGGAGGCCGGTAAACGAGTCGGGGGGGGAGCTCTCTTCCAGAGAGGCCGGTAAACGAGCGCGTGGGTGCTCGCGTGCCGGCCGAAGTCCGGCGCTCAAAGACATATGTTGTAAGAAGTTTTCTTTATAATAAAATATTGAAGGCCGAGACAACGACAGCGGTGGTTTTCTCCCGACTTGGGTTTCCACCTAAAATCCTGGTGTTCATGTGTGATGCTTATGTGTGATGATTTACTCTGTTATTACTGCACATGTCTGTTGCTATATAAACATCTAATGAATGAATAAATGCAAGGATCTAAGTAATGAATTAATTGCATATTAAGATCTCTGCATATACGCAAGTTTTGTGAAGGGTATCCACGTATATACGCTAGTTTACCGAAGGAAAGTAGCGTATGGGTTTTAAGGAAATGAAAAAGTAAAAAGATTTGATTATGGCAAGAAATACGTATTCACCCCTCTCGCATTTTTCCCAACAATTGCACGAGCGGGTCCTTGTGGAGAAGCTTGATCGCTTAAAGGAGATCCGTCGCAATGGGAAGTCAAGAAGGAGTAATGTCTATAAAGCCACCTCTATTCAATGGAAGCAATCTGATATTCTGGAAGGTACGTACAAAAGCATATCTGCAAAGTCTTGGAGCAGATGTATGGGCAATCGTGGAAGAAGGTTATCAATACCCGGCAAGTATTCCTACTGATGCAGCTGAAAGAAAGAAGTATGAAATCAATGCCAAAGCAGTGAATGTCTTATTGGGAAGCATGTCTGAATCAGAATTTGCTAAAGTGATGCAGCTACATTCGACAAAAGACATATGGGACAAAATCATTCTAAGCTATGAAGGAGACACAAAGGTAAAAAGTGCAAAACTCCAAACTCTTAGAATTGAATATGAAAATTTGAAGATGCATAGTGATGAGAGTGTTGCCAGTTTCTTTCTTCGTCTAAATGATATTGTAAATCGGATGAGAAATTTGGGTGAAACCATGGCTGATACTACTCTGGTAGAAAAGGTCTTGAGATCTTTGACTTCAAAATTTGACTCTAAAGTTTCTGCTATTGAAGAAAGACAAGATTTGCAAACTCTTACTATCGTTCAATTACATGGTACTCTGACTGCTTTTGAAATGAGACAAGGAGGCCCTTCTCAAGTAAGATAAGCTGCTTTTAAGGCATCTACAAAGGAAAGGAAAAGGAAGTTGTCAAAGAATCCAGCTATATATCCGATGAAGAAGAAGCAAATTTCGTGAGAAAGCTCCAACTAGGTACTGGAAGATTCAAAGGTAAGCTTCCCTTCAAATGTTTTGAGTGTGGAAAAGTTGGTCCTTATGCTGCTAAATGTCCTTATAGAGAAAAGCATGGTAAAGGGAAACAATTTGAGAAGAGAAAGAGTTATTATGCAAAAGAAGATGATGATGAAGTGTCCGGTGAAGATGAAGAAGATTCTGATCAAGATCTGAAAGTGCTCATGGCTAAGAAGCAAAAGAAGAAGGTTACTCGAGGAAAGGAGATACCTAATCATGTATGTAAAAATTGAAGAAGATGAGAAAACGAATTCGACGAAGATCTAACCTCATATGTTAAAAACGAGAGAAAGCCCACTGTATCACCTCTTCTTTGTGTAAACAATAGTAAAGATAGTGAAAGTAAAGTTGTGGATCTAGAAGAAGCTCTCAAGATTAAAGAAGAAGAACTACAAATTTCATACAATAAGCAAGAAACTATCTATAAAGAGATGATCTCACAAATGAAAGATCAAATAGAAATGCTGAATGAACAGATGGACAAGTATCAAAGGTTTCATACTTATGCATCCAATAGAATTAAAGATCTAGAAGCAGATTTTGAAAAATCAAGCAAGAAGAATGAAGGACTTGAAGCTGCAATCATTTGTCTTCAGGAAGATTTAGAAGCATCAAGTAAGAAAAATAAGGAACCTCTACAATCATTTGAAAAGGAAGGCCTTGAAGCAGAAATTATCTCTCTCAAAGAAGATCTGGAAAAATCAAATAAGAAGAATGAAGAGCTGCAACAAACATGTGAAGGAAATGAAGATTGGTTGAAAGAAGAGATTCTAAATCTGAAGGACCAAGTTGAAGATGGAAGAAGAAAAGAAGAAAGCATGACAAAGCAATGTCAAGCCTTGGAGGTTGAGGTAAACATTCTCAAAGGTAAATTAGAAGAAAAGGTTAAACTTTTGAGATTTCATGATAGTACTAATATTCTGGACAATATTCTGAGTAATCAAAGGTCTCCTGCTATCAAACATGGTCTTGGTTTCCATGAAACTGTTAAAGGAGAATCTAGCTCACAAGGAATTGCCAAAAATTCAGAAGATCTCAATGCAAAACCTGATGTGTTGAAAGAAACAAAAGATCAACCAACAATCATGAATTCTCAAAAGAATTCATTCAAGAACGTTGAATGTTTTAAATGTCATAATTATGGGCATGTTGCAGCAAATTGCAGGAGCATATCATTTCAGCCACAAACAAACAAATTCTACTCAGAAAGGTACTCTAGCTTCTTCAGGGGATATTATTTTTCATGTAACAAGTATGGACATAAATCAGCTGATTGTAAATGGAGGAAGAATAGAAATACTCATTATGATTCTTATTTCTCTGGCCACATGAGATGTTATGCTTGTAATAAGTATGGACATGTAGAAAAAGAATGCAGGATGAACAGATCTGGGAAAGTGGACAATTTTTAGCACACAGTTGGAAAGCTCAAGCAAATTTGGAAAAAGAAGGAGGACCGATCAGAAACGTAGGGAATTCAGACCCTACTGCAGTCATCCGCTTCTGGAAGCTTACTTCTCTGATTGACTGCAGGAATGATGTGGGATACATTAGGAGATTTAGTAATGTATCGTCACAGGGGGAGCAATGCATGATGACTCTCATAATTGATTTGATTATTCTGGTTAGATGTATTTCTGACAGTGCATCTGGTGTGAAGAAAAGACAGGAACAGAAGGTAAATTTGCAGAAGGAGATGAAGGTGTGAAATTTTCTATATTACACTTTCCATACGCGAGTTCCATTAACTAAAGTCGCGTATACACGCGAGTTCCAGAAGACGCAGTCGCGTATGCATTGATGATAAGAAAATTTATCTGATAGCTGAAGATCTGAAGCAGAGGTCCAGGGGGAGCATCAGTCTGACTGCTGATGATTGCACTGTTAGCATCATTCTAGTTATACTCATGATAATGAAATGATGCATGGGTTCTTGTGTTGAAGATTATGGATGAAGCCTGGTTGCTTTATGATGAAGAGCATTCATTGTTGAGATGAAAGTCTTATAGTTTAGAGATGAGGACAGATCATGCAGAGATTGTTGTTAATGACTTGCTGTTGAAGGTGTCTCAGATTGCACAAGTTAAGGAAGAAGCACTGGTTTAGGGGGAGTAGCAGGTTGAATTCTAATGATTGCATTGTTGGAAATATGACTGCTTATTCTTTGGTCTTGGTGATACTCATGTTCAAATGATGATGATTTAGTACATGGATTATTATGATGAGATTTTGAGCCCTGGTTGCTGATAAGTATCTTTGTGTGGATGAGTTGGATATTGTTTGTTTCAGATCATATAGAGTTTGGTTGCTATGGTTGAGATCTTTTGCCTACATATGTTAATTCATGTTACATCTTGAAGATCATGGTGTTTTTGGACCACATGGATGATTGCTTGACACATATCTGAAGATGTTGTTCTGGTATGATAATCTCTTTTGGAAAGAATGTATTGATGCTGCAAAGGATCCGAAGGCTTGGTTACTAATGGGCTTATGCTACAACCATTGGATGACGCTTGAAGACACAACTACACTATTATGTTATATCTGTAGTCCAGGGAAGTAGTCAAATATCTCAGAAAGAAGCTGAACACTGTCTTTGCCTTACAAAGAATCAGATCTGGTTGAAATTTAGAAGGTATCTTGGGATACGCGGGTTTCCTAAAACACAGTCGCGTATGTACGCGAGTTCCTGCACAGAAAACCGCGTATGTTTGGTTGCTGACAATTTTTGCTTGGTTCAGCTCTCTTCAGCACAGCTGCAGTGCTGTTTGGTATCTCTGATACTGTTTGGTATCTCTGGTGGTGTTCCAGTTCTCATAATTCTGTTTCTAATGTTTTGATGAAGATGCCTTGATGATTTGTTGGTGGAAGTTTTCAGGATGCACAAACTAAGGGAGAGCCTTAGTCATTTGGAAAGATTGCTTGGTTGCACAGATTCAGGGGGAGCATTAGCTTTGCTGAGTATAATGCAGTGTTGGCATTATGATGGTTCTGAAATATGTTCTCTTTCTTGAGGACTTTCTGGTGTTGGTCATAAATGGTCATATTTATATTTTGGTGAAAAGGTCTTGTTGAGACCCATGATGTAAAAAATTGTAATATTCAGTCATGTAAGGACTTGTCTTTTTGTAAACCCACTTGGTTGGGTAGCTAAGTCAAATTTTGTAAACCCACTTGGTTGGGTACTTGAGTCTTATATGTAAATCCACTTGGTTGGATATTGGATGTAAGTTTGAGTCTTTGGTGATAGGAAGTTCATAGAGTCATGTACTTCATTGACAAATATGCTTGAAGATTCAGCATGAACTCAGGGGGAGCTTGGCCACTTCAGCACATATCAGATCTGCAGAATGTTTCTTCCACATAAGGAGGAGAGTGTTGGTTTTTGATCCGCCCTTTGCCCTTGATGTCAAAGGGGGAGAGTGACATGGTGTTTATTGGTGTCAAAGAATTGGGAGAGTGACATGGTGTCAATGTACTTATCTCTTGTGGTAACCAAACACCATCGACGTTGTTGCCCTTGATCCGAGGAGGAAACGATAAATAGTCGAGGTAGTACATCATGATGGCAACCCACTAAATGAAGATATTTGATGACATGTGTTGTCCTTGATGGCAATCCACCTGATGAAGTCAAAATATGATGTTTCTACAGTGTGTACAGAAGGCAATGAATTCAGAATGTGCTCAAAATATGATGAAAAGAGTATGTCTCTTTGTATACGCGGATTTGCCTAAGGGAAGTCGCGTATGCACGCGGAAAATAACGTGCCAAGTAGCGTATGGGCAAAAGCGCTCAAAAAGTGCAAAACCAAGGGTAACCACCATGGTATTGACCCATTGTATTGGGTAATGATCCGCCTAATTGACCCCGTCCAGGTAGTTTTGGGCTCATGGTATTGTTTTGGCCCATGGTATTGAAAAAGGAGCTCATGGTATTGAAAAAGGATAAACCTATATAAAGAGATGAAATTCATTATGCAAATCATGAGTGTGGGTGCAAGATGTCTGAGCTTGAATGAATACTTCTCTCTGAAGTAGATCTGAATGGAAAGGGTTACACTTGAATGATAAATCTGAGTGTATGATGCACCAATGATGAAGAAGGGATCTAGATACGGTGCTCACCATATTTGTTAGATGCGATTACTGAAGGCTTAAGATACGCTGATAGTGACATCAAAATGAGCATACGTAGAAGAAAAAAGGTGAGATCTGAGAGCGAATATATCGATGCGATGAAGTATGCTGCTACGTAATGATTGAAGATCTATACGCTACTTCGCCGCGGAGGAAGCGCGCATATACGAAACCGGGCGAAGAAAACGCGTATGCGCAATAAAATATACGCGAGGTATACGGTTTGTGTGGGGCGGAGCGCGTATATACGCGACTTCGGTGAAGTAAAAGCACGTACGAAATCATGGACTGTATGAACGAAAAGGTATGAAATATACGATAAATTATAGCTGGTGTTTACGCACCTCATAATACGTGTTGATATGTAACTGTTGATGATGTATGGTTGTGCTTAAAAGTATGGAAAGGGTTCGGTCTGGAAATATGATGAATTGTGGCCTGCAAGTTGTGTTCTATTGAAGTAGTTGGATCCAGTGTGAAAATTGATGAAACGTGGTCCAAGGTGGTGCTGAAGGTTGTAGCCTTCAGTCAGGGGGTCGTAGCTCCCTTCCAGGTGAGGCTGGTAAACGAGATCGGGGAGTCGTAGCTCCCTTCCAGGAGAGGCTGGTAAACGAGTCAGGGGGTTGGAGCTCCCTTCCAGGAGAGGCTGGTAAACGAGCGCAGGTGGGTGCCTACGTGCTGGTCAAGTCTGCGCCAGCACATATGTTGTAAAATGTTTTCTCTATAATAAAATATTGAAGGCTGAGCAACTGCAGCGGTGGTTTTCTCCCGACTTGGGTTTCCACCTAAAAATCCTGGTGTTCATGTGTGATGCTTTGTGTGATGGTTTATTCTGTTCTTACTGCTCATGTTTATTGTTTATAGAACATCTAATGAATGAATGATGGAATGATATAAGTGAAGAACTCATTGCATAATTAGATCTCTGAGTATACGCTAGTTTCATAAAGGGGATCCGCGTATATACGCTAGTTTACTGAAGGAAAGTAGCGTATGGGTTTTAAGGAATGAAAAAGTAAAAAGATTTGATTATGCAGTAAATACTGATTCACCCCCCCCTCTCAGTATTTTTCCCAACATTTGAAATAATCTACAAAAAAGGGAAGCTAAAAGTTGTTGCAGATGCACTCTTAAGAAAGAATGAAGAGGTGGAATCATTGCTTTGTGCCATTTCTATTATCCAACCAGATTGGATAACCGAAGCAAGGAATGAATGGAAGAAGGATGAATAAGTGTGGACACTCATTCAAAATTTGCAGCAATATCCTAGTACATCTGCATTTAGTTGGAAAATTGATTCCTTATGGTACAAAGATCGCTTGTATATTTGTAAGAATTCCCAACTAAAACAAAAGGTTCATTTGGAATTGCACACTTCTCCTTTAGGAGGACACTCGGGATTTTTAAAAATTTACTGCAGGGTGCAGAAATAATTTTTTTGGGATGGCCTTAAATCTGATATTCAAAAGTTTGTGGCGGAATGTTTGGTTTTCCAGCAGAATAAAGTTGAGACAATTAAGACCACGAGTCTTCTACAAGCTTTATCCATTCCAAGTCAACGTTGGGAGGATATTTCAATGGATTTTATCACAGGTTTACCTAATTCCAAAGGAAAGAGTGTCATCATGGTGGTAGTTGATAGACTTACCAAGTATGCACACTTTTGTGCATTATCTCATCCATTTAAAGCAAGTACAGTTTCTACTACATTTATGGAAACAATTCAAAATCTACATGGAAACCCAAAGGTTATTTTGAGCGACAGAGATCCATTTTTACTGGAAATTTTTGGACGGAGTTATTTTCTTGTTTGGGTACTCAATTAGCTCATAGCTCATCTTATCATCCTCAATCCGATGGTCAAACTGGGATAGTAAATAAATGTTTGGAAGGATATTTTCGTTATTTTGTATCGAATAAACAAACACAATGGGTCAAGTAGTTACCTCTCGTTGAATGGTGGTATAACACTTCCTTCCATATTGCAACAAAAATGGCCGCATTTATGGAACTTTATGGATATCATCCACCGTCGATCACATCTTCTTTAAGAGAAAATTCAAAGGTTCAATCAGTGGAACATCACATCGAGCATCAACAAGAAGTTCTCCAACTCTTAAAGGATAACCTGAATTTGGCACAAATCTAATGAAACAACAGGCAAATCAACATCGCAGTGAGAGAATTTTTGATGTAGGAGACTGGGTATTTTTACAACTACAACCATACAAACATATGTCCCTCAAGCAAGCTAACAAGGATAATAAATTATTGCCAAAGTACTATGGTCCTTACAAGGTGTTGCAAAATATTGGTACTATGGCATACGAATTGGAGCTTCCTGCTTCTTCACGAGTGCATCTAGTTTTCCATGTTTCATGCTTAAAGAAGGTTATAGGTGAAAATATTCTAGTTTAAATAATATTTCCAGAACTTGATGAGGAAAGAAAAATCATATTGGAACCTAAAGCGGTCACGGAATCAAGAATTCGACAGCTACGAAATCGATCGATTTCAGAGTATCTCATCAAGTGGAAGAACTTACTGACTGAAGATTCTACATAGGAGGATGAGAATTTTATATTGGAGCACCTAAAGCTACTCAAGCATTGAGGACAACACTTTTTTGAAGGACAGGAGCATGTTAGGCCCCTATATTACTAGTATAGTCCCTTATTGTTATTAGTGTAACCCCCTTATTGTTATTATTGTACCCCTGTAACCCCCATATTTTTATTATTGTGGCCCCATGGACTCCTATATATAGAAAGGAGGTTTTGTAATTTGTATCATCCAGTAATTGTTCATTCATGTAATGTATTAGAGGTTGCCCCCTCAAAGTGCCTTATTTCTAAGGCGTTGATATCTCTTTCCTTCTATATTTGGAGTTGGTTTCACAACACCATGTGAGTCTTGACCTCCCTTGTGACTCTTGATATTCCTTGTGACTTGAGCTCCTACATGATCTTTGAGCTCTTACATGACTCTTAGACATCCTAGTGACTCTCCATGTCCCAAGTGTGACTGTTGGACTTCCACACATTTTACATTTTCTTCATTTTTGAAAATAAAAAATTACATTCCATAAATTGTGGCAAAATACATGGACACAACAGACTTTGTGATGAGACTTTGAGATGCCATAATTTGGTTTCTATGACATAAGACTTCATTGAAATGTATCAATGCCAAGTTCCTCTCTTTTTTTCTATGTCTTTAGTTCTCCATGATAGTTTTGACATGTACTTCATCCTCATCCTCAAAAGGGTCCGGAAAATAATTGAAACCTTCTGAGTCAATATGAATTTCCATCTCACTGTCATGGTACAAGATTCTTTTACTCCTAAATGATAGCATCTTTGTGACTCATCTCCATACTTGTTCTTCTTATATACTCCCTTGCTAACCTACATGATCATCATCTTTCCATGATAGAAAACACCAATACCCAAATCACCTATTCTATATTTGTTTTCTCATGTGAGAATGATTGTGATGCACAAGAACTCAGAAAGAAACCTAGGAATTCGTAGTGCGTAGAGTCAGGAGGCAGGGAGTGAGGCTCTGATTACTATGATTGTACAATGTAAAATGGCAAGGGAGAGGGAAGGCATGGATTCCACATTGGGAAAGTCCAAAGGGAAAGTAGAGGAAGCAAAGGAACTTTTACTGCGTAATGTGTAGTGCTTAAGGGAGAGGATCCATGTAATGTGCAGTTGAGCATTGCAAGGGCTTATGGGTGGCCCTAGTATCCACTAGGACTGCATAGTGCACAATGGAGACAAAATTAGTTCAAGTAATTTTGTTGTTTAGAACTACAAGTGATAAGGGAGACATGCTTGGGTAGTGTAACTGTGTAATACGCAGTGGTTGAGGAAGAAGCTCAAGGGGATATGTAGTTGAGCACTGCAAGGGTTTTGAAATGGCCTCACTAGCCACTATGAATCCATAGTGTGCAATCAATGGAAAGGTTGATCAAAATTGCATCTTTGATCTAGTGTAACTAGTAGTCAAGATTAACTATGCTTTTAGGTTGTTCAATATGTAGTTGTAGGAGGTTTTCCTCTATGATTGCAGAGTGCATAGTTCCAAGGGGTAGGAACTTCACCACTATGGATTTGACACTTAGAATTCGATTCAAAACTTAGAATTATTAAAGGAAGACTTTAACAACATGATTTTGCATGACCTTAATGGTTTGAAATGAAATATGGTATGACCACAAGTAGTCTCCAAAGTTTGAATGTAGGAAATATTTTGGAGGGTTTTGTGACGGTAACAACACTTGGTGACACACTGGAGGAACTCCAACTTCTTTTTTTTGGTATAGCATTAAGTACAAGGTCTAACCTTATGGAATTATTGTCTCATCATATTAATCACCCTAGCTCCTTTACTTATCCCAGTTACATCTGTAGTTTCTTCTACTCCCCTTGTCGACTTAACACATTCAACAAGAGTAGTCAAAATTTAGTGGTTTTTATTAGGGAATAAGATTATGTGATTCTGTGAGTTTAAGATGTTCAAAGCTTTTTTGTTGTATCTAGTATGGCTCCACTTCCAACAAGCCTGTTTAGTACTATGATAGAGTCACTTCAAGGAATCACAACAATTTCTTCATTGTCAGTGATCATGTTTAGTACCCCAATGAATTTTCTTACTTCACCTCTCTATGCAGGAAGCCTTTATCTTCTTTCACACTTTTTTTATTTTATTACTTTATTCTCATTGGAATTTTATCGGTGTTTATTTTAGCACTGTTGAAAAGGGATCTCATCTTATTTTATGAGCAATGGAGGTTTTTCCTTGTTTTGTAGAGACTCTTATCTATACACCTCTGAAATTAGTATGCTCGATCAAGTTTACGAAATTATATAAATGGGTGAATGCATGAAGATGGGTTACACTTTCGGGCCAAATGTGGCGATGAAATTTCAAGTTTTTCATCTTTTATCAAATTGAAGCCCTCAAAATTCATATAAGCATTGCGAATTTTGATTCAAAGTAAAAAAGGAAATATGTGGAAAAATATGTTGTTGTTCTAATGAATTTTTTTCCAAAGAAAATTAGTTTCGTATAATCTCTCAATTTCCCATTAAATGCAATACTTTTCCTTGCAATTTTTTTCACATATTAAGAGGTATGTGTGTGTTCACGTAGCATAACTTAGTCTAAAATGTGTAATTTTTAAAAAATGTATATATGAGCATGATCTACACAGAGAGAACTAAGTTTTTCATATTAAAATTTACTTTTTATGCAAAATTTTATATTTTATTTTTTTTGAAGTTGGTGAAGTAAAATTTCAATTCCATTTTGGAGACATGTGTTCACGTAAGATTATTTTCAACTCTTAAAATAAATTGAAAAACCAAACCTAGCTTTTATTGTGTATATTTTATGTTATTCATTTTTTATTCAACCCTTTTGAAATTGTCCAAACAAAATTCAAGCATTATGTTTAAAATAAATTAGATGAAAAATATTATATGAATTCAAAAGTGGGAGACTCATATGGCGTTGGATAGAGGAGTCTCTCACAAATCCAACATGATCAATTATTCAACTTAAGGACAAATTATTGCCTTAATTTGTTAGGGTACACAATAGGGCTATAAAGAAATCTACAAAAAAAGGTACTAAAGTTGTGAGTTTTAGGACTTGAGGAGCTCGATCAAAGTGCTTGATTTTGAAATTCAAATAGCTCGATCAAGGATTTAAGAAACCCTTGATCGAGCTCGATTGAGGATATAAGAAACCTTTGATCTAGCTCTTAACATGGTTAAATAAAAGATCGATCTATCCTTAAATATCTATCTAGCCTATATCTTAATCAAGCTTTAAGGCTCGATCTAGCCTAGATCTAAACTATAGCTAAATCTAGCTTTAAGACTCAATCTAGCCAATTTTTGAATTTTATGCCTTAATAATATTAGCAAAAAAAATACAATTCAACAAATTTAATTTCTCTCAATATTTAATAAATATTTAAATAAAATTTAAATATATAAATTATAATCCATTACATATGTATATATGTAATAAATCACACATTATACTAATACAAAAAGGAAAAATGAATCTCACGCCTAAAAAATATTCGTGCATACATATGTAAATGAAAATACACATGCTAATTTCTAAAGGTGATTCCCGAAAAACATTCTTGCACATATATGTAAATGAATATGCATATGTGAATTTCTTAATTTCTTGTTAAATTATTACTTATAACATTAATATAAATTACTAAATACCATAAAATACACATATGTAAATGAAAATACACATGCTAATTTCTAAAGGTGATTCCCACACGAAAAACATTCTTGCACATATATGTAAATGAATATGCATATGTGAATTTCTTAATTTCTTGTTAAATTATTACTTGTAACATTAGTATAAATTAATGAATACCATAAAATACACATATGTAAATGAAAATACACATGCTAATTTCTAAAGGTGACTCCCACACGAAAAACATTCTTGCACATATATGTAAATGAATATGCATATGTGAATTTCTTAATTTCTTGTTAAATTATTACTTATAACATTAATATAAATTACTAAATACCATAATATTCAAATCTCTATTATTTTATAATTTTTATACTAATTTCTAAATGGGTGATGTAATGTTTCATGATAGATCTGCAATAATATTTCTAGCTTGTAAATTCCAAGCAAACTTTTATGGTTGTTATTATATTAATAGGGTATTTATTATGAAATAGAGTTTTTTCATTTGCATTTAATTATTAAATGGATAATAGAGATTTAATTTCTAAGGAATATTTTAGAATATTTAAACATCAAAAATTGAGATTTATCAAAAAGTAGTTATATTATTTTTATTCTTTTAATTAAATTGAATATTTAAGAAATATTATATGAAGTTGTGTCATATGAATATGAATTTTGTGAAATGATTAAGTATGATATAAGACTTTGTGATTCATGAACTATGATTTTTTAGACATGTGGTATTAGTAAATCATGTTATTAGTGCATGATATTGTAACAAATTCTATTTACAAATTAAGAATCCCCATAGTAAGGTGGGAAAAATATCTATGACTAAAAATATTAGATCCAACCTATCGTCATATGGCTCAGGTGCCACTGCAAATTCAACATGGGTTCTTCGATGGAGACATTCCCTACCAACATTTGGAAAAACTTTACCCATGGAATAGAATAGTAGGCTCTAGGTTTTAGTAACGCGCAGGAGGTGCCATAACATGTAAACTCAATGGTAAAACATATGGGAGGACCAACGTCATGAAAAGAATGGGGGGATACTCATTAACCTCAGTTGTTGTAGGAAGCAAGAACCAAGAGAGACGAGATTCGAACCAGACATTCACAAAAAAGGCATATATTACATAATACAAGTTTTGGATAATATTTTGATAGAATTTTTTACAAGAAAAAGAACAAAGGAACATAAAGGAGAGACACTTCAATATTTCAGGAGGAATTGTTGGGAAGTAAGCAGTTAAATATTGTATTAGGAGAGACAAGGCATGATCCAGTCAGCCGTGTCAAGAGCACAAAATATTTAAAGAAGATAGATAATACCACTTTGTTATGCTTTTTTACAGGAATAATAACAGAAGAGCGTGAAGGAACTCACATAGTATTTTTTTTTTAATTTCTTGAAATTGTTCATTTCATTTATACTAGAAAATTAAGTTTGTTAAAAATTGGTGAAAGATTGATCATCTTCAAGACTGTGGATGCTGGAACCTTTCCTCACGATGGAAGTCTAAGGGATGGTAACTGGTTCCTATCCATTAGCAGGACTTGGATTTTTTTGAATTTGTTCATACTAAGGTTATGGTGACATGGTGGCCTCGAACTGGGCACTCCTCGATCTACTTGGCTGGATATTAATTATGAGTGGTCGCATTTACCTCACCTATCTCCGAGGATTGGATGTAACTGAGTATTGCACTCTTACTATGGCATTGATCGACACCTGGCGAAGACTCTTGATATATGCTAGCCTTGTTTCACCTCCTCCCATCGCTCCTTTAAGTTTCTTGGTCCGTATGACATCCACTTTCTATGAATTTCCTATTGATCCATACACCTGTCTAACATGCATATGCCCTCTTTGAAAAATTCCAAGACCCTCATTGCACTAGCCATCAAGGTCGAGTCCCATGCATGTCCTATTCCAAAACATGATTGTGAATCTTCACTACTTTATGAAATATCTCCCAGGAACTATTCATCAGACGGTTTATAGTCCCTTCCTTGTACAAAACATGGCGGCAAAATGGATCGCCCTCTGAAGGTGAATGAAATTCCTAGGCTTTTGACTATGTAGCCTGAGACATTCTGGGAGAACCTTGAGTGATTAAAGGTTCATCCTCTCCTAGAAAGGTGGAAATTATTACACCTCATGAGAGAGCAGATAAAAAAGTGGATGAAAATTGACTAGGTGTCGAAACTTGGATATCATCCACACATTAGTATGCTACATAATGGTTGTATATTTTACAATTTTCTCAGTTCGAAGGATGCACAACCCATTCTTTAATTTCCTTGGCTTAAAGGTAGAGTATTTATTCTAATATAGGCTTAGTAGACTATATTTGAACCCCTATCGGAAAATCCCTGGTGGAAGATCGTATGGGCCAAGCTATTGGGTCTTCCTCTCAAACTCTGGACCCGACCAACGATTATTGAAAACGCCAATTCCATGAGAATTTTTTACTTCTGAGACAAGGGGTGTATGGGTCATATGGACAAAAAAATAACATCGGTTTTGGTTGATTTTGACCTTAGAGGTGATCTCATATCCAGTTTGGACCTGAACTGCGACTCTTTATCCCAAAGCCTTAGTATCGAATATTGGGGCATTCCTTATAGATGCCTTATATTCCATTCGATGAGACACCTCCGCGCTACCTTTCTGGGAATATTATAGCCAATTAAACACTCTCACTGGACGTGCATATATTCACCACCGACAAGTACAATGGATGAGAACGAACCTATTTAATATTGCCCAAGTAATTCTCACTCCTCCCGTGTTCTATTTTTTCCTCCTGCACAATCATCCTTCCATGTTATGTCTCCGATTTTATTTCTAGTAGGGGCACCTACCATTGAGTCATCAACATCTGATGTGGTAATAATTCCTAAAGTTCCCCCTCTTTCTGGATCTGACTCACCCTCTACTTCTTCTTCTCCTAGGCCCTCTTTTCCTCCCTCCTCAACTCTTCATTTTATCATTTCTTCTCCAACTTCCCCCTCCTCTTCAGACCGACAATTGGAGGCTCTATATATCTCAGATTCATTTGGGATGGTGCCTCTATCCATAAAAAAAATATTTTTTCTACCATTGGGTAGGCTTACAAAAAATACCTGCATCTCCCTCTTTCGTAGCTAAGAAACCCAATCACCCTCGAAAGAAGAAACCCCTTAAGTTCAAGAAATACTCATATATTATTTGTGAGGTCTCGCCTCTTATCTTCCTATTGATGGAGTTTTTGTTATTATCTCCCCTGTAAACCGAGTCCTTAGAGAATACATGCCCATCTCTCTAGTTACCCAATTATTATTCTATGCTACAATATTAGAGGATTGGGGGCCTCACATAAAACCCGCTCCTTGAAATGCCTCATTCACAAGCACCACCTCGACATGGTTTTGCTTTAGGAAACCATTATTTCCAAGGAGATATCTTGGGAAATTTTTCACAACACTTGCACTGGTTAGCATGGCTATTCTTATAGTTCATGTGGACTATTTGGTGGATTGGCAGTGGCTTGGAAGCCCACTTGTCTCAATATTTCGACTGACCTAAATCTTGTAGGTATGTTATTTACAGAACACTCTGAGGGATCCTCCACCTATCTACATATTATCAATATGTATGCACCATATTTTGGTAGAAGAACCTTTTAGGAACACATCACAAACTCTGGAATTCTAGATTTGTCTTCACTTATTATGGCCGGCGATCTCAACTTGATTGTAGATGTTAAGGAGAATTTAGGACATAAGGTGAAGGCTGAAAACTTGGAGTCATATTTTAATGATCTATTCTACACCTTGTCTCCAAGTAAAATTATCCCTTCCAATATTTTCCTTACCTCGAGTAATGATAGGACGGGGATTGATGTATTTTAAAGTGGTTGGACCATGTATTCATCAAAGATATTTTGGCGGTGGGATTGATTGACCTCTCCACTTCGATCATCTCCCCTTTCGCCTCAGATCACCTCCTGATCAATCTCTCCTAGGTTGGGGAATCTTGGAAAAATGCCCTACTTTTCAAGTATAACCATAATTGGTTATAGCATGCAAAATTCTCGAAAATTGTACAAAATTTCTGGTGGGAATCTTGCACGTAGTCTAACCCTATGGAAACTTTTTTCTACAAATTAAATTGTTTGAAAAAGAAGGTCTTCCAATGGGTTATGAAGTTGAAAACATATGAGAATCCACTCTTGGCCTCCATAGAGGATACCCTTTAAGAGAATTTTGATCGAGATGACCCATTTTTCAACTCTCCTACACATAAATTACAGATTATGGAGCTAGAAGCTAGAAATCGTTCCTTTTATAAATATCAATAGTCAACTTGGAGATTAAAATGTCGGGAAATTTTGGTAGCAACTGGAGACAAGAACATGGATTTCTCACCATAGATTTGCTCCAATGTAGAGGAAATATATTGGCATCTGGATCATTTGGGATGTTGAGAATTCCATCTACACTTCACTACAAGAAATTAAATAGGCCACATATCATCATTTTAAAGGTTTTTTCTCAGCCAGAGATCAATCATTTCGAGATCAAATAGATTTAATTAACTCGTTACCTATGATGGTACAAGAATAAGAAAACACAGTCCTAGGATGACCTGCTGCAGTTGAGGAAATTCAATGTGTTCATCTTGTATGCACCAAGGACAAGATTCTTAGCCCAGATGGGTGGCAAGTTGAACTTTAATTGAATTTATTTGATATTATGTCTAAATATCAACTGGAAGTGGTGGAGGAATTCAGGGTAAAAGGTCGCATATCAGGAGCCATTCATGTCCAGCCATCTAACGTATGAGGTATTTATTCTAGGCTGTTTAAATAAATAATTCAACCCTCCATGATCAATTATCAAAGTGAATTTCCTTCCAAGGATATAATTTCCCCACATCTCTAATGCATGAATGATCACTACTAACTCTAAATCATGATTCAGGTAACTTTTCTCTTGATCACTCAACATCCTTGACTCACAACATGTAATGATCCTTTTTAGGAATAACTAGCAATCCATGGTTGGAAAATGCATTCTCCAGAAATGGAGGCAGTAGGACTTGATACCAAGACCTAGATTCCTTATAACAATGTGTATAAGACCAAAATCCAAGAGTTGGGATCTATGAAATCCTTCTAGGGTGGTGAGACAAGGTTTCCACACCTAGTTCCCTTTAGAAATTTCCCAGTGAAAGGGTTGCAACAATACATGCACAAGACTTGGAGCATCAACATCATTAAAACACACCATTAGAAAATTAGTGACATATATCTCATATAAATGTGACTCATCTCATTAGATAATAGCAACATAAAATGAATACAAGATCATGAGGGAAATGTGACTCCTTGACAAGCAAACCCTGCCTCACAATACTGCTACACAAGTACACCCAAGCTAAGACTGCGCAGTTATATGAAGATACTACAACATGTATAATGAAAATATAATGATATATCAATGATAGCTCAAGAAATAAGGGGGATCAAGCTCTCAACCCCTGAAAACACAAGTACAAAAATCCTTAGAAGGATTGGCTACAATACATGTACAAAATGGGAAAATACAATAATGTTGGAGTTGTTGGGTAGCAGCAGCAACTCATACACAAAATAGAAGGAGATGGTTGAATATGATCTATAATCTGAAATAGCCTCCTCCAATGGAACTCTTAAAGTGAAAGGTTTCTCCCTTCACCCAAGATTTCCCCTCCAACCAATCTTGCAGTCCCTCACTACAAATACACCATGAAAATAACATAGTCTAGGAGAGATATTGCGCTGTATGTGAGCTAGAAAAAATTGGCCTGGTGCCAGGATATGCAAATCTGCCCCAGAACACTCCTCAATGATCTCCCAATGAAATAGAGATCCACTCCTTTGAAAATAAATCTCCAGAGTGGTGTTGTGGAACTCTCCCCGGCAACACCCAGCAACACAACCTAGCCACCAATGGAGACTGCACTATAGCTAAATGAAATGCCCTGGCCTCAAGCCTGGATATGGGGAATAATGAAGTAAAATCCCTCAATATGTGTCTTGAGAAGGAGAGGAAATCCTAAATAGTAATTCCCTCAGAAACTCTTGCTAAAAAACAAGATGATGCTCCAAGTCTAAACAGACATGGAAATCTATAATCCATAACATGAGAAACAATGGTTGCCTTTCCCTCCTATTATACAATTTTTAGCTCCCTCTCCATGGGCCCCACTCATTAGGGTTTTCCCTCTCAAGGAATATTCCCTCCTTTTTCTCTACACTGTCCCACAATGTTCTCTCCACCTCATGCTACTGCATTGTTTGACTTGGTCGAACCTGACCTAGTCATCCTGCAAAAGTCCCTTTTCACACATAGAGGTGTGAAATCAAGCTCCAAAAGTGGTCCCCCTTCATACCAAGATGATTTTATTACCTATTCATGAAATCAATGGGTCTCCTAACCATTTTATTTATCTCCTAATTGAAAATGGCAAAAATTAATGTTGCATAAAAATTGGGAACATTACAGTCCTCCCCTCTCAAAGATTTCTTGTCCTCAAGAAAGTACAAGGATAGACTAATTTGTTTCCCATAATTTTCCCTATATCATATGTGCATGATAAAATCCTCCAAGAGAAGGATGCCATATCATCAATCAAGTGTCTAAGTTGTCCCTCCAACATGTGCAATCTAGCCTTTGGTGAACATCCCCAAATAGTTGTCATGTAGAAACAAATATCCATGAAGGGAACAATGGGTTGTCTAAGGGCCTCCTTGAGGCATGAGATCTGACATATAATGGGAATAATCATCCCCATATGAATCTCCCATCGCCAAGCAATCATCCACACAACATAAGCTACCTCCAAACATGGCAACTCATAGGAAACTCTCTCCACCTTGAACTCAGGAAATGAAGGTGGGCTGAAAATATGAATATGGAAAGCTTCATAGCTTACCCCGTGCTATCCTCCCCGTCTGCTCAACTTAGTTTTTGCTAAATTGATGTCATAAATTGTCAACCAGGGCTCGTAAACTGTTGAAGTGAAGTGTACTATATGTGCCTAGGTATCTGCTTCCTACTTCGTTGTGTTTAGTGTTTTTCTAGTTTTTTTGGTTTTGTGTTTTTATGCTAAGAGGAAAATAACTAAATTTTTTGCAAAGAGAAGTTATTGGTCACACTAAAACAGAGAAAAATCTATTATAAACTATGTATGGCACCTAAGAATAGAAAATTCTAATTCACAGATTGCAAAACATGACAAGAAAAATAACTCATAACATGAAATCAGTCCAATTCATTTCATTAGAATTATGTTGGAACAACTTGAGAAAAGGATAATTTTAATGCAATGAGGTTCTTCTAATTAAACAACAACTTACAATATCATAGAGAAAATCTCATCCAGGGTTAGAAATTTGTTGGAACACATTTGGAAAATATTATCTGCAACATAGTAAGGAACCCTACTCTAAATTAACTTATGACACTAAAATTAATCCATTCTGCAACTCAAAATGTCACTATGAAGCCTCATTCAAGGGTTAGAAATCTTTTGGAATTGTTTTGGAAAAAGGCAAGTTTGTAAAATTATGAGAAATTGCAGAACAGTCAAGACTTCAAAATGACATTACCAATTCTTGTTCCTATGATAATGATGTATTAGCAGAGATTAAGAACAAGAGAAGTTTGTAAATAATGAAGGCCTTTAAGTCTAATGTAACAAAACTAGAATACAACTAGCTAATAAAACTTAAAATACATTAAACAAAACCGAACTAATATGCAATTAACCTCCGAAATACTACAGCTGAACTAAAATTCAATTAATCTCTGAAATACTATAGTTCTATCTCATTCAGTGTTAGTGATATTTTGGAACAATTCATAAGAACAAGATTAGCTGTAACATTCAATGTAAGTGAGCATAAAACATAAAGTTCAGAAAACTGCCTAAATTAGGAATGAAACAGAGCTAAAGTTACTTATCTAAACAATATGCACAGAGCCTCTCGGGTAGTAGGGGCCCTCTACCACCAGATTAGCACACGAATCTCTTCAAGATTGCTTTAGATCATGTATTAAAGTTGTTCTTCTTTCATTAAAGGAAAATGCTTCAAAAACAAAGTATTACAGTCTTTGAAAACTTAACAATAAAACATCAACTAACTAACTGTCTCTCGGTTTCCCGAGTTATTCTTATAAGAGAAATACATAACTACCCTGGAGAAGAAATAGGGATAAGTGTCTTTTTAAATTAAAATCAAATTAGAACTCTTGTGGAGGCCTCGTACTTTACTGAAGACATCTGTAGAGTCCTTGTCCTGGTAGGAATCTACTTCTTAGTTTGGGTTTCCTCCACATGCATAACCACTTGCAGATTTTTGCTCAAACTTTGTAGAGGGAAAGGAATGATGTAGGTGAGTTCTGGAATTCAACCATATGCATTTTTCCTTTAAGTGACACCTGTAACCTGTGTGAACATGAAGATAGCTGCAGAATAGGCAACTAGCTACAGAATGACTGCATTCTGTAGCTAAGTCTAGTCAAAAATTACTACAACAACAAGACCACGAAAGCTTAGTAAGTCAGTTATTGTATGCATTCTTAAAGTGACTTTAATCAATCCTACTGATATTTTAAGCCTATAATTGATAAAGGACAAAGGAAATGAAGTGAATTTTGGTGAAAGAAAATGACATCTTTGGGGCTCAACATACCCCCACTGCAAAACGTTTGCATGTCCTCAAGCAATAAATCCATGTATTATGAAACTTCTTCTAGGACATCTAACCTCCTTTTTCTCCTTTTCTTGGTGTTCAATGGCATCCTAGGTTTCCTTATGATCAACTTGAATCTCAAATTTATAAGTGCCCTGCCCAACTTTTTGTTTTTCTTCTTCAGCTTTTCACTAGCCTTGTACAATTTTTCCATTTGCAGAGAGAAAGTTGTGTTCATGTTACTCTTCAGTTTGACTTGTTCCCTTAAAATTTTATTTTCATTCTTTATATGCCTATTGAGTACTTCTAATTCATATTTGTCTCTTCTCAGCACTTCAATTGCAGATCCTGGTGGACTAGGAGTTCTTCCTCTACTTTCTAAGGCTCTCTTTTCTAATGACTCAACATAATTATAGATTTGTTGTTGTGCTGGGTCTATCTCCGGAGTTCCTTCATCAAGATCCTCTTCGTATTGGTACTCAGGAGATATATTATTTGGTGTCTCTTTATCTTCAATGTCTATGATGCCTGTTTGCTTAACTCCTGTCTTCTTCAATATGCCTCTAAGCCTATGGCTTCCTCTTAGTTTAGATGGTCCCTCACCTCTCTCCTTGGCATAATTTCTTATTATCTTTTCCTTTTTAAGCTATTTCTTAATTTCATCCAATTTCTCAGAGATAATCTCCTCATTGTCCTCTTGTATGGACTTACCAGTTTTAAGTTGAACAGATTTGGAAATTTTCCCTCTCCTACTTCTTCTTGCAAGTTTGCCTTTAGATGGAGATTCCTTGGGTTCTTTAAAGTGATTCCTCAAGAGGAACTCATCCCAATTGTCTCCCACCTTTCTCAAATGATGCTCAATTAGGATTTTAACTAGGCCATGGTGATACAAGGTGGTTTCCAAGAATTGAACCCTCTTTTGGACATTAGAAGCCATTCTCTTTAGGCTATGAAGTAAGAAAAAGGGTAAATTAATTTCTTCATCTATGAAATGCATCATAAGCCGAATGTGATAAACATATAGGGTACCAAACCTTCCCTCACAAGTTATAAAATTTTTCAAAATGAGCAACATATTTCGCCATTTATTCTTCAGTGCTGAGCTAGGAATGCCCTTCTTGAAAACTGAAATATCCATACCTTATTTTTTGAGCATCTGCCTCCATGCCGCATTGTGAAATTCCTTGTTTTTGAACCATCGTTCACCTTGCCTTGGTAATTCTGCTACTTCTGCGATGAAATATTCTGTAATAGTGAACTTGACATCTCATATTTCAACTTCTGACCCGTTGAAGGACCGTGCAAATGTCTTGGTTACCTCCTTATGAAAACCATTAAACTTTTCCAAAAACTGTAACCACCCAACCTGTTGTAGCATATCTCTAATCTGTGGGTAACCCTCTTAGTATTTGGTTCCGACTGGTTCGGACCTTACAATGAGACCCATGGCTTCTTTTATCAACCTTCAATTTACTGCTCCGTTACTGCTCTTATATTGATAGTAAAAATGGCTGTAAAGAGTTGTTTTCACCCCAAATATGACTTCTCTGTTTATGCAGTAGGAATTGGCTATGGAAAGATGACATGAAGTGGTTATGGGATGAGTGAAATACGGTGAGGGTGATTCACACGAATTAATGAGTTTGAGAGCTTTTATGGAGGAAAATATCGTGGAAAAATCTCTTGTGAATTTCAAAATCATCACTGAATATTTCGGATTAGTGACGTGACCTAATAGGTCACTTCAGTACTAACCATTAATTTTTAATAAATGATGATTTGGTATGGCAGAATGGAAGGGATTTTGTCCAAGGATTTTATGATAATCTCGATCAATATGAATAATTAAAATAACTTTATGAAGCATACATATAACTTAACTGTACTATAACTAACTAGAATCAATTTCTCCATAACTAAAACCGAAAATACTTCAACATTATGTCCAGATAATCTGTGAAATATGAAACTTGAACCCTATTCATGACCTTTCTCTCATGTATCATTATCTATTCATACGCACATCTGTATATGTATTTTAATATGGAGAATTCGCATCATTATGTTCATAATCTGTTATCATAATAATTTCACAACTTTTCCTTAGCCTTTCCTTTGATTTTTGTGGTTTTAATATGCTTTGTCTTCCTTTGAAAATCATTGATCCTTCAGTCTTCATAATCCCTTTGATTTTTATTGTTGACATAGGTGTGCAGGATCAATTTGCTGTTGAACAAGTGGTTGTCGGATAGTTGCCTGTAGGATATATGGCTGCAGAATGTCTGACTGGCTGTAGAATGTCTGGCTGTAGAATATCTGGTTGTAGAATATACCTGTAGAAGCTTTGAAACATGAAATGAAATGATTTGAAACATGGATGGAGTGTAGTATGAAATGAAATAAAATGGATCATGAAATATGGTGGAATGGAGCATGAGTGAAGTGAAATATAATGGAATGAAATAGATCATAGACGTAAAGTGGAATGAAATATGAAAAGTGGCCTGCAACTTATGATTTGTAATACTCAATTGCAGGAAGAGATCAAATTTAAAAATCTGCAATGAAAATGAAGTGGACCATGGAATGGAGTGAATGAAGTATGCATGAATGGAGTGAATGAAATATGAATGAAGTGAGACATGATGGAGTGAAATGGATCATAAGTGGAATATGATATATAAAATGGGTCTGCACTTATGATTTTGTGATAGCTGCTTGCAGGAAAAAGAACAAATTTGAAAAGCTAAAGTGTCAGAAGGATTATGATTTTCACTTTATCTTTTCTGTATAAACATGCTAATCAGTGATTAATTTTCATGTTTATACTTTTTCTTTTTTTTTTGATGTGTTTGAATTCAGAAAATTCAATTAAGTTGATGAAGAAGAAGAATTCTTCTTCATTAACTTCACATCACTATTTTCCTGGAATCTCTTTACAAATTCTTCTCTTGAAAGTGGCTTATGATACAATTTCAATATATGACCATTTACAAGAAAAGTGACCTTCTCTTCATCTATTTCCCTAATTTTTATTGCTCCATTGTCAAAAATTTTCATAATTTCATATGGCTCAAGCCAATGTGTTTGGAATTTACCTTGAAAATCTTTGAAATTTGAATCAAACAAGAGGGCCCAGTCACCTTCTTTGAATTTATTTTCCTTGATGTACTTATCATGCCATCTAGTCCTTTGTTGCTAGACTATACTTGTTTTCTAGACTGCATCTTGTCTGATCTCATCCAATTCATTAATCTTCTCCAATATGTGCTTTTGTACCTCTGTTAGATCAAGTCCTAGCTGAACTGCCATTTTAAAAGTTTGAATCTAAAACTTTATGGGAAACAAAACTTGTTTTCCATAAACAATTTCGTAAGGAGTATGACCTGTTGTGCTTCTCCATGTAGTTCTATAGGCCCACAAAGCTTTAGGAAGCCTATCTGCCCAATCTCTTCTATGTAAATGAATAGTCTTTGTTAGGATCCCTTCAATGACCTTATTAGTAGATTCCACTTGACCATTTGCTTGTGGATGATAGGGAGTAGATTTTTTGTGTCTGATTTTGTACCTCTCCATCATTTGTTCCACTAGCCTTGATGTGAATTGAGCTCCTTGATCTGTAAAAATTTCTCTTGGGACACCAAAATGAGTAAAAATATCCTCAAAAAGAAAATTAACTACAGATAATTCAGTAGCAGAAAGTAATGGCTTGGCCTCTACCGATTTGGTAACATAATTAGTGCAAAATAATATATATTTATTTTGTCTTGATGGAGGACTAATAGGTCCTACAAAATCTAAAGCCCATTTCTCAAAAGGTTCAATATGTACCCGAGGCTGCAATGGCATCTCACCTAAAGGAGAAGGTTTCCCTACCCTTTGGCAACTGTCACACCTTTTGACATACTCTTTAGCATCTTTAAAAAGGGATGGCCAATAGTATCCTAAATGAAGGAACTTATAAGCTATCCTTTTATCAGCAAATTGTCCACCACAAGGTTCATCATGACATGCCTTGAGGATCTCAGGCATCTCATCTTCCCGAACACATATCCTAATGACAAAATCTGGACTTGTTTTGTATAACTCATTAGCAACCCATGAATATTTTGCGTTGTCATAAATGATCTTTCTTTTGTCTCTTGCATTCATTATTGAAGGAAATTTCCCTGAAACTAAATAATTAGCAATGTCAGCAAACGAAGGAGTTTGAGTAGAAATTGCAAAAAGATATTCATCAGGGAATTGATCTTCAACTGGAGTATTGTCTTTGATGTTTTGGAGTCTAGATAGGAAATCGGCTACTGTGTTTTGTTTCCCAAGCCTATCTAGAATGGTAATGTTGAATTCTTGTAAAATCAATAACCATCTTATGACTCTGCCATTAGTAATTGATTTATTCATTAGATATTTAATTGCAGAGTGATCTGTGTGAACAAAAGTTTCATAGCCTGTTATATAGTGTCTGAATTTATTTATGGAATGAACAAAAACTAAGAACTCTTTTTCAGTTACAGTATAATTTAACTCTGAAAGAGTCAAATTTTTACTTGTATAGTAGATGGCATAAGGAATCAGGTCTTTTTGCCCCAATACTGCTCCTAAAGCTGTATCTGAGGCATCTGTTGAAATATGAAAAGGTAACTTCCAGTTAGTTCCCCTTAAAATAGGTGCTTCAGAAATTTTTGTTTTCAGGGTCTCAAAGGCTAACTGGAAATCGGGGTTCCACTTGAATTCATAGTCTTTGGTAAGTAATTTGAAAAGTGGAGGATGTTATCTTGGTGAAGTTTTCTATAAACCTTCGATAATATCCTATAAATCCTAGAAAACTCCTAACATTTTTTTGACAACTTGGAATAGATAAGTTAGAGATGATTCCAACTTTTGACTCATCAACTCTAATCCCATCCCCTGAAATGTGATGTCCCAAAAAAATTCCTTTAGTAAACATCATAAAACACTTTTCATGACTTAGTGAAAGATTTTCTTCTTTACATATCTTTAAGACTTTTTCCAAGTTTTCTAAGGCTTCTTCAAATGTGTTTCCATAAACTGTGAAATCATCCATATATACCTCTACACAATCATGTATTAGATATAAAAAAATTCCTAGTACTGCCCTTTGAAATGTTGCAATATTGCATTCGTAGTCAAATAAAATACTGGATGCTATAAAGATATTTTAAGGACGGTAAATGTGGTTTTGTCTTGATCTTCAAGTGCTACTTGAATTGGTTATAACCACTAAACACCATCCAAAAATGAGAGGTAAACTTTCTGACCTGTATGTCTAACACTTGATCTATGAAAGGTAAGGGAAAATGGTCTTTAAGAGTAGCTTTGTTTAATTCTCGGTAGTCAATACATACCCTCCATTTACCAATTTTCTTTGGCACAATTACCAAAGGAGAAACCCACTGACTATCTGAAATGGGATAGATGAAGTTGACATTTAACAATTTTTGCAATTCTTCTTTAACAATCTCCCTAAGATTTGGATTCATCCGTCTTTGAGGTTGTCTGATTGGTTTACAATTTTCCTCTATATAGATGTGATGAGTGCAAGTCTTGGGGCTTATCCCTTTCATATCAGTGTACTCCCATGCATATGCAAAAGAATGTCTCTGTAATATCTTGACTAGCTCTTCTTGTTGCGATTTCTCTAGGTTCTTGTTTATGTTTAAAGTTTTGCCTGAAAATATCTCAATTGTAGGGCTGCCAAATTTATCCATGGAGTAAAGAGACATCTGTCTTGATGTTAAGAACTCAATGTTGGATTCTTCTTGAAATTTTTCATGCTTTTATTCCTAAGAGGATTCAAAGTTTTCTAAGGTATTCAGAATCTGGCTATCTTCACTAATTTCTGAAATTGTGAAGAGAGGTTGTAAGTCTTCTTCATCCTCTATCCATTGAGTATCATCTAATTCTGTAATTGTTCTTGCTGGAGGATACAAGGTAAATTTCTTGGTTGAACTACCATCAGAGATGTACATATCACCGAATCTACAACTAATGAAAGCATCAGCTGTAGCTAACCAAGGTCTTCCTAATATAATAGGATGCCCTCCTAGATTATTCTTAGGAGTTAGGATCATAAAATCCACAAGATACTCCCAAGAATCTAGGGACAATGGAATGTCTTCTATTACCCCATCAGGTTTGATCACAGATCTGTCTGCTAATTGTAATAATGTGGGTGTAAAAAGAAGATTAGGAAGTTTCAGTTTATCCATGATTTGTCTACTCATGATATTGATTGCTGCTCCTAAATCAATAAGTGTGTTTTGGATCTCAGTTCCATTGATGTGTATTTTAACAACTAGATTTCCTGGGTCTAGATACTTTGGAATGACAATCTTACCCATCAAGATATCTGCTATTCTTCCTACCAGTTGAATTTTCTTTGTCTATCTTATTATTTTTCCTATTTTCTTCATGCTCAACTCCTTTATTGTTTTTGCTAGAATTGGAATTTCCTTGATAGCTTGTAACAATGGGATCTTAATACAAACATTTCTCAGCTCATCTAGGAAATCATAATCAGGCACCATAATTTGTTTTTCTACACCCCTATCAATTTGTAATATTTTTGGAAAGGGAGGCGTAGAGATGAATGTTGATGGCTGCTCTAATATAGGAGTTGAAATTGTTGGTTCTTTTTGTTTTGATTTTTCAATGTTTGGGTCTTGAAAAGATGTGTCTTCTTCAAGACTTTTATTTACCCGTAGAGAATCTTCTTCAAAGTTGTTTTGTTCTTGTATGATTACATAAGGTTTCTTCTTTTCAAGTATTCTTCCAGACCTAAGTTGAACATCATTAAGGTCTAAAGAAGTGATCAAATAGGTTGGAAACTGTTGGAATTCTATCATGTATGTGTTCTGAGGGTTTTTATTGTTGGGGTTTGGTATAGGTTGGGCAGGCAACTGATTTTATTTCTAAGGAAATGGTAATGGAAGTGGTGAATTTTGATGTTGTTGATTTTGAGGATTCTGTTGAGGATTTTGTTGAAGATTTCGTTGAGGAGGGAAATGTGGATATGGTGGATAGGATGGTGGATATTGATAGTATTGAGAGTATCTTCCATAGGGATTTTGTGCTCCTTGTGCCCAAGTTTGAGATTGATTTTGGAATTGGGGCCAAGGTTGCTGCCAAGAAATCCAATTTGGTGGGGGTTGATTATACAGCTGATCATGGAATCCTTGTGTTTGAGGTCCTTGTCAAGGCCTCCTAGAGACAAAATTGAGAGATTTTATGGAATTTGTAGGGGTTTCTTCTTGAAAGACAGCTTTAAGACTAGGAAGTGAAGGAAAAACCTTGGTATCATGTTTTTATGAACAAATTACACAAGTCTCTACTAATTTTTCATCCAAATGGCACTCTCTCAAGGCATGATTCTTTCTGCATTTGGGACAAAAGACTGCGAAGGCATCAGATTCAGCTTTTTGCTTGTTTTGTAATTTAAGGGTGTCTATTTGTTCACTAAGACTCCCTAAAATATCATATTTGAATTCATCAAGCATATGTCCTATTTCTGCCCTACTCACTGTCCCAGAAGCAGACTTACTTGCCCTCACAAGAGCAGGGTCTCTTGGTCCTTTTACAGTTTTAGATTTCTCTCTTGAAAGGTTGATAAATAATTAAGCTATTTCAGGTAATGTGAGCTGAGATATATCCCATTTTCCGATCATATTAAGGATATATAGCCATTCATCCCTAATTGTCTTCAACAAGAGAGATTTCAAGGTATCTTGGTCTAGGTTTTCCATTTTTTCTCTTTTGATGTTGTAATTAAACCTCTCCAACAAATCTTCCAGGTTTTCATCCTCTTTTTGTAGCATTTTAAACACTTCCTCCTTATGGTTGACTGGCATATAGTAATCCAAATACCTCTCTAGAAATGCATGTTTCATGTCTTCCCATGTCCTACTAGAACTATTGATAAAAACTCATAAACCATTTTAATGCTGCTCCTTTCAATGTTGAAGGGAATAGTTTAAGTTTTTGGGAATCTTGTAAGTAATCATAGGTTCTACATAGGACTTCAAATTCAAATAGGAAGGTTTCAGGATCTTCACTTTTGATTCCATAAAAGTTTGGAAGGACAGAGGGTGAAATGTTTTTCATATTTGCATTGGCTTCTTCATCTACTATAGGAAACCCAAAAAAACTTCCCATTTCCCTTCTACCTCTTCCTCTGCCTCCTTCTTCACCTCTACCTCCTTCTCCTTCTACACCTCTACCTCCTTCTCCTCTAACTCTACCTCTACCCCCTCCAAATAGTGTATTTTCTCCATTAAAGACTCCTCCTCCTCCTTCTTCTGCCATGGTTGATTCTCCCGTGGAAGTGGAAAAGTTTAGGTCTCTAGCAGAGGTCCTTGAATCTTCTTCTAAGACAGGTTCAATGGATGAAGTGGAAGGTATTTCTGATGGAATTTCTGATCTTAAGTCCTCTGGAAGTATATGATCAGTGGAGTATGGGATGTGGGTTTGAGTTGGAGGTGTGTTGCCTCTTGGTCTTAGTGCACAAGTGGTGTTCTAGGAATCAAGCTTCTGCTTCTTATCAATCTACCCCTTGAGTCTCTTTCTCTACGCATATCATTTTTTTTGGGAGGTAACAAACAAGGCTACCTAGTTACACTTCCCCAACAACGGTGCCAAAATTTCTGCTCAACTTAGTGTTCCTAAGTTGATGTCATAAATTGTCAACCAGGGCTAGTAAACTGTTGAAGTGAAGTGCACTATATGTGCCTAGGTATCTGCTTCCTACTTCGTTGTGTTTAGTGTTTTTCTAGTGTTTTTGGTTTTGTGTTTTTAAGTTAAGAGGAAAAGAACTAAGTTGTTGGCAAACAGAAGTTATTGGTCACACTAAAACAGAGAAAAATCTATTCTAAACTATGTATGGCACCTAAGAATAGAAAATGATAATTCATAGATTGCAAAACTTAACAAGAAAAATAACTCATAACATGAACTCAATCCAATTCATTTCATTAGAAGTATGTTGGAACAACTTGAGAAAAGGATAATTTTAATGCAATGAGGTTGTTCTAAGTAAACAACAACTTGCAATATCATAGAGAAAATCTCATCCATGGTTAGAAATTTGTTGGAACACATTTGGAAAACATTATCTGCAACATAGTAAGGAACCCTACTCTAAATTAACTTATGACACTAAAATTAATCCATTCTGCAACTCAAAATGTCACTATTAAGCCTCATTCAAGGGTTAGAAATCTTTTGGAATAGTTTTGGAAAAAGGCAAGTTTGTAAAATTATGAGAAATTGCAGAACAGTCAAGACTTCAAAATGACATTACCAATTCTTGTTCCTATGATAATGATGTATTAGCAAAGATTAAGAACAAGAGCAGTTTTTAAATAATGAATACATTTAAGTCTAATGTAACAGAACTAGAATACAACTAGCTAATAAAACTTAAAATACATTAAACAAAACCGAACTAATATGCAATTAACCTCCGAAATACTACAGCTGAACTAAAATGAAACTAATCTATGAAATACTATAGTTCTATCTCATTCAGTGTTAGTCATATTTTGGAACAATTCATAAGAACAAGATTGGATGTAACATTCAATGTAAGTGAGCATAAAACATAAAGTTTAGAAAACTGCCTAAATTAGGAACGAAACAGAGCTAAAGTTACTTATCTAAACAATATGCACAGAGCCTCTCGGGCAGTAGGGACCCTCTACCACCATATTAGCACACGAATCTCTTCAGTATTGCTTCAGATCATGTATTAAATTTGTTCTTCTTTCATTAAAGGAAAACGCTTCAAAAACAGAGTATTACGGTCTTGGACAACTTAACAATAAAACATCAACTAACTAACTGTCTCTCAGTTTCCCATGTTATTCTTATAAGAGAAATGCATAACTGCCCTGGAGAAGAAATAGGGATAAGTGTATTTTTCAATTAAAATAAAATTAGAACTCTTGTGGAGGCCTCAAACTTTGCTGAAGACATCTGTAGATTCCTTGTTCTGGTAGGAATCTACTTCTTAGTTTGGGTTTCCTCCACTTGCATAACCACTTGCAGATTTTTGCTCAGACTTCGTAGAGGGCAAGGAATGATGTACGTGAGTTCTGGAATTCAACCATATGCATTTTTCCTTTAAGTGACACCTGTAACGTGTGTGAACATGAAGATAGTTGTGGAATAGTCGACTAGCTACAGAATGGCTGCATTCTGTAGCTAAGTCTAGTAAAAAATTACTACAACAACAAGACCACAAAATTTCAGTAAGTCAGTTATTGTATGCATTCTTAAAGTGACTTTAATCAATCCTATTGATCTTTTAAGCCTATAATTGATAAAGGAAAAATGAAATGAAGTAAATTTTGGTGAAAGAAAAGGACATCTTTGGGGATCAACACTCCCCTCCACTTATGATTATTGTGGTGTGTGTGCTTCTCAAGGGCTAAAAATGTATTGCCTTCAAGTGGAAACATGAAGAGCAATCCTCCAAGGACCTCTCCTCCATAAATGAAAAAAAAGCTGTCCCAAGGCACTCCATCCACGATGAGTAGGACATGATCATCATAGAATACCCCAATGACATGTTTGTTGTAGGTTATACCATGTGTAGAAAGGTACAAAAAATGTCTCATTGGTCTACAACGCAATCTCATCCATTGTAGCTGCAAAAAATAACATGGCAAGTACTGTATAGAAAATATCACCTCTACTACTTAATAGTAAATAGATGAGTGAATCAGCAATACAAAATGAAATACATGCCCATATACATACAATGGATGGATATCATCATCAAAATCATGGCCCACCTCAAAAGAAGGAAAATAAATGGCTGTGGTGGCCATGTATCTCCTCATCTTCCCCTTAGAACATGTCATGCAAAAACTGTGGGAGTCATCTTCCTTCAAGGACACACTAAATTCATGTGTCAATCTTTCGATCATGCTTCCAATAATATGGACAATATCAGCAAATGGAAACATGCTCATCATCATAATAGAGGAAGTACTGATGGTTTCATATGGTGCTGGAAAGTACCAACAATCTCCCAAGGGTGCATAACGCAATTTTGCAAACTGCTGCTCAAGAAATGTACAAGACAAAATGTTTTCAAATACAATTCTAATCATATGAATTAGCTAAACATGTGTAGGATGGAAAAAAAATTTCCCAAGGCCATGTAAAATATGGCTATCTCCATCGTATATTTTGGCCCAACCTTGCTCATGGAGCAACTTGAAAAATCTGGCCCTTTGAGGAGCCATGCACTGCAACATAATGGTAAGAGTATGTAAAACAACAAATGTAAACACAAGGTTCTTACCATAGGCTAGAAGTAAGATGATATATGGATCGATGTATATGACCCTGCTCCCAAATGTTAGCACTATGAGCTCATGCAAAAAGGCTCTTGCCCATGCCAATGTTTGTTTCTTGACATGCTCCTTGTCAAGAACAATTTTGGTGATGCTGCTACAAATGTGAAGCTTTTCCCAAGATGGAAATGCCTCCTGATCAATCCAAGCTAAGGAGTAGCCCCTTTGCACTATGATAGTTCCCTCCTCTACTCCTGTAACACCATATATTATATGAGAGCAAATCTGCCTATGCTCTCTCCAAGTTAGCTCAAGAAACCCAAGTGCTTGCTGCCTCCTCATGCTTACATCTTGTAACTCATGTGATGAAGGTATCATGACTGATATATATACCATATCAGCACCATGCATCCCTAATCCTTGATGCTCAATGATGTAAACACCTTGCCACCTCTTCTCCACTCTTATCCTCCTAGAAAAAGAGTACATCATGTGATGGCCAAACTCCTTCAAGAGGATCCAATGCAGCCAAGCTTCTTACTGCCTTGTATCACATATTTGCAAGTGGAAAATCAGCCTCTTGCTTCTCATCCACACCCACTCAGCTCCTTGTGGATGTATTCTCCTTCTTCCTCATTTGGTACTCCTCTCATTAGGGCTACCATCCTCCCAAACCAAATCACCTCTCCTGCATTCCATGGAAGATTGGAATGCAGCTCCTTGGAGACCTCCTAAAGGAGACCTCTCACCCATGACTGTATTGAATCCATGAGAATTAAAATGTGATGGAGTTAACCTCTCCTCTCCATCAATTTTTAATAGCGCTGCTAATTCCTCCAATGGTGTAGCAGCTGTTTCATCCTCCAGTTCACAATTTGTTTCATTGTTTATCATGAGGGTGCCATGGTTTGTTTCATCCTCCAATGGTTGACATCCCAACCTCAAGAGCTGAATTGGACTCATCAATAGTGCATGAGGATGAGGGTCCATCTCCTCTTTTAACCCATTTCAAAACACAGTGCAATCATGGTGCTCTAAAATAGCAAAATGTGTAGATCCTGGGACCTTTACATGTGAGTTTCAACATTCCTTTAATTTATTTGTTGAAATGAAAAGTGGAACTTCACTCATACCTTGGTGGATCTTGGGATCTACTTGTGTGGCTACAACAGTTTTCTCCTCCAATTTAATGGCTGCCTCATCCATAGATATAGAGGGCTGCTCCTCCAAAGTTGTGACAACATTGGTGCAATCCTCCTCCCATGGTGGAATGGCTTTCTCTTCCTTTGTCCTCTCCCTATCAAAGGTTTGGATCAACCTTTGAGAAAGTTTTGCAAAGGAACTCACCCTTGAATGGACCAAGAGTTTGAACCACCAAACAGAGGCTTAACCCTCCATGTGCAGTGCTGTGATCTCCACTTCTTCTTTCTCTGCCACTGGATGTAGCAAGAAAAATGCTTCTAGCTTCCTCTCCCAAGCTCTAGCTGAAGTGTTCCCATCAAATGTAGACAATAGAAACCTATTGTCTGCGATTTCTCTTTTGCCATAGGGCCTTCTTTCCTCTTTCTGCTAAATAAACTGTGTGAATGTTGTAGCTTCCCTGAATGTTGTAGAATGGGGTTTATATTCACCCAGGTACTTACATAAGATATGATGATCCAAGTATCCTCCAAGCTTATATTCTTTGTGAGAATAGGAAGTGCATGGACCTTCCTCTTCTTATATTTGCTTCTCCTCCTTGGGGAGGCTCTCCTTTGTTCTGAAAATAGATGAGATCAAGCTTATCTTCTGCAACATCTTCTTATTCTTCTTTCTTCGGCTTGAAGGCCACAAGTTGAGCCAAGAAAGGTGCTCTAATACCAATGTAATGATCATTTTTAGGAATAGCTAGCAATCCATGGCTGGAAAACACATTTTCCAGAAATGGAGGCAGCAAGATTTGATACCAAGACCTGGATTCCTTAGACCAATGTGTCTAAGACCAAAATCCAAGATTTGGGATCTATGAAATCCTTCTAGGGTGGTGAGACAAGCTTTCCACACCTAGTTCCCTTCAAAAATTGCCCATTGAAAGGGCTGCAGCAATACATGCACAAGACTTGGAGCATCAACGTTATTCAAACACACCATTAGAACAACAGTGACATATATCTCATAGAAATGTGAATGAAATCCATGGTCATCTCATTAGATAATAGTAGCAGCAAATGAATACAAGATCATGAGGGAAATGTGACTCCTTGACAAGCAAACCTTGCCTCACAATACTGCTACACAAGTACACCCAAGCTAAGACTGCGCAGTTATATGGAGATAATACAACATGTATAATGAAAATATAATGATATGTCAATGATATCTCAAGAAATAAGGGGGAGAAAGCTCTCAACCCCTGAAAAAAAAAGTACAGCAATCCTTAGAAGGATTGGCTACAATACATGTACAAAATGGGAAAATACAATAATGCCGGAGTTGTTGGGTAGCAGCAACAACTCATACACAAAATAGAAGGAGATGGCTGAATATGATTTATAATCTGCAATAGCCTCCTCCAATGGAACTCTTAAAGTGAAAGGCTGCTCCCTTCACCCAAGATTACCCCTCCAACCAATCTTGCAGTCCCTCACTGCAAATACACCATGAAAATAACATAGTCTAGGAGAGATACTGCGCTGTATGTGAGATGGAAAACATTGGCCTGGTGCCAAGATATGAAAATCTGCCCAAGAACACTCCTCAATGATCTCCCAATGAAATAGAGATCTTCTCCTCTAAAAATCAATCTCCGGAGTGGTGTTGTGGAACTCTCCCTGGCAACACCCAGCAACACAACCTAGCCACCAATGGAGACTGCGTTGTAGCTAAATGAAATGCCTTGGCCTCAAGCCTGGATATGGGGAATAAGGAAGTACATTCCCTCAAGAGGTATCTCGAGAAGGAGAGGAAATCCTAAATAGGAATTCCCTCAGCAACTCTTTCTAAACAACAAGATGATGCTCCAAGTCTAAACAAACATGGAAATATATAATCCATAACATGAGAAACAATGGTTGCCTTGCCCTGCTTTTATACAATTGTGAGCTCCCTCTCCATGGGCCCCACTCATTAGGGTTTTCTTTCTCAAGGAAACTTCCCTCCTCTTTGTCTGCGCTGTCCCACAATGTGCTCTCCACCTCATGCTACTGTTCTATTTGACTTGGTCAAACCTGACCTAGTCATCCTGCAAAAGTCCCTTTTCACACATGGAGGTGTGAAATCAAGCTCCAAAAGTGGTCCCCGTCCATACCAAGAGGATGTTATTACCTATTCATGAAATTAATGGGTCTCCTACCCATTTTATTTATCTCCTAAGTGAAAATGGAAAAAATTAATGTTCCATAAAAATTGGGAACATTACACAACATACCACTTGAACATCCTGCATCAAGGTTCCTCCAATTCCTTCCTTGTAGGTGCTTGTTCACACTCCAAATTATTTTTATGAGTCTGCTTATGAGAATTGGTGCATGGGTTAACAAATATTTTAGTTGCTCAAAGGTTGCAGCACATTCTGTTGTCCGCTCAATTTTGTTCCCTTTATTTTTCAATGTTGTGATTGGATAACCAATCTTGGAGAAATTTTTAATAAATGTCTTGTCGTAACCTTCCAGCCCCATGAATGATCTAACCTCAACTACATTTATTGGTTTTTTCCATTCCATAATTACTTTAATATTCTCTAGATCAACTGCCACACCATCCTTTGATACAACATATCCCAAATATTATATCTAAGAATGAAATAACTCGGACTTGTTGAGTTTTGCATAAAGCTTGTGTTATCTTAACTGTAACATCCACCTTTGCTCACACCTACCCAAGTAACTATCCAACTGAGGTAAAAATGATATGAGGGGAATTTAATACATACTCAACCTCCTTGGTGACTTTAAGGAAGTGTAACCGAAGCGTAAAACCATGACACAGACCTATACCACCTACTACAAGACCCCTAGAGGCTATCCCAGTCATGTAATTGACTTTTCCCTGGGTACCACTAATATTTTATGAATAAATCCCCCCAGATGCTCCCATAATACTACATGGATGCATTTTGTAGGCTTTGGATGCACCCACAAGCCTGCATACATGTGTCCAGGGACTATTTCTAGCATACTTGTGCCAGAGTCCGTGAGATTTAAGGAACTTTTCAAGCCCATAATTCTAGTCACTGCCCAGAACTTGTTGTAACTTTTGGAATCCATTAAAAACATGATGAAAACACTAATAAACCAAAAAATAACTCCATGTATAGGCTTGACCATCCCCAACCGAGATTTATATTATGTTAAACACTTGGCATGAATGAAATCTACATGTTTAAACAATATATTTGAGCATAGGGGTCTCATACTTATCTGAGAATTTTTAAGCATTTTTTCTACAACACATAAAATACAATATAGTCTATTTAGGCATATATACATTGTTTATTCAATTACAAATCAAAACATGATGAGAGACATAATTCATCACCATCATAAAACTCGGTCATAAAAAACATATAAGCAACATAAATGACAAGCACATAACAACCATATAAGGCACAAAATAATAAGCATATTTACCCATCAATACAAGGGAAAGAGAGCTCTTATTTCCACAAGAAAAATGCAACCAAGTCTGACACTTCCACGTTCCACATGACCATAGACATGTCGAAGCCAAATATCTCTTAAGCCAGCCACCCTCGTTTCATATTCTAAGCATGAATGTGGCATCTCATAAACCAAATCCATTAAAACTAAACAAGTGATTCCAGAGGCCAAACCACCTCAACCCTCAACCAATGATTCCACCTCATGGTCATACATCACAAACATCACGAATTGGTATATACCCAAGTTTTTCTAGGGCTCTAGAGAATTTGTTCCAGCCAGGGCTTTTAGGACTAGTAACTCAACCCCAACTGCTACGGGGCTTCCATAGCATTTTTCCAACTAGGGCTTCCAGGACTAGTATCTCAACCCAACTAGGGATTCTAGATAATTTGTACAACCAAGGATTCAAGGACGAGCATCTCAACCCAAGGCTATCCATTGGGATTCCAAAGCATTTGTCCCACTAGGATGTTTTTCCCAACATTAATATTGGAATACGTGTCCCATGTCCTTTATCTTATATATATATATATATATATATATATATATATATATACATGGATTTTTAACCAGGGTTGTTACATTAATAGTTGTAAGATTTCAACTAAGTGCTCCTCGTGCTCTTCCTTTATTTTTAGTAAACCAAGATTTCATGAACAAACACCAACATGAACTTCTACAATGACTCAATACATTGTTGATAAGGCTCATGAAAGTGGTTGGTGCATTAGTAAGCCCAAAAATCACTACCAAAAATTCATAATGCCCATACCTTATCATGAATGTTCTATTATAAATATACTCATCCTAAATGCACACCTGGTGATATGCAGACGTCAAATAAATCTTTGAAAATATTATTGATCCCTATAGTTGATTAAATAAATCATCAATTCATGGAAAACAATATATTTTCTTGATGGTGACATTTTTGGGTTGCATGTAGTATATGCACAACCTAAG
Source organism: Pinus albicaulis (assembly GCA_034641835.2). Lineage (NCBI taxonomy): Eukaryota > Viridiplantae > Streptophyta > Pinopsida > Pinales > Pinaceae > Pinus > Pinus albicaulis. The sequence continues at coordinate 657,799,254 of CM076583.1, read as the reverse complement.
TGTGCCATCCTTATTTTTCATAAACAAGACTAGTCCTCCCTAGGGTGACACACTTGGGGTAATATAACCCTTTCCCAACAATTCCTTGACTTGTAGCTTCAACTCTATCAATTATGGAGTTCCCATATTATATGGGGCTTTCGATGTTGGTTTTGTCTTGAGGAAATACTCAATACAAAAGTCCACTTCTCTGTGCAAAGGTAAATTAGGAATATCTTCTAGAAATACATGTTGAAATTGTTTCAAGATTGGATTCTCCAAAAAATTTCTACTATTACTAACTTTAGCTCCATTATTTTTGTAACACTTCTAACAATTGGCCTGCATAGCTGTAATCAACTGCATGAATATGGTTTTTATCTTGCCTCGCAACACTCTTCTTCCTCAAACTCATTAAGGCATTCAATCACTTTTTCAAAGAAGTCAACCTTGGCTCAGTAAAAGAACAACTAGTCCATTTCCAGTAATGCATCATATGCACCAAATGGTAGTAAATTAGAACTAACAGATGTAGGCATGCCACTCAATGCAAAGGAACAAGATTTAACTAGATGTTCCACTCTCTTTTTCATTCATGTGGCTAACTGAAATAACCATGAATCCTTGTGTGCTTCTTAGGCTAAGTTTCATTGTTAAATAACTACTAGCCTAATGTATCCTAATTACAACCTTGGATCAATAAAAATAGATGCATTCTTAATACAAATCATACCTTCAATTTTGGTAATGGGCACCTAGTGGTCAGCTTGTTTTTCATCCACAACAACATAAATTTTGGGCATGTTCTGAGCCACGTCCTAAATTGTTTCGAGTTCCTAGGCATTATACACTCTGATCCCATCTCTCATTCACTTTAGGAAATATTTATTTAAACGATTCTCAGCAAAAATCTAACATTTCATAGCCTCTCCTTAGATACCCCTGCTTTTCTCTCCCATAGGATGGGTAACGTAGGCTTTACTAACTGCGTTGAAAATATGTATGGGTTTACTTTGACTAACAATGGTAATATTTTCCCCTTTTCCTATAGCTTGTGATTTCCACCTATTGTGCCTCTTGCCTTTGAAACTCGGAATGGCTTTGGATTTCTATTCGGCCCCAAGTCTAGTTTTCATTTATATTTCTCATAGAAAAAAATTAATTTATGGATCGCATCTTCCACATTTTGGGTTCATCAAACTAAATTAGTCACTAAATTTTGATGGCATTCCACTGATATATCTCTATACTTTTTCCTTTTCCTCTTCGAGGTAGGGAACATACCTTAGTAGCTCTAGGAATTTGGTGGTGTATTCTTTGTCTGACATTTTCCCCATATTGAGCCTATAAAACTCCTTGGATTTTTTATCAAATTACTTATCAGAGAGGTACTTCGCTCTAAAATATATCTTATTAGAGGAAATTTTAGTCTAAAAGTGGCCTCCTAAGGAAAAATAATTAAATGTAGTTAAAATAATAAAATAAGAATTACGAATTTTGGAGGGAAAAGAAGAAAACTACTTTTTTTTCAATTGTATTTTTTGCTTATCTCCTTATAGGTTTAATCAAATTTCAATTTTATACACTCATTGGATGTGGAATAAAATTTCACATCCAGTGAGTACCCATTATGCATACTTTGATAATAAACACATTGATCAAAATTGAAGATACATTAAAAAAGTGTGTTTGTTTTGGTGTGTTTAGTACACGTGTGTATGAAAAACACTAGTGCTTGATAAGAGTGATTGCTAACCTACAAGCAATGTTCATAGGTAAAAATGAGTTGTTAGATGGTTAGTGAAGCATCAGAACATGTATAAAAAAATATTTTATGGAACATAACATGCTACAAAAAGAAGAGGACACAAGAAGCAATAAATACACATAAACACAAGCTCAAAATTAAGTAAAAGAGCCAATAATACTAATGGAGAATGAATCCCCTTTTATTAGCCGTTGGTGGTAAAAAAGAGGTAGAATGCTAAAAACTTGCAGTGAGTCCTTAGAGATATCGAGCTCTAATACTCAAAGCAAGGAGGGATATCCCTTAAGATGTCTACAGGCCTCTCTCTTCTCCTCAAACGAGTGATTGGATATCAGAAACTTGATTCACTTCTCCTTTGGGATTGAGATGTTGGATGGCCAACAAATGAATCCCTTCACTCTCTTACTACTTGGACAACACACTATTGGTTTTCTCATGGGAAATTTGGCCAGCATAACAATGTGTTCTAAATTGTTCTCATCATGGTGGAATTTTATAGGAAAAATTCAAATCTTCTTCCCTCTCTTGGCACAATTGTGGATAGTGACCCATGAGTGGTGGTTGATTTCACTGTATGCTCACTTGAGGTCTCAAGGCTAGCTTCCTATCCTTGGGCGGCCTCAAGTGGAGAATATTCCTCCTGAAGTGTGCGAAGTGGTCCCGGATGGTGACCTTCCGCCATACTCAGGACCATGTGGCTTATTGAGGGAAATCCACGAATACTAGAGCTAATGTCGAAGAAAAATATGTGCGGAGCACACTTTGCCTGTGTATTTTGTGCCAAATTTGATAATTTTCCCTCTTGACCTTAGAGAAATTTAAATTTTCCAGATTCTCTAATGTTTTTCAACCTTGTAAATACCTCTGCTTTCCATTTCATGATGTATTTTTCTTTTCCAATTTTCCAGTGATAACAGTTCCCCCCTAATGTGTGAGGTATAGGACAAATTGTATAGCCGAAATACATTATAGTCTATGTTATATATAACTCGTGTTGAGAGAGAGAGGGGGAGACCTTAGTGCAGCCTAAGGTTGGAGACCCCTTACTATGAATAAAAGAGGAACCATGTTCTATCAGAAACCTGTAAGAGATAGTATAATACAATAAATACAATATTTCTATCAGGTGGGCATGCCCCACGCTCGTGATTCTTTTTCTAGTTAAAATCCTATCTGATAGATAAAGGTTATGTATGTGTCACTTATATGGTAGTGTTATGTTGATTTGGTTGATGACGCCGATTGTTGATGCCCTCAAGGGAATTTTTTCTTTGATGATAAGTTAAATGTAGTGCCCACATGCATAGTATTGGTATGGAGTATTTTAGAATAAATGATAATTGTATGCATGGGTGTATGGTTGGGACCTTCCCGTGTAATAATTTCTAAAAGAGATTCCTATAATGGCACGGGTCTTTGACAAATTTTGACAAAGTGTAATGGTTGTGGAGCACAATACCATCTTGACATGAAATCTTGTGTTGTAGTTGAATGTCAGGAAGAATGATGACATCCATGGGAAATGATTATTCCCATAATGCCATCCGAGGATGGCCCTATTGAGGTGGGGAACCATCCAAGGTACTACTTCCTTTTTGGAAAATGGTTGTTGAAGTTGACAAGAAGGAAGCCTCAACCAATCGAGAGAAATATTGATGAAAGGGATCAGGGTCTCTGATATGATAGGTTAACATAGGCATGATGGCGAGAAATAGCTGAACACTGATAATGGGTGTTCGATGGCCCAATTTCAGAGCTTGAAGAAATTAGTTTGGCGGTAGTCATAACAAATTCTAACGAGGAAAGTCGTGGATTTGGTAGGATGTACACGATGGGTATATGTTGTTTATGAATGTCTTGGTGGCTTTGTGTTAAAGGTGTGAAGCTTCAACCAAGGGTGATTATGGACTACTGCTATGGAAGAAACAAGTGGGTGGATGGGTAGGGGATGTTCTCCTAAGAAAAATCTTTGTACACTTGCCAAAATAATATAAAATGGGTTGGGTTTATACAAACATGGAGACGGGTGCCCCAAAAACATGAAAATGATCACTTAATGATGATGTGAGGAAGGTGTTTTTGGTGAGGGAGGGGCCCCAATGGTTAGTCTCGGTGTGGGGATGATGAAGCGGATGGAAAAAATCGCAGGTGGGCTATGCTAATGGAGGGATGGTAGCAAAAATGCGAGATGTGGTGGTGTGTGTTTGATCTACTTGCAAAAATGGTAGTCCAGGAAAGGGGTTTTATCTTGATATGGTAAAAATTGACTTGATGCATGATGTATGAATGATCATGAAGTGTTCCTTGGACTGAGGTGATATTGCCATGGCGTCATATTTTTTGATGCATGGTCTAATTTGAGTGATGGATTCCATGGAGGGGGAGGCTCTACCGACCAACGAGGATGTTTATCATGTGAAAGGTGGGGAGATGATAAACATGTTCGGGTGTTTGGAAACTATGGTTTTTGGAAAAATGATGTCAGGATATGCAAAGTTTCTTTGGGACTCTATCATGATGAGGGAAGAAAGATACCTACTCTGGAACCTTGAGTGAATGGGAAATAGGTGGTTTGTCGTACTTTATAATGCCTACAACAAATACCCTAAGTGAAAGAAAAAATTTCATTTGAATATATTGAAAAATTTGTTGAATGAAAAAATGATAAGAGAGGGCATACCTATCGGAACTGAGAAAAATATTTTTTCGGAGGCGTGAATGTGTGAAGCCTCCTTTGGGTGTTATGAGGTTTTGATCACTGTGTTGCTTTCAGTTTTGCAATTGGGCTTTCTGATATCTTGTTATAGTCCTTCAAACAACTTGAAAAGGGCGATATATAAGTAAATATGGCTCATTTCAATTCATTTGTGTTATTTGAGAGTTGTGAAGTTAGAGCTTGCTGCTGAGCTTTTCTTGTAGTTGTCCCTAGTCTATGCACCAAATATTTGCATTGTTAGTGTCAGGTAGACCCCTATGCATCTAGTATGTCAATTTTTTTAGCTTTACTATTGAGGGGTCAGTACAAATTAGGCTTGTACAGAACCCTAGCTAATTTTGGCCTTGTTCGCGCGAGCGATGAAGGTACAGGTGCGGAAATTTTAGGATTTTAGCGGAGATTTTGTGTCTGTGGGAATTTTTGTACGTTTCTTTCATGTCTGTATGAGATACAAACACCAGTAAATGTGCATGTTGGAGGAACAAGCGCGTCAAAAAAGCCAGGGTAATCACCCATTATGAGGATGCTTCCCTTATTTTTTGATGACATGTGTATATTTATTTTTTGTCTGACCTCTGGGTCACATACATGACTTGTGATTTGTACTCACACATAATTTTTGGTATATATGCGAGATGTATTTTTTGTGGCTCTTGATGATGTATCTATGGGTTATATTTTTTTATGGATATTATGTATCACTGATGGATATCTATATTTTTATTTTTTTTGGTTTTATGTATGATGGTTTATATGAGATGCATTCCATTCTAAGATGTGGTTAGTTATGCAATCTACTATCTAGTTTTTATTTCTTGGTACATATGTGAATGTAATATGATAAAATTGGCGGCTTAATATTTTTGCACACAAATATTTTATAAACAATTGTGAATATCGTACTTCAAATTCTTTTTTTAACTGCAAAACCACTAACTGGGAATCAAGGTAGATATGCAAGTGGAAGATTCCTTGATTGAAGGCATTGCTCATGAGCCTGATGACGACGTCATATTCTTCCTAATTGTTTGTAGGATCTGATGCATATTTCATTGGTTAAGAATGGTGATCGGTCAGGGTAGTAAATGACGCAGGTGGTTAGTGCTATATTTTGAGACCATCTCGATGCGTCATTAGTGAATCCAAAATAATGGTTGGGTTGAAGATCCATTTGTGACACCAAAGAATTTTTTCCGAACAAGTTTGTGGTAAAAAACAAAGTTTTCTATGTACACATTATCTCTAGGGCTAAACCCTCTTGGCCCCTATGGGTAAAATTTCTTGAGGTAGAGACCATTGACGGGGTTGCTTATGCATGTTCTGTCGGGCTCTGTCAAGATGTATGCCCCCTCATGGAGATAGTGTTTTATGATGTAGGGAAATTTCCACATTGTTTCAAACTTTCCTGGCCATAGGGCTTCTTTTGTGACATCGTAGTAGAGGACTAACTCCCCCTCAGTAAATTATCAAGGGGTGATGTTGCGATCGAATGATGCTTACCTACTTTTTATGGGCCTCGTTGTGTTGGAGCAACTATCGTCTACTTTTTCAACGAGTTCTAGTTGTACTAAGTGTTTCTCTAGAGGTTGGGTGTCATCGAGGAGTTCGATGGTAGTGTGTAAGTTCAGGATCTCAATTTCTATGGGAATCACGACTTCGACCCCGTACACTAAGTGGAAGGGTGCGAACCTCGTTTATTTTTTCAATGTCGTGCGGTATGCCCATAGGGTGGAGAAAATCATGTGGTGCTAGTTTGTTTTGTGGTTATTATCCATGCGTTGTAACATCATTTTGAGTACTTTTTCTACAAATTATACCTATTATTTGGATTGGTGGCAGTATGGTGAAGCGAATTCATGTGTGACTTTGAGGTGAAGTGATAGCTCCTAGAAAGCCTCATTTTTGAAGTGTTTTTTGTGGTCAGAGACTAACTCTTTTAGGGCACCAAACTAGGTGATGAAATCGTTGAAAAGAAATCATGTAGCGGTTTCTACCATGTTGTCATATGTGGGAATGGCCTCTACCCATTTGGTGAAGTAGTCCATGGCCACAATAATGTACTTGTGATTTCTTGACGATATGGGGTTGTAAGTCATGAAGTCGATCCCTCATTTACAAAAGGGACCAGTGACTATGATGGGGTGTAGGGGATCGATAGGTGCTCTTACCTTGTGAGTGAAGCATTGGCATCACTTGCACCTTTTGACTACTGAAATGCAGTCGTGGAATAACGTGGGCCAAAAATATCCTTCCCGCAGAACCTTTTGGGTAGTGGCTATTCTGGAGAGGTGGCCACCGCAACCTCTGTTGTGACAGTCATTAAGGGCTTGCTCAGCTTGGTCGTGAGTGAGGCATCGACATAAAATGGTGTCAATGTGTCATCAGTAAAGGCTATCTAACATGAGGAGATATTGGGGGGCCTGGAGTTGGATGCGCCTGTGGTCGTCACAAGTGAGCTTGGGTCTGAACTTTTGGGTTCGTAGGGATAGGAGAATATCTCTATACCAAGGGTCATTAGTCGTCACTAGGAAGAGATGTTAATCTGATAGTGAATCATTGAATCGTGATCCTTTGGTCTGACTTGAGAGGTCCATGATGAACTTGACAAAAATCCAAGCCTTCTTACTCTTAAGGGAGAAAAACTGTAAGTCGAATTCTTGTAGTGTAACTATCCAGTGAGTGTAATTATGGTTCATTAAACGACGTGTGAGAAAGTATTTCATGGGGTTGATATTTGTGATTACTGTTATAGTTCTTAAGATAATGTAGTGGTGAAGTTTTTGGACTACGTGTATAAGTGCTATGGAATTCTTCTCTTCGATCTCGTATCTTAATGCAGGGCTAGATAAGGTTTTACTAAAGTAATAAATTATGTGTTATTTCCCGTCGGGGCCCTCTTGGATTAAAACTCCAGCCAAAGTGGTCTCAGATGCTGATAGGTACACGGTGTAGTCCTTATCGTAGTTTGGGAGACTGATCAATGGTGCAGAAGGTAATGTGTATTTTAGCACCTCAAATGATTTTTGGGCTTGATCATCCTATTTGAATGGGGTGTCCTGATGGAGGAGGGGTAGGAATCCCTGAGCGCAAGTGGTGTATTTTGGGATGAAGCATCTCAAAAAATTGGCCTTTCCCTGCAAGCTTTGGAGTTGCTTGAGGGTTCAAGGTGGTGGTACCTATTTGATAGCTTGGATCTTAAGGGGATCCACTCTAATCCCTTTATGGGACACAATAAAACCTAGAATTCATCCTAATATGATGTATAAGACACACTTGATGGGATTCAAGAGTAAGTTTTATTGCCAACATCATTGGAATACCAGTCGCAGATCCTTGAGATGATCATATCATTTCTTGGATCGAACAATGAGGTCATCCAAGTAGGCGAGAATGAGGTGTGGCAAGTCATGAAAGATATAATTCATGGCCTGCTAGAAAGTGGCTCCAACATTTTTAAGACTGAATGGAATAACCTGATAGCCCCATGGGGTGGTGAACGTGGTCTTGTACTGGTCAGTATTCCATATTTTGATTTTATTATACCCAGAGAAGCCATCCATGAAGGAGACGCCCTCGTGTCCCATGCAAGTGTCAATAACCTAGTTGATGAATGAGGGAGGCTAATTGTCCTCTCGATGTGCTTAGTTCAAATCGTGAAAATCAGTACAGACACTTATGGTACCCTATTTTTTCATGATTGGAATAGGGTTGGAAACCCATGATGTGTATGGAATGAGATAGATGAACCCTCTTTTATGAAGCTTATCGATTTATCATTTAATTGCTTCTGCCTTGGATGGGTGTAGTTGACGCTATTTCTGGCGTACTTGTGGTGTGTCCGGCCAAATGTCAATTTGGTGCTCTAATATAGTGGGACTAGGCCCTAGAATTTCTGAGTAGTCCCATGTGAAGATATCTCGATACTCTTGCAACAAATGGGTGTATGAGGTTACCTCATCTAGGGAACATGCTACCCCCAGCTGTATTTCTTTAACTTTCTCGGGGTTTCGCGAGATATTCACCTTGATGGTAGGGGAAATTTTTGACATGTTCCCTTCTTCGAACGCATCGGGCGCTAGAATGGGATTTTTGAACCAATCGAATTTCCCTGATGGAAGGAAATTTTTTGATTTGATGGCATAAATATCTTGGTTTCTTTTTTTTTTAGGGCTGAATGTTTTTTCAGGAAGAAAAAATCAGCGGTGATATATTGCATCCCACAGATAATCTGGCTCCGTCATGGCCTCAATAATATCCCCATCTGAGTGGAATCAGGATCCTAAAGGGGATTGAGTCTGCGTGAGGCCGTGAGGAGGTGGTTCAGTCCTAATGAAGCTGGTTGATAGAAATGAATAAGATTCCATAATCGATGCAGTGGAACCAGATGTGGTCGACAGGGTGCAAATATATTGGGTTTGCATTGTGGTTGGTACAACTACTCTCTTAGTTGTAGCTGACTCGACACCTATGACTAATGAGAAGAAAACATGAGTCATGGTTCCGATACACAATGATATGAATCATATATGTTGGGGGAGGAATTTCCATGATGGTGTCTTACGTGAAAGAAAGTCTAGGTTCCTCACGAGTCATACCAAGAGTGCTTGCATTTTCTGAGATTTGGAAATTGTGCTTGGTGCAGAGGTGACAAAATGTTTCCATTAATGGGCATGCCTCTATTTCCTGGTCTTTCCCACACCAAATGGTGCATGGTACCACGGTTCCTACCAATTATATCGTGTGATAACCAACTCTAATCTTCATCCCTGAAGTGGATGCTTGGAAAGAATTAGGTATAGGGGAAATATTCCACTGCTACCATTTCCGAGTTTTTGGTTTCGGGAGATCTAACTCTCTTGGGGAGTGTAGACTTAATGCTACTCTTGCTGCTCACATCCTTGGGAGGTGTTTTAAAATTCATTGTATGGTGAAAATGTGAGCAAATCCTATAATATCAGTGTGTGTTCATTTCTTGGTTAGAGAGGTTCTTCTGAGGGATAGGGGAGACCATGCGAAATCTGTTCGTGAGGTGTTTTAGTTCAGTTAGGAATCTGTAATTTATTGGAAATATTGGCAGAGTCCAATTACAGAAACACCATCTTTTCAACCACTTTGGGATTCTAGGATCTAGCCCTCCTGAATCTGGAGAGGGATCTCTCCAATATGTACAAAGATGGATTTGTCTTTGAAGTTTGGGGTTATGATATTAGGCTAGTTATGAAGGCCAAGGGCTTGTTTTTTTTTTTGGATGGCTGATCATGATTATTGTTCAAGGTGGAAAGTCTTGAGTGAAAAAATTTTCAAAGGTGAGAAGTTGCAGGCAATCAGAGTAAGCTTCGGTCAAAAAGGTAGAAAATTGCAGGCTTTAGTCCATTGGGCTATGGAGTCATAATAGGATTTAATTGGAACAGCAAGAGGCAAGAGTGGTCCATGGGGCAAGTCATCTATTTCTAAGGATCTCTTTGAAGATTGATTTATGGAATGGAATGATACAAAACGAAGGAGAAATAAACAGATGCAAAAACAAGAGCAGCCAAGGATCTGGTAAGTACTTTGAAACTAGCCAGCCTTTGACACGGACTCAAGAAAAACATAAAAGTAAACTAGGATCTGGTAAGTAATTTTAAACTAGCCAGCCTTTGATACACTTTCAATAGAAAACATCTTAAAACATAGGGAAACTTGAAGGCAACTTTTGGATTAGAAACTAGCGGGCCAGGCTCACCACAAATCCTCTCCTAGTTCTTCTTTACTTGGTTACTTTCAAGAAAAATACAAAGATAACAAAAGAATGGCCTAAGATCTGGTAAGTACTTCGAAACTAGCCAACTTTCGACACATTCAAAGGGAAATAATCAAATAGTCTGTGGGATCACTCTGGGACTAGGGCTCACCATATCTTCCTCAGTTCATCTTCTCAAAACATATACTAAAAATAGCATCTGAGAATAACATTCAGCTAAGACAATAAGATGAGGGAACACCATCATTCCTATGCTTAAACTGAATTAAATCATTCTTAAATAACACAATTTAGAAGAAAACATTCAGATAAAGATTTTGAGTTAGAGAAGGTTACTGATATACAGTAGGTCCTAACTCTATGCATGTTGTTCTTTATAAGAGAATATGAAACACAGATGAAAACATAAACAAAAATAACAAGTTACAATTAGAGAAACATCACTGTCAACCTAGACCAGGATCCCATAAATCAGCTTGTATTGATGCTTCAAACCAGTTACAGATTTAAGTCCAGTGCTTAAGGTTAGCAACCATCTACACATCTCAGCCTAACCTATCTATCACCAGCAGAGCTCCAAGAGCCCATGAATACTATGTAAAATCAGAAGTTTTTGCTCCTATGTATATCAAAGTTCTACAACAAACCCATCACTCATATTCTGTAGAAGTATTTATAGAAGGATGAGGAGGTGAGATCTAATAAGATCTCAATTTCCAATTAATACAGAGTTGATGGTTTCTAGCCTTTGAGGGGCTCAATGAAGAAAATGTATAGGTGTTTCACTGTATTAATTGATTTACACTTATGAATTAAGCTCGATGAGAGCTTTGTTGACCTTTGAGGCTCTGTGTGATGCTAGGGTTACTCTGTAGATATCTTTTGCATTAAGTTTCATTGCAGAAGTAACTTTTCCGGCTGTGCTGAGGCAAAACTGATCTTCTTCAATAACTTTGACCTCTATTTGAAAGGTTTGAGGCAACAGGAGGCTCTTTGGTAGCTGGGAGAAATTGATTAACCTCATATGTGGTAGTGGAGGTTTCTTGTCTGATAATACTTTATGCTTTATTCTTTAACTGTGTTTTAAATTGGGGGTTAAGCTCTTGATAACAGTCTTAGCCGTAATCCCAGCAAAATTGTCTCTAATCCTCTGTTTTGATACATTTAGGTCTTCGGCACTGATACTCTTTGTCTGTGCCCGATTTACTGTATCCTTTGCTATTGTGCAGGGCTGGGCAGGTTTCATAGGGCGTCAATGGTTCATAAATCATTAATAAACATGAAATTTAAACCCCACATGTGATTTCCTGTGGTAAATCGAAAGCAAAAAATCGTCACCCTCAGCCTCTGGATTTTCTTCAGTTACAGTGGAAAATCACTTTAAACCTTGCAAGATACAAACAAAGTTATGAAATCCATGCATTTATAGGTTGACTGCTTCAAAAGACGAGTGGAAGAAGTGTGGCCGTTGGATGGCATCATCTAATGGCTGGGGTTAATCGAGAGAGATCGTGGAACAGGCGGAAGGAGATTTAATCTGAGCAGTCGATCACGCAGAGATCGATGGTCAGAAGTGGAGGTTGAAAGTCAAATTGAGGAATCAGGACGATGGAATATGGACCGTCGATCTGCAGATCAGATCGATGGCGGAGATTGATTCAACGCCGCGCTGGGACCCGATTATCGCGTGGGCACTTTCATTAATCGCTGGGCATCTTCGGCGAGTGATCACCGTTGGATGGCCCGCCCCGGATCGGATGGTGGGTAGCGATATCACTGGGCATCCTGGTTTGATTGTTAATGTGCAATGGACAACGGATGGACATAATTTTTCAAATAGTACACGGGACGCGTGGCGGAAAGTGCATGGAATCGCTGGCCATCAAAAGAAAATAGCTTTTGGCCCGAAGGCAGTGCGACGGATACCGCCGGTTTCGGGCAACCAGCTTTCGGGTGGTGGGGACCATGGGGAGATGAACTCCACACCATCGATCTGTGGATTTAGATCGAAAGTGGAAATTAAATCAAAATTCGATCCGAGGGAAAAAGTTATAAAATGCATAAAAACCCAAAGTTTATAATAAAACAAAGGTTTTATTATTTTCGAGAAGAATATATATTACGTGGCTAAGCGCCTGATTGTGAGGCCGAGGGTGCATGAGAGGATGATATGACTGGGGCTTTATATAAAAGGGCCAATCACATCGGAGCTTTTCAAACAAGGCAAAAAGACTTGCGTGCTTTGGATTTTCTTCGATGTGATAAGCACCAAGAAGGTTAGGGCTTGGTGTTTATGGTGAGGGCACATGTGGGGAAGTGGCAAGGACTTAGCCCATGAGGGCTTAATTCAAATACATATGAAAAAATGGGTTTTGAATGATTTTCAATGTTTTTCAAAGGAAATGAGGGTTCCGATAAGGCCAAGAGTGAGTCTTAAACCTTATAAAGGGGATTTTGATGGGGGGAAACGCAGAAATGTGAAAATGAGGGATTTTTGTGGGAAATAAGGGGATAGAAAGATGAGGTTAATTTGGGGAGAAAGGAAAGGATAAAATGGTGTTTGCAGCAATATTTTCGCTTTGGAAATCAGTAGGATTTCAGAGTTTTTCAAGATGGGAACAACAGTGAGGGCTGGACAGAGGCATGAGGCCTTCAAGAGTCTTCAAGAGCCAACAATTTTTAGTAATAGAATTTGTTCCTTGAAGGCTCAAAATAGATTTAGCCACCTTTTGATATAATCAAATTTTACAGGTGGCTAACAGTAGCTCCACTTGGGTATGGTGCCTTCTTGAAGGCATCAAGAACTTTCAGACTTGCATTCTCTGGGAGGCTAACCATGTGCCTGATCTTTTAATGTCCTCTGGGAGGCTTATAAGTAGCCTAAACCATTGGGCTGCTCTTCTTTTACTTGGATGGTATTTCTCTGGAAATGTAATAGCAGTCATACAAGCAATGGATCTTCATCAATACAACTTTCTACCTACCCAATCCTACAGATCTAACATTTTTTCCTTCACTAGAGTGCACTTGGATTGGAAAACTCTTTTCACAACATTTTATTCTTTTGAAAGCAGGAAATATAATCTATTTCTACTCCTTATTTCTCCCTGAACTCGGATTAAATAGTTGAGTTCAGATGATTCTCTACCTATTCTACTATCTGTTGGGATTAAACTGTCCAACAGATTTTCATTCTCTAAATTCCTAAAACAGAAATTGAAAAGCTCTCAAGTTAGGATTGAATAGTCTAACTTGATGCTGGTCTATGGCAGAAAGGACAAGCTGCACATAGACATTTATTTCACAAAAATTAAATCAAAATGGAAGACTTAAGATCTGAAAATTTGATAACACTACCTTCCTTTTTTCTACAGCTCTGATTTGATTCTTATTGAGCTATATTTCCTTTTTCTCTGGTTCAAATTTTGAGCTAATTAGAACCATATTTTTACATCTTTTTGACTCATAAAATAAAACAGATTTGAGTCATTTCTCTTTGGAAACTGAGGTTCAGGTTTTGAACATGTTTGAACCTTTCATTTCTATCCTAAACTATCTACTGATAAGCCAAGATTAGACAATTTGGCATATCAACTTCACTATCCTATCAATAGAAAATTTAAAGCTAATTAGTCAAGATTAAACAGTTTGACTAACTGGAAGTGTCTTTTTCAGGAGTGGCATTTGAGCTTGCACACTTTTAGATTTATCTCTCTTTTTGGCATGGGGCTATACCTTTCTTGTTTTCAAAATCTGCCCTCTTTTCTTTCTTTTCTTTGTTTTTGTATTTTTGTTTTTTACAACTTTGAATGCAATGGTGGATGAAATATTCATAATGGAAAAGATAAAAAAAAAGCCCTCAAAACATAACATGGATCAAGAGAAGTAATGCTTAAGCATCCTGCCATTGACAGGACCCCCAAACAATTATGTTCCGTTCAACTCCTGCAAGAAAAATGCATTGTTACCAGCAGCTGAATAGATAGAGTAAGGGCCAAGCCATAGGTTGTCAAATTTTACATGCTTTCCCTTCTCTTCCCTTCTTGAGTCCCACTTTAAAAATTTGTCCCCAATCTTGAAATTGCTGGCCTTTTTTCTTCTGTCAAAAAGCTTCTTAATGCTGTCTTGTTTCTGCAATGCTTTGTTATACACTTCCTCCCTAGTTTGCTGAAGATGAATGGTCTAATTTATCCTTCTGATCATGTCATTATCTTCAGTCTAAAACTCTTGAATCAACTTGATCACTTGTACACTGAGGCTGTTTAGAAAAATTGCATCAGTACCATACACTAGCTGAAAGGGTGACATACCAATGGATTTCTTCAATGTCAATCTGTTAGCCCAAAGTGCATGAATCAGCTTTGTGTGCCAAGACTTCTTGTTGTCCTCCAACAGTTTCTTGATTATGTTCACTAAGTTTTTTTTTTAGGATTCTGCAAGTCCATTACCTTGAGGGTAATAGGCCGTAGAATGCCCCAATGTTATCTGATATCTATGACAGAACTTAACCATCTTCTTTGATCCAAATGTTGCTGCATTATCAGTGATGATCTTGGTAGGACAGCCAAATCTGGAGAGAATATTAGTCTCCATAAATTTTATGATAACTGAATCATTGGCATATGTACAAGGAATGACTTCTATCCACTTAGTGAAATAGTCTGTGGCAGTGAGAATCCATCTGTGCTAGGCAGAAGATGGGGGATGGATTTCTCCTATAAAGTCAAGTCCCCACTGTTGAAAAGGGGCTTCAATAGTGATTGGATGCAGAGGAAGGGGTAGCAGTTTTATTTTTCCTTCAAAAAGTTGACACTTATGACAGGTTGTGATCATCTTGTGTACATCATGGAAAAGAGTAGGCCAATAGAAACCAACCCTCAAAATTTTGTTGGCTGTTGTCTTCCAGTACAAATGACCTCCACACTCTCCTTCATGCAACTGGTACTTAACCTTTTCTGCATCAAAATCAGGTAAAAATTTTAAGCAATAGACCACTTGCATTCTTCCAATAAATACATTCATCTATAATGCAATAGTTTACAGCTTTCAATTTTAGGAACCTTGCCTTTGTTTTTGTCAAACCAGGAGGTGTATTTAAATTAAGAAGAACATAAAGAATGTCAGCATACCAAGAGGAATTCATGAAATGTTTTTCAACAATGGGCGTTGAGATTTCCTTTTGATCATCTAAAGCATTAATCATATGAATATCAAGAACTTCACAATTTGATTCATCCATTAATCTAGCTAGACCTTGGCCTTTGATGAGCTTAGTGGGTTTTATCTCTAAATCATACTCAAGGATAATAGCAATCCACTTACCTCTCTTACCATCTAGGTCCTGTGTTAGAATGTATTTAACAACTGGGTTTGGGACAAAGGCAATGATGTGTGAGTGAAGGATGTACACTCTGAAGTCTTTCAATGCTTTAAACAAAGAAAATGATTGCTTCTCCATAATGTTGTACTTCAAAGGGGCATCCCTCAATGCCTTGCTAAAGAATGCAATAGGCTGCTCTTGTCCTTGTGGGTTTTTTTGTAAAAGGACAACATCTATGGTATGTTCAGATGCAAATGAGAAAATATAAAAATCTTTTGAAAAATCAGGACTTATAAGAACTGGTGTTTTTGTTAATGCTTGTTTCACCAGTTCAAAGGACTTCTTTGCTTCCAAGTTCCATTTTACCCCTTGCTCCTTTTTTAGCATGTTTGTGATATTCCTAAGGAGCTCAGCTAAATTAGGGATGAACCTTCTCAAAAATTTGATCTTCCCAATGAAATATTGCAACTCCTTGATATTTCGAGGATGAGAGATTTGCAGTATGGCCTCAATCCTCTTTGGATCTATCTTTATACCTTCTTCTGAAATAATGTGTCCAAGAAGTTTACCTTCTTGGAGCCCAAATAGTGTCTTCTTAGGGTTTAAAGATATTCCAAACCTTCTACACTTCTCAAAAACCTTTCTCAAATGTTCTAAGTGTTCTTCATCTGTTTTTGAAAACACAGTGACATCATCAAGATAGATAATGATGAAGAAGCCCAATTTTTCCGAGAATGCTATGTCCATGGCTCTTTGGAAAGTTTCTCCAGCATTCATTAGGCCAAAGAGCATTTTCACATATATGAAAGTGCCCCATGGTGTAGTAAAGGCTATCTTTAATTGATCAGCAGGGTAAACCAAGATCTGATTGTACCCTAAATAGCCATCCAACAAAGAGATTCTTCTAGACCCTACCATCCTTTGTAAAATATGATCCATCTTGGGTAGAGGGTAGTTGTCTTTTAATGAAGCTTTGTTTAAATCTCTAAAGTCTATACAAAGCCTGATTTCTCCAGTTTTCTTCCTAATAGACACCAGATTAGATACCCATTCTGAATATCTAACAGGGACAATAATACCAGCTTCATACATTTTCTTAATATCCTTCTCAACCAAAGGCAACTGAACAGGGTTTATTCTGCACAACTTCTATTTGAATGGTTTTTAGTTTTCTTTAAGGGGAATTTTGTGCTGTATTATTTTAGTGTCATAGGATTTAAGATCTTCGTAGCTCCATGCAAAAACATCAAAAAACTCTTTAAACAGCTCTATATATTTGAGTTTAATGTGAGCTGGTAAGGTTTTAAATAGTTTAATCATCTTTGGATTTTTCTTACTGCCTATATTGCACTCCTCCACTTCAGTCTCTACAGGTTCCAATTTTGGCTTTTTAGCCACATCATCAAAATCAAACAACTCTTCCAAAGGTGCCATACCTCTAGGCAAACTTTCATCTTTAGCATGGAGAGTTTCCAACTCCTCTGTTTTGTTCGTAAGTTTGCTAGACAATAGGTTAATATTGATAGGCTCAGGAGACGGTTCTTCCTCACCAAGAAAGTTTTCTTCACTGCAGTTTGTTTCATAGTCTGAGTCCGAACTATTTAGTTAGAATTCATTTCTAAATTTCATGAAGTCTTCTATTTTTTTGTCATTGTCAAACACCTGCCAATACTTCTTATTATTTGGCACTACTGGTCTAAACTTTATCTCAGTCATATAGTCTTTGGTTTCAAATGGCGCTAAGCATGTCCTAGTTGCAAAGGCTAAATTGTGGGCTGCAATGTTTCTTTTCCTTGGGAAAAAAAATACTTTGGACTCCTCGAATGTTTTTAAAAGGTCCACGACATCAATGCGATAGGCTCTAAGTCTGGGATGATTTGTGTTATACTCCCCATTTACTTTCCTAATGATCAATTCAGAATCCCCATATACATTTATTCTTCTGGCTCCTATATTTTTCAAAAGATGTAAGCCTAAGAGAAGGGACTCATATTCTTCTATGTTATTGGAACACTAAAACTTTAATTTGCATGAAATGCATTATGTGTGGTTGCTTTCATTGTTAGTAATCCAGACACCTGCACCAGCATTGGTTCTAGTGCATGACCCATCAAAATACATACTCCAGAGAGGACTTTTCTCGGTTTTATCTTGGTTAGATTCCTCTTCAATTATCGTGCTCAAGGGTTGTTGTGGAATCTCAGCACTGAGTTGATTTTTTTTTTATTCCCCCAGATTTTCATTTATTTGAGGGATACATTCTTGAATCTCTATGTTTAGTAGCAAAGGAAACATGACTTGTAGTTTGAGACTCGTATTTGGTTTGTTGTTGTCTAAAGGTTCAACAAAGAGCTTTGACAGTTCATTGGTATTTACCTCCTCCTCTCTATCGACCATTAATTCTATTAAAGTGACTTGTTCACTAAGTGTTTCATCATTAAACATGATAAAAGAATCGAGGCCTATATTGACAGAATAGATAGGAGAGTTTTGTGGTCTGTCTTGGCTTGTGACTGTGTACTACATATGGGACTCCCTGTAAATTCTTCTAGTTTGATTGAAAACATGGATAGTTGCATAGGTCATGTCCATTTGCATAGTCCCTTGTAAATTAGCCCCCCAAGACCTTGATAAAAGCATTCCATATTTTGGGGGCACATCAGCCACAACAACATCCATGACTAAGCATTTGGCTGGAATTTGAGCTAAGTTAACACAGAGGTCCTTGACCAATCCTAAACATTTTACTCTGCTAGAATCAAAAGAGTAAAGGTCTTTATAAGGTCTTGTTATTTCTAGACCCAGGCTCTCCATTAAAGCTTTAGGCATTAGATTATGAGAAGCCCCTGAGTCATGCATAGCGTTGTGCAAAATCTTGTCATGAACGTTAAAACTTACATAAAAGGGAGGAACAGGTCCCTCTTGATATCTTCCTTCAATCTTTGGACCGAAAATAAGCTCTGGTTGGTCATCGTTAAGATTGACTGTGTCATTGTTGTCTTCTAAATTTAAAGCTTTTAAAATTTGGGTTCTATATACATGTTGGGAAGCTAACTCAGTGAGGGGAATAGAAATCTTAATCTTCGAAATTTCTTGCTCCAGGCTGAAAGGAATTTGGTTCTTTAAAGTGACGGTTTCAGCCTTATTAACTGCCACTTTATCAGCAATGTCAGCTTGCTGATTTGTTTTATTTACACTTGATAAAACTATTTTAACAGGAGTACTAGCTGGTGCGTTAGTACTACTAATGTCTGCACTCTGTTTTTCATTGTCTTGAGTTCTTTTTCCTTTACCTTTATCAGAATTTTCAGCCACTGTCTTATCCCTTTGTTTGGCAACTTTAGGCTTAGTTGCAGTGCTGTTTTGTAAGGATTTGTCAGAGGTTTTGTTGTTGTGGATTTGTTGACTAGATTTACTTTTGAGGTTATATTCTCTTTGAGGTTCGGTGATGGCATTTTCCATGTATTGACAACAATTTTCATTATCATCTCTTTTGTCATCATAAGGTGTATAAAGACCTTGTTTTCTATCATAATGAACCTCAAAGTCATCATCATCTGCCCCAAATAGGTTAATATCATCTTCCTCTGTTATTTGATCTGTTTCCTCAACCTCACTTACATAGTTTTGATGAAAGGGAGGAGTGATATGCTGATCATCTTCCCTAGGTCTGTTTGGAGGTTGGTTCCTTCTAACATTCTGATTCTGGTTCTGGTTTCTATTTTGAGGAGCACCTTGGTTTTGATTTTCTTGTGCTCTCTTAATTATGCTCATCTCTTTCATCATTTCTTCCATCATTATTTCCATCTTTGAATTGGAAGTGGAAGGTGTGGATTCCTCTCTAAAAGATACTCTCTTCTCAGCTTTCATCCTTGCTCTTTTCTCCATCAGGCTGACTTCTACAGAAAGAGCACCTCTTTGCATATCTTCAAGAGTTGCAAAGTCTCTCTCTCTAAAATGATAGGTCATGTCAGAGTCAAATCCTTCAGGAAAATTGTTTAAAGCTGAACCTTGTGCAGGTTTTAGTTCCGGGGAAAGTGCATTATACACACTATTGAATCTAGTACAATAAGCTTGGACACTTTCCCCAGGGTTTCTATGAAGGTTCTTGTAATAAGAAAGGACTTGGAGATGATTCTTTTTAACTTCCAATTTTTTTAAGAATGTTTGATGGAAGCCTTGGAGATCATTGATACTATGGGGGGCTAAGCCTTTAAACCATTTTCTTACTTCTCCCCCCAGGCTTTGAGCAAATAATCTAATTTTGACAAAATCATCATCAATTTCATTTCTGTCAAAATAGTCATCCATCTTATCCACATGTTGTGATGCAGTTGTAGTACTGTTAGCATCATATAATGTAATCTTGGACTGATATTCCTGTGGAAGGTTGACTAATGGTGCAGGAAGGACTAAGGGAGCGTACCATGTAGCCATGGCAGGAGGTGGAGGTGGATTTACAAGGGGTGGATTAACAAAAGGGAAAATGGGTTGGAGTGGAGTGGTTTGGACAGTGGATGTTGGATGAAGGGATGTGGATGGAACAACAGTAGATTTCTGAGCTGATCCTAGATGAGAGACACCTAGGTTGTGGAGGAAATGTAAATCATGAGGTGTTGTTTCTCTACTGCCAAGATGTTCACTAGTTTCAGGAGAAGAAAGTGAAGACTCAGAATCTAGCTGGATTATATCATCAAATGACCTAGTTCTAAAAGGATTTACTAAGTCAGCTTGTGATTGTTGTAGAGCTGAAAGATTTTCAGGAACTGATTTAGCTCTCAAGGGTGATCTGAAAACAGTTGATAATTTAATATTAGGAGACTTCCTAAGGATACTTTCTGGGTTATCAACTACTTCAGGTGGATTAGGGTCAGGATAGGCTCTAGTGTGAATCTTTCTAGGAGCCACTATGTTGTGTTTTTCAGACCCAAATAAACAAGACAAGTTCAACCAGATATGACAGTCCTTGAATGGTTAACTAATCTGTTTACCTAGATTTCAATCCTACAATCCTCTAACTAAGTTTGAATAATATTATGATGATCAGGGTTCTTTTTAGTGGAGTCTTAAGGTCTGTTCAAGATTGTGGAGTTGCCAAGTGGAAGTTTTTAGCTCTTTTCAGAGGTAAAAGGTTTTATGGTCCACCACCATGCTCGTGAAATATCCCTTTTCAAGGATATCCTGGAACACAACAAACTCTAACCATAGATTTACTGGGAGGACATTTACCAGATATTTCACCTCTGAAACAGGATGAGATCCGAAAGCTACCTGGCCCTTTCCAGACTCTGTCTAAGAGTATGGGGTAAAACACCACAAAGGATAAGTGTCAATGTAAGAGTAGGTGTTTTACTACCAATATGAAATATTTTTGGTTTTTTCTGATTTATTTTTCAGTTGTGTGGTTTCTAAGAATATGCTAACTCTGTTTCAAGACTTAGCTACGGTTATGAGACAAAGACAGTCTACTCTTATGGCTAAGCCAGCTGATTTTTTAAGGTTTGATAAAGTCTTAAGAGAATCCTAGGGTTTACCTAGATTGTCACTGATTCAAACAAGTTTCATCATGATTACCATTTCTTGGTAGTGCTTGAAAAGGCTGCTTCTAACTCTCAAAGTTTTCTTGAATTGAGGGTTCTCTGGGGTCTTAAAAGGTATCAATAACACTCATTTCCCCAGCGGAGTCACCATAAATGTTAGGAATATGTGATTTATTGGCAAGATTGGCAGAGTCCAATTACAGAAACAACATCGTTTCAACCACTTTCAGATTCTAGGATCTAGCCCTCCTGAATCCGGAGAGGGATCTCTCCAATATGTACAAAGATGGATTTGTGTTTGAAGTTTTGGGTTATGATATTAGGCTAGTTATGAAGGCCAAGGGTTTGTTTTGTTTTTTGGATGGCTGAGCATGATTATTGTTTAAGGTGGAAAGTCCTGAGTGCAAAAAGTTTCAAAAGTGAGAAGTTGCAGGCAATCAGAGTAAGCTTCGGTCAAAAAGGTAGAAAATTGCAAGCTTCAGTCCATTGGTCTATGGAGTCATAATAGGATTTAATTGGAATAGAAAGAGGCAAGAGTGGTCCATGGGGCAAGTCATCTATGTCTACAGATCTCTTTGAAGATTTATTTACGAAATGGAATGATACAATAAGAAGGAGAAATAAACAGATGCAGAAACAAGAGCATCCCAGGATCTGGTAAGTACTTTGAAACTAGCCAGCCTTTGACATGGACTCAAGAAAAAAATAAAAGTAAACTAGGATCTGGTAAGTACTTCGAAACTAGCCAGCTTTTGACACATTCAAAGGGAAACAATTAGATAGTCTGTGGGATCACTCTGGGACTAGGGCTCACCATATCTTCCTCAGTTCATCTTCACAAAACATATACTGAAAATAACATCTAAGAATAACATTCAGCTAAGACAATAAGATGAGGGAACGCCAGCATTCCTATGCTTAAACTGAATTAAATCATTCTTAAATAACACAATTTAGAAGAAAACATTCAGATAAATATTTTGAGTTAGAGAAGGTTATTGATATACAATAGGTCCTAACTCTATGCATGTTGTTCTTTATAAGAGAATATGAAACACAGATGAAAACAGAAACAAAAATAACAAGTTAAAATTAGAGAAACATCACTGTCAACCTAGACTAGGATCCCATAAATCAGCTTGTATTGATGCTTCAAACCAGTTACAGCTTTAAGTCCAGTTCTTTAGGTTAGCAACCATCTACACATCTCAGCCTAACCTATCTATCACTAGCAGAGCTCCAAGAGCCCGTGAATACTATGTACAGTCAAAATTTTTTGCTCCTATGTATATCAAATTTCTACAACCAACCCCTCACTCATCTTCTGCAGAAGTATTTATAGAAGGATGAGGAGGTGAGATCTGATAAAAGATCTCAATTTACAATTAATACAGAGTTGATGGTTTCTAGCCTTTGAGGGGCTCAATGAAGAAACTGTACAGGTGTTTCACTGTATTAATTGATTTATACTTATGAATTAAGCTCGATGAGAACTTTTTTGACCTTTTATGCTCTGTGTGATGCTAGGGTTACTCTGCAGATATATTTTTCATTAAGTTTCATTGCAGAAATAACTTTTCCGGCTGTGCTAAGGCAAAATCTGATCTTCTTCAATAACTTTGACCGCTATTTGAAAGGTTTGAGGCAATAGGTGGCTCTGTGGTAGCTGGGAGAAATTGGTTAACCTCATATGTGGCAGTGGAGGTTTCTTGTCTGATAATCCTTTATGGTTTATTCTTTAACTATGTTTTAAATCGGGGGTTAAGCTCTTGATAATAGTCTTAGCCGTAATCCCAGCAACACTGTCTCTAATCCTCTGTTCTAATACATTTAGGTCTTCGGCACTGATACTCTTTGTCTGTGCCCGATTTACTGTATCCTTTGCTGTTGTGCAGGGATGCGCAGGGTTCATAGGGCGTCAATGGTTCATGAATCATTGATAAACGTGAACTTTAAACCCTGCAAGTGATTTCCTGTGGTAAATCGAAAGCAAAAAATCGTCACCCTCAGCCTGTGGATTTTCTTCAGTTACAGTGGAAAATCACTTAAAACCCTACAAAATACAAACAAAGTTATGAAATCCATGCGTTTATAGGTTGACTGCTTCAAAGGATGAGTGGAAGAAGCGTGGCCGTTGGATGGCATCATCCAATGGTCGGGGTTTATCGAGAGATATCGTGGAACAGGCGGAAGGAGATTTAATCTGAGGAGACGATCGCGCAGAGATCGATGGTCGGAAGCCGAGGTTGAAATTCAAACGGAGGAATCGGGGCGATGGAATATGGACCGTCGATCTGCAGATCAAATCAACGGTGGATATTGATTCAACACTGCGTCGAGACCCGGTTATCGCGTGGGCACTTTCATTAATCGTCGGGCATCTTCGGCGAGCGATCACCGTTGGATGGCCCGCCCCAGATCGGATGGTGGGCAGCGATATCACTGGATGTCCTGGTCTGAGCTTTAATGCGCGATGGATGGCTGATGGATGTCGGTTTTCAAATAGTACACAGAACGCGTGGCGGAAAGTGCATGGAATCACTGGCCATCAAAAGAAAACAACTTTTGGCCCGAAGGCTATGCGATGGATACCGCCGGTTTCGGGCCACTAGCTTTCGGGAAGTGAGGACCATGGGGAGATGAACTCTGCACCATTGATCTATGGATTTAGATTGACGGTGGAAATTAAATCGAAATTTGATCTGGCGGAAAAATTTATAAAATGCATAAAAACCCAAGGTTTATAACAAAACAAAGGTTTTATTATTTTCAAGCAGAATATATATTATGTGGCTAAGCGCCCGACTGCGGGGCCGAGGGCACATGAGAGGATGATATGATCGGGGCTTTATATAAAAGGGCCAATCGCATCGGAGTTTTCCAAACAAGGCAAAAAGACTTGCGTGCTTTGGATTTTCTCCAATACGATAAGCACCAAGAAGGTTAGGGCTTGGTGTTTATGGTGAGGGCACATGTGGGGAAGTGGCTAGGACTTAGCCCACGAGGGCTTAAGTCAAATACATATGAAAAAATGGGTTTTGAATGATTTTCAATGTTTTTCAAAGGAAATGAGGGTTCCGATAAGGCCAAGAGTGAGTCTTAAACCTTATAAAGGGGATTTTGATGGGGGGAAAGGCAGAAATGTGAAAATGAGGGATTTTTGCGGGAAATAAGGGGATAGAAAGATGAGGTTAATTTGGGGAGAAAGAAAAGGAGAAAATGGTGTTTGCAGAAATATTTTGGATTTGGACATCAGTAGGATTTCAGAGTTTTTCAATATGGGAACAATAGTGAGGGCTGGACAGAGGCATGAGGCCTTCAAGAGTCTTCAAGAGCCAACAATTTTTAGTAATATAATTTGTTCCTTGAAGGCTCAAAATAGATTTAGCCACCTTTTGATATAATCAAATTTTACAGGTGGCTAACAAGTTCCTTACACTGATTGACATGCTGGTCGATTTTGTCACATAGGATGCATGCCACCCTAGGCTGGACATGGGTCACATTAGGGCGGTGCATATTTTTGACTCGCCCAATGTTTTGGTATTGATATGGGGAAGGTTGGCTGGGGGAAATCTTCCTTACATCAGATTTTCCAAACTTAGGTCTAACCATATCCTGGTGGTGCATTTCCAATGAACGGATGATGTAAATTAGTGGGTGCACTCAAGGGATATAAGTACAGTGCTGAGCATGATGGTTGCCCTGACATACTAGACAAGAATGTCTTTCTTGCGTATTTCATTCCCTCAGAGTTGGTGAGGTGATTGGGTACCATTTGCATAGAAATTCTAGGTCTGGGAATTTTGTGACCAAATGGTTGCATGCGTTGCATAACGCACAGGTTGGTCTTCTCCATGGAGGGTGGTTGGGGGTGACTATATGCTCCCCAAGCGGCCACTTGTTTGCTGACAGAAAGAGGATGGATCTTCTTGTCACCTCCTCTTGCATTGTCGAGCTTTCTGTGGATTCTATATCTGAGACGTCTTCTAGGGAGAGGCACATGATGGAGGTGCATAAACTGGTTAATGCTAAGTGAAATCGAGGGATATAATGACAATGGTGTAATCAGTGATCGTCACCACATATCTGACAGGAATGTTGGATTGCTACAAGGTAGGCATGGTATACCACATTAACTAGATAATATCTTCGGAACAACTCCAGGGCTGCGTAGTCGGAGATGAAATGGTCACATTCGTCGTAGAGTGCACAATGTTGGATAGGAGGAGGATGGATGAACGAGAGGCGTCTTGGTGACTGTTGTGTCTCTTGGAGGTATAATATGACCTAAGGTTCTTCCCTTTTTACTACATGGGTGGATCCTCTTGATGTGATTGTTCTAAGGTGTGTAAGGCATCCCTATATTGCAGTATTTATGGACAATGATGAGTTTAATGCCAATAATTTTTATAGATAGCACATGTGTGGTTGGTGCACAATGCTTTTCCTTGGTCTTTTATCACTAGTTCCTTTTTACAGGAACTTGTTGTCGTGACATTTCAATCGGAGTTGAGGAGTGGTTTTACTTCATCCAACTCCAGGAAGATATTGGTAGGGTGACCTTCAATACCGCACAATGCACAAGGTTGTAATTCACTTGGCATGATGGGGTTTTCTATATTTTTCCCTTTTTAGGGGTTTTCCTGGTCTCATTTACCGACTTTGCGATGGGAGTTTCCTTAACCGGTATGGCTATGGGGTTTTCCTTAATAAGTGGGGCTGCCTCAGGAGTGATAGAGGTTAACCCTGTAGCAGTGATGCCCATGCATCCTGTCATGCTAGGTGGGACCAAGTATGAAAATGGTATTGAAAAATATATGTTTGGCAACACTATCGTTGCCAAAACTTGTTGTGTCACAAAACTAGGTGGTGGGTATAGAGAATGAGTTTGGGAGATGGCGTAGGATAGAGAATCCATCGTGCCAGTGGACTTAGTTTTGTTACTACTAGTCTTTGTCTCCTGCTTGGTCTTAGTGCTTGATGATGACATCATGCACACTGGGGCCCTTGTGATATCAATGAATGATTCTGGTATGAAAGTGGGATCTCCTAGGAATGATCCAAGGATATACGATGGTTTGAATTGGCCACGTCCATATTCTTGGTACTATGTGAGCGATTTTGTAGATGTGTCGACATAGGGGAGAATGGAATCTTAGCTCATCATGGGTCGCTTTTCATGGTATGTTAACTATTCGATGGTGATGATGCGATCCTAGTAGGGAAACATCATAATTACGAAGACAGAGGATCCTATGGCAGACATGGCATATATATAAATCTATCCAAGGAGTATGTTGTAATCCAACTGAGCATCCAAGACCTCATGTCTATAAGAATCATATTATCAACCAAGTAGTCTGGGACATTTTGATAGAGACCAACCAAAGCAGAAGGGTGCCCGTCGTATGCTCTAAATGTGATTTCTGATGACTTTAGTTCGTGGGATCCCAAATTCTGTGAAACAATTTTTGACATGATTCACGTAGATGCACCCTCGTCAATGATACATCGGTGGATAGTGATGTTTTGGACTGACACCAGTATATAGAAGATTACCAATGAAGGAATCCTAGGGGTGGCTTTATCTAAGTCAAAATCCATTAGGAGTGAATCGACAAGGTCGATTGTGCCTAACGCGAAAAGTAAGGCATTTCTTTGCTTTGGGAAATATTGCAGGACTTCGAAAGCTGACATGGCAGTGGGGGATTGTGCTAAGTCATCCACGATGCTATAATTATGGGCCACTTTGATGTGGTGTCCTACTCACCTTGTTGGACCCTTAGCCATTTTTGGCAAAGGTTCAATAGGCATTTTGATATAGTCAATGGTGTTGCAAGTGAACATGTGCTAGCCCCTGATGTACTGGTGTCTCACAGTGATTCCATGTTTGAAAGAACATTTTCTCGTCAGTCATATAGATTTCATGGTTTTTGTTTTTGGAATCATCGGGGGGGTGGTTATTGATGTTGGGTACTAACCGCCCCTTGGTGGGGGAAGGGCTCCTGCATTCGAGTTGTTTTCTCTGTACATCACCCTTGTCCTCGGTTACCTTGAAGCTTCTTTAGCTCGGGGAATTTGGGACAGCGTTGAGTGTAATGGCCATACTCACCACAAATTGCGCAAGTGTAGTTGGTTCGAAGATTAGCCCTCTTATTCTACCCTTGGGAGTTTTTAAGCTCCTGGTTTTGATTTTGGATGGGGTTTCTCACAGCTCGAGATCGCAGAGGGTACTGTTGGTTATTTCCCCCATGTCGAGGATCTCCCTTTTTTTTTTTTTGGTTTTATCTTTTGAGCATTAGGAGGATGACTATGATTCTCCTAGATGTATGGCTAGTGCGGTTGGGCCTGAGAAGTTTTCACAAAGTTCACCGATGTGTTTTTTTTTTAGCAGTGGGTTCTATGCTGGGGAGTGGGAATATTGATGTCCCGGTCCCTAGTTTGTATATGGTTGTTGGGGGGGAGCTCTTCCATCAAGTTCCTAGTTTCATATTGGGTCCCTTGCGTGGGAGGGTATGAACCTCCTTGCTGATAATGGTATGATGGCACTCTATTGGTCATGTTCTGCAGATGTTCATGATGATTCTGATGATAGCCTAGTTGCGGGATGTTCTGGTTAGGATCATATGCGTAACTGGGTTATGGGGAACTGCTGCCTAGTTGTCTTTGTGATCAAATTTGGATCAAGGACCTAAGTGATAGCTCAAATTGAGAAGTGTTCAGAATTGTGCCGAACCTAAGCAATCAAATATATCTCATCTTCCTGATTCCAGCATTGTAAACGATTCAAAAAACCGACACCGTATGAAGAAGTTATCGCAGTTTGAAAAGCCTAGTAAACTGTAATTTTTGGACTTTGACCAAGTTTGACTAGAATTTGGGAAATTTAAAAAGAGAATATTCTAGGAATATTCCTCAAAATATTTCACCTGGTCCAGTCAAGTCATGCCAAGTGGTAGATCATCATTCGATAAGGGGTTGTATGTTTGAAAATTCAGCCAATCAGAGGGTGCACGTGGCTAGCCCTGAGGCTTCCACGTGTCCCGAGACTGTGTAATAAAATTTGTTGGACTCGGTTAGGATTGATCCAGTGACCTCTCGGCTGAACCACCCACATATTGCCATCAAGGTATACAATGGTTCTTAACACTATACATTGGCACGTTTAATTTATTGTTTAACAGCGTTGCATTTGGGGGTCTGTAGGGACCAGCTCCTCCCCCATAGGACCTTTGCCCAAATTCTTAGGGCCTAAGCCTTAACTACTCACTATTTACGTGGAATAGTCACATGTGTTGTTTACAGAGGCATTTTCTACAATGGTTAGCCTCCACAGTATTAACTCTGACATTAACCTTAAGCTTATCACATGACGCGGTCAATGTCATGGTTTAATCCAACGTTAATGTTAGTAGTTAAGGGTTGAAGAACGCAGGGTTAGGACATGTGTCCAAATCCCTAACCAAAAATTTATCAATAAATATTTTTTTTTGGCAGAATTTTAGTCAGAGCAGGATTTTCCAAATTTAACTAGATTTAAACTTTAGCTCTCCACATTTAGTGGAGGATTTTTAGGGGTCACTGGACAAATCCTGTTTTGGCTCTATCTTGAGCTAGATTCGACTAATTTTGGAGTGAAAATATTCAATTTCGACTATCTCATACATTAAAGACTCATTGGTGAGAGTTTCAGATCCATCAAAGGTCTTTTGAGCAGGTTTTTGATTCAGAGAAGTTCTAGGGGCCACTAGGGCCACCATTGGCCAGCAACAGTTTGAGGCCTAGCAAGGGCAGCTAGAGGCCTTTTTCAACAATCCAATAGTCAATTTTTGTTGTTTCTGATGTTGTAGAAATAATAGTGTGGTTTTCAGAGCCTGTAGAGGACCTTTGAAGGCCAATATGCTTAAGTGAAGTTCCAGGGGTCAGGAGGGCCAACAAGTGCCAACAGAATATTAAGGCCTGGCTAAGGCAGCTACAGGCCTTATTCAGTAAAGCAATAGTTATTTCTGACTATTTTGATACTTATAAATCTAATGGAGGAGTTTCAAAAATCTTTTGAGGACTTCTAGAGGTTAAGAACCCACATAGAAGTTTCCAGTGACCCTAGAGCCAGGGGGTGCCACCAGGTGTTGGAGGCAAAACCAGAGCAGTTGAAGGCCAATTTCAGCAAACCAATAGTCTACTTTGACTATTTTTGGCATTCTAAATCCAAGGAACGGATTTGCAGAACCATTAAAGACTTCTGAAGGTCAAATATCCACATGTAACTTTTGGTCAGCCCAGGGCCATCAGTGGATGAAGGCTTAGATTGGGGAGCTAGAGCTCATTTTGAGAAAATGATCAATCCATTTTGGAGGTCTAGTATGTCCTGAAGATGGATCCCCATTGGGATTTGAAATTTCGACCATTATTTCTTAACACTATGGATAATCTGGATATTTCTGCAATAAAAAATAACCACAGAAGCTTAAAAACTGAGGTCTGATATGTGTTGGCAATAGTAGGTGAGGTTTCAGGGACAAATAATAATTTTGAAGGAGTTAGTATCATAGAGAAGCTTAGAGAAGCTCAAGAGCACTGATAGAAGGAATCAAGTCTAAGGAAGCTAGAACTATTTTCGAAGTGATGACAGCCATGACATTGGTAATGGTATTATAAACCCATTGGCTCAGTTCAGATAACCATTGGAGTTTAGTTTATAACTTGTAAAATAAATTTTCCCATAATCCCAAAGATCCAAGTCAAGATGACAAGAGCTCAAGGAGATATAGCCCACGATATTCAGGTGAAATCCTAGATTAAAATTTATGTTGTGTGTGATGTTTATATACTGCATTATATTTTTGTTTCACATGTTTAATACCAACAAAAACAAATGGACTTAAAGAACTTAAACAATTAAAAATCATATATCTGTTTCAAGTATAAAATTCTGTAAAAGTCAAGTATAAGCTAGATATTTTATTTATTTAACTCAGTGGGAGGTTCTTGAAAAGAATAACAAGTTATCCAACCCATTTTCCGATTAGGTTGGTATCAGAACATAGTTTCTTGATTGACATAGCACTAGGTTGCTTGTTTGACATGAAAGGTGTTTAACAATGAAAATAATTTTACTATTTGCAAATTGACTATTGCTTGCAAGTTTGAGTTTGCTAGAGGTGAAGGGAGAGCTACTGTTAGCTAAGTCTGAAAGAGGACAAGAAGGAATAAGGTTGAAGGAATTCTCCTTACCCAAAGGACCTCAAGGAAATCCTTGAAGCACAAGAGGGTTTGTTTCCAAAGGCTGCTTGAAGAAGAGATTGACTCTACATCCATTTTGTTCAAAAGCTTTGTAAATTGTTTTTGAAAGCTTTATGAATTGTTGATTATAGTTATTTTTTTCATTTTCATAATGACAACTTCATCAAGTGAGGTTTCAAAATCCTCCTCCTTCATAAGATTATTTGATGAAGACATGAAGTGTGACTTCTACATCCTGAAGGATATGGTGCAAATTCTATATGAAGATAGAAGAGAAAGCACTAGACTTCATGAGAAATTGGTTGCTATGAAGGAAGAGAAAGAAGAAATTATTCAAAGAATGCATGAGATGGAGATGAAACTCCATCAAGCCCAAGAGGCCTTAACCAAGAACATGTGTGAAGCAGAGGTAATTCACTCAAATTTTTCTTTAGTTTCCTCCTCATAAAGATGTGTTGGTTAATTTTAAAAGCACACTAGAGGTATAGGGTCCAAGTTTATGTTTAAAATGGGATATGAAGGCAAGGGTTTAGGCAAACATGCACAAGGCATGATTGATCCTATTTTGGTTGAGGAGAGGCCTAAGAAATTTTGTCTTGGTTATGTTCAATCTACTGGAAAAAAATTCAAAGCCATGAAGGCATGTGAGACAACATCAAAAAGAAATTTTGTTCCAAGTTCCAAGCCAAAAACATGTCAAGTTTGTTTTCAAGTTGATTTCCATTGTTTGAAGACTATGGTGCAACAATATCTGTGTACACATGCAACTTATGGTGAAGCTGGAGCCTGTACAATTTTGTCTCCTCATGAAGGTAAAAAAGATGAGCATGTAAATCAACATTTGAGGTATAATTATTCCCATAGTCAAGTTGATTATGTTTATGATAAGCATGACAAATCTGCATGCTTGAATGGAAGAAAAAGTTGTTGTGCATATTATGGTCTGTGTAACCATGATGTTTCGAGATGCTGGAAGAGGTTGAAGGCATATAGGAAACAATTGAGGCAAAGGAAACTTGCAAAGAAGGTGCATAAGACTTGCACACAATGCCAGAAGAGGGTACATTTTGGTGCCCATTGTTGGACATTGCATCCAACTAATCATACCAAGCCTTTAAAGCAAGAGGATAGAAAGACTAGCGAAATTGGAACCAAGGATTCCATCATTGATGTGAGAAAAAATGTTTCATATGAAGAAGATTTTCAACACCAAAAGTCACCATGGAAGTGGCTTGGGAAGAAGTGGTTTGACTTCTTGACACAGTAAGAAATACACTCACTTGTACATCTGCAAATTTTAGTTATGTATGCATGTTTTCAGTTGAAATATCACATTTGTTTGAGCCAGCTAGGATCAATGATCAAGGAAGCGATGTTCAGTTACCTTCTGTAAATTTCTCGCGAGAAATTTCTAAGTGAGTTCAAGGAAGACAATTATTGACAGGAGGACAAGAGCATTTAGGAAGGGAATTGTTGACTACCTTCGAGTTGTGGTTCAAAGGCACTATGCCATGAAAGGCAAAGTGTATGGAGACTAAAATGTGAGGTTGTTGTACTCTCATCTACTGAACATATTAGGTAATCAGTCTTTTGGGGTCCAAAATATTCCCAATGGGGAGGTGTGATCAAATTTGGATCAAGGACCTAAGTGATAGCTCAAATTTAAAAGTGCTTGTAAGTGTGCCAAACTTGAGCGACCAGTTAGATCTCTTCTTCCTGATTCTGGTGCCGAGAAATGTTTGAAAAACTAACACCATATGAAGAAGTTATCAAAGTTTGAAATGTCCAGTAAACTACATTTTTTGGACTTTGACCAAGTTTAACTGGAATTTGGGAAATTTGAAAAGAGAGTATTCTTGGAATATTCCTCTGAATACTCCCTGGAATATTTCATCTGGGCCAGTCAGGTCATGCCAAATGGTGAATCATCATTCAACAAGGGGTTGTATGTTTGACATGTGGCCAACCCTTAGGCCGCCACATGTCCACGGGACTGTGTAATAAAATTTGTTGGACTCGGTCGAGATCGATCTGGCGACCTCTTGCCTACAGCGCCCACGTCTTACCATCGAGCTATGCGATGGTTCTTAATGATATACATTGGCATGTTTAATTTAATTTTTTAACTGCTTTGCATTTGGGGGTCTCGAGGGGCCAGCCTAGAGGGCCAACCCCTCCCCCACAGTACCTTCGCCCCAAGTCCGAGGGCTTAAGCCCGAACCACCCCCCATTTACGTGGACTGCTCGCATGCATTGTTTACGGTAGCGTCTTCTACAGTGGTTAGCCTTCACAGTATTAAATTTGACATTAACCTTAAGCTTATCACATGGCACAGTCAATGTCGTGGTTTAATCCAACGTTAACGCCAGTAGTTAAGGGTTGAAGACCATGGGGTTAGGACATGTGTCCAACCCCCTAAACCAAAATTTATCACTAATGGATTTCATTGGAAGAATTTTATTTAGAGCAGTATTTTCCGAATTTAATTGGATTTAGACTTCAGTTCTCCACATTCTGTGGAGGATTTTTAGGGGTCACTGTACAAATCCTATTTTGGCTCTATCTTGACCTAGATTCAACCAATTTTGGAGTGCCAATAGTCAATTTCGACTATATTAGACATTCCAGACTCATTGGTGAGGGTCACAGAGCCATCATAGGACTTTTGAGTAGGTTTTTTCTTCATAGAATTTCTAGGGGCCACCATGGGCCAACAACAGTTTGAGGCCTAACCAGGGTAGCTAGAGGCCTTTTTTAACAATCCAATAGTCAATTTTGGATGTTTAAGATATTTTGGAACTAATGGTGTATTTTTCATAGATTTTAGAGGACTTTTGAATGCCTATATTCTTCAGTGAAGTTCCAGGGACCAACAGGGCCAGCAAGTGCCAGCAAGAGTTAAAGGCCTAGCCAGGGCAGCTAGAGGCCTTATTCAGCAAACCAATAGTCATTTCTAAATATTTTGATACTTATGAATCTAATGGAGGATTTTTCGGAAGATTTTGAGGACTTATAGAGGTCAATAAACCACAAAGAAATTTTCAGTGACCCTAAAGCCAGGGGGTGCCACCAGGGGTTGGAGGCGAAACCGGAGCAGTTGGAGGCCAATTTCAGCGAACCAATAGTTTATTCTAAATATTTTTGGAATTTGGAATCCAATGAATGGATTATTAGGTGAAAATTTTAAGTTTGGAAACACTTTTTGCTCTTTTCTGACATTGAAAATTGTAATTTTCTATGTTTTTTCAACTTCAACTCCATTAAACTCATATTTTTAATGCAAATTATGCTTTGACATAAAAAAAAAGATTTTTAGAGAATTTTCTTACCTCCATACTCATATTTTAAAAAAAAAAATATTGACATATAGAGGGGTAAATTTTTTGTTTACTAACTGCATATATTTGAAATTTTCAAGCAAACATAAATAGTCACTTTTTGAACCCTAACCTTTTTTTATGAAAGGTTACTCATTTTCTTGGAAATAAACCATATCATCATAATCTGCATATATTGCACTAGTGCACTGACTATTTTGTGGTAATTTCCAGATTAAATTAGTATTTTTTTTTATTTTTTGAAATGGACGAAGACAAAAAAATGGTGATGTTTCAGTACATTTTATGAACCCTAGATCTTCTTTTCAATGTGATTGTCAATAAGAAAACTAAGTGTACCCTTTTGAAGTAGATAGGGAGAGGAATTGAAATATGATTTTTCTGAATTTTTTGGTGTTGCCATTTTAAAGTTATTGAATTTTCTTTCAGTGCAATGTTTCGAACAATGAAATTCCACAGTGACATAGTTTAGTATAAAATTAATAAAAAATTGAAATTTTTAATGAAACTCCACAAAAAATACATAATCGGAAACTAGATTCAGAGATGAATCTAATGGTACCTATTCCGAAATATAAAATTTTGTTTTTTTAGTTGTTCCGCCCCTCTAAAGTTGCAGGTTCCTGAAAACTGTAGAATTTTCTGGGTTTTTCGTTGACCAGAAACTCTTGGTCGAGATAATTTCTCAGACGAGATATTTATTAAACTCTCGAACAAGAAATTTAAAACTCTCGATTGAGATTTTAAACCACCACAGGTTACATTTAATTGCGCAGCTAAACTCTCGGCCAAAATTTTAAAAAACTCTTGGCCAAAAGTTTAAAAAACTCTCGGTCGAGAGTTTGTGCCCGAGAGTTTACCCAAGCCAACTCTTGACTGAGAGTTTAATAAAATCTCGTACGAGAGTTTATTAAAATCTCGGTCGAGAGTTTAGCCAAGGCCAAATCTCATCCAAGAGTTTTATAAACTATCATCCGAGAGTTTATTATACTCTCGGAAAATAATATTTTAAGCTCTAAATGTTAATCCAAAGTTGACACAATATTTCGGGTGAGATTTGTATATAAATACTCTCGTTCGAAAGATTAATTCCACACACCATTCTGAACTAGAAAAAAATGCAAATTTGCGAGGGTCTGAAAATTGCGAAGGTGCGAGGGTCGAAATTATTTTTCTGTTAAGGTGTGAATATTTTCTATGTGCAAAATTCTTTTTGGCAAAAAAAAAAATTTATGTTTTTTTGGGTGTGAATTTTTTTTTGTGAAATTGTTTTTGAATGTTTTTCTAGGTGCAATTTTTTTTTTTGACGTTTTTTTGTGTGCATGGATGCATGAAGTATTTTTGCAAAATGTCTCTATGAAGACATGGATTATTCTTGAAAAATGTCTCTATGAAGGCATGAAGTATTTTTACAAAATGTCTATGATTTTAATTATTTATTTTTAATTTTCTCCCTTATTGAAAGCATGAAGTACTTATTCTGAAGTCTTTACGTTTTTTTGGGTATTTCGTCCAAATAGAATTGGATTTTAGGTTTCCAATTTTGTGAACATGGGAAACCAAAGGAATTTCCTATCAAAGCACGATAAAAAAAGAACTGATTCAGTAGATAAAAATGAGAGATTACAAAAAAAAAAAGGCGAGAGGAAAGGGAAAGATTAAGCCATGAGATAAATGTCAAGGTAGAGAATCGTGAAATAGATGTATAGGTGCACGAAAATGACAAGGAAATGAGAAATGTTGAGGAACTTGTCAACGAGGATATTAAAAACATAAATGTCCAAGAGAATATTGATATCGATCTCACTGGTGAGTCAATAGTTTCTTCAATTTGAATTTTTATTCTTTTTTAAAAACATTGTAGTTCAAGATAGTTTTAAAATAAAAAATATATATATGTCAATTTCAATTTAGAAGTTAATATTGTTTTTTATGCAGGGACAACATCAGAACCAAAAGAAGATACTACCACACCTCGAATTTCATTGCAATTAATTGGAAGTTCCAAGAACGTTGTATACAACTACAAGTTTCTAGAAAATATGGATCCATCTAAAATTGAAGAATTGGGAACACCAATGGCTGAAAGGAAAGATCAAGATAAAGTAAATTTTGGATTGAAACATATTTTTGAAGGTAAATCTATCATAGCACAAGCCCAAATGTTACGTGGATTTTTAAAGCACAAATCTCTCAAAAAAATTGTTGAATTATTCGGCATTAAAAATGAGAAAGAGGTTTTAGAAAATGAAATGGTATAAAAAAAAAGTGACATCGGCGCTTGCCACACTAGCAAAAAAGTGATCTCAGGTTGAAAATAATGCTCGTAGAGCACTTTTAACAGGTGTAGTCATGAAACAAACTTCATAAAGTCAGTTGATGTCAGCAACTTCAAAATTGTTTAAAAAATCAAGGAAAATTTTATGGAGGCATACAAAATTTAGAATTCAATTAGATGAGAATGATGAACTTGCATGTTGGGCTAATATCTGCAGGCATCCATATCATGATAGAATTCCTAAGGGTTTGAGGGATGGGGTAAAAGAGTTTTGGGATTTGAATTCTCATGTGTCGCCAAATGAAAAGGATTATGTGCGACGCCGTATATCTAAGGGAGTTTATGAATCTCATTCCAAACATATAACACAAGTTAGTCAAGTAGAATTATTCTAGAACTTTATGGAGAGTAATACTGATGTGGAGATTTCCCTTAGCACATTTTTGAAGATTAAACCATGGTATGTCAGGCCTATCATTGTTCGAGACACATGTTGTTGTCGATACCATATAGAATTCCAATTATTTTATGAGACATTTGTAAATTTTGGCATAAAATATTGGTCAAATGACCCCCCTCCTTCAAGTGTTCGTGAATTTTTATCGAATATATTATGTGCACAAGAGAATAATGAATTATTTTATAAAAAAGAATGTGTTGGTGGAAGAAAATGTGCAGAATGTTCTCATTTGGCACTCTATGATGCAAAGTATCCCATTGATCCTAATGATCCCAGACTGTCAAATCTTAGTATGAATTGGAAGCGATATGAAAATTTTACTTACACTCTTGTTGCAGATTCAAGCACAACATCAAAAAATATCACTTTACTTGAGGACGAGATTCCAGTGACATAAATTATGAGAAGTTCATGGTGAAAATATACAAATATATTAAGAAATTTCATATAGCACGAGGGCAGGATTTACAGTTCAAGCAATCACGTGATGTGTTTCCAAAAGGAACAATATTATCAGTGGTTGATTTCACAGAGAATTACACATCTAGTCCACAAAAGGATATACAAAGTGAGTATTATCATTCAGACCAGGTATCTATATTTGTGCATATTTTGTATAGACATGCAAAGCTTGCTATCGATGGTTTTGATAACGTTGAAAATAATCGTGAGGTGATTAAGGAGTACCATTTCTACATCAGTGATCATAGAACACATGATACATGTTTTGTTCAACATTGTTTTAATGTTATTTACAATGAATTTTTGAAACGAAGGGTCACTTTTAAAGAACATTGGGTATGGTCATATGGTTGTGCTGCTCAATTTAAATCAGCAAGATCATTCTTTTGGTTGTCTCATCTTCATAAGAGAACCAAAATTCGACGTACATGGAATTTATTTGAGACAGGCCATGGAAAATGAGACCACAATGGTGTTGGGGCATGCGTAAAACATGCACTTAGGAGGCATCAATTGAATCACTCAGCTTCCTGACTTGCAAATTCTTTAAATGTTGTTAATTGGTGCAAAGACAATTTAATTCATGTATCGAACCCAAAGATGGTTGATGTGCACAGGTAGGCATACACATTTAACTAACAATATATTATACATGTCTAGATATATATGTGCATAAATATATGTGTGTATTTTGTTATCAAAAAAATATTAATTATTGTTCAAAATTTGACTCATACATGTGTGTGTTTTTTTCTCAAGCAGGTAATTTTGGAATATTCCAATGGGTGATGTTGATAGATCGTTGCAATTTAATTTCCTTGGAATCCCTCAAACAAGAAGTTTGCACTCAATTAGGAGTAAGAACATGAAAATTATAAATTGCATTGAGAAATGAAAGTTCTCTTGCTTTTGGTTTGCATGTATTGATTAGACAGAGTCCATCGATGACTGTGAAAACCAAATTAAGAAATTTTTTAAACCATGGAAACATGAAGAATTGACACCATTTCCCCCATTTGGAAACGTGACTGACAAGGAAATGGACAATGAAGTGGTTGTGATTGACAATGATTATGATCGTGTTTCTAATATGGTTAGAGAAGGTGATGTCTTCACTATCACTACACCAAAAAATAATCAAGAAAAAGTGCATTATTATTTATTATGATTCACTATGTCTAAATCCATGTTGCTACAAGAGTATAATGATCCATCAAATTATACATACCCAATCAGTTCAATGGTGTTAATGGGACATTTCTTTGAAGAAGTAAAGAAATGCAAAGATCATATCATTTTTCAAGATTACCAACCAGAGGTTATTTATGCCCAATATAGTCACTTGGTCATAGCAACTTGGTTGCAGTTGAAGTGAGTGAAGAGTAGAAAAAGCCAATGACAATGGAGGTTATCGATAGATGATCGTGATGCCATTCTGGAAAATTTTCCACTAGCACATTTCATATGAGTGAAACACATTGTTCAAGATGAACAATGAACTTTGATTCTAGGGTTACAACATATAATTGCTACAATGCATTGGACTTTATATAGTTTAAGAATATATTGTGGATTGCTTTCAAATAAATGGACATGTGGATGGTTAGATGTGTGTTGGTATGAACAATATATTATGATCTACTGGACTAGGGTGCTTTGCTAGATAATTAAGTTATGGTGATTTAATGTGTCCATCATGTTTACTCCTAGATGATCTTAACTCACCCATTTTTTTGCATGGATATGATGGTGACGAATGAATATTTATATAAATGTATATATATAATAATGGATTTAATGGTGACTTAATGTTTCCATCATGTTTACTCCTAGATGATCTTAACTCGCCCCTTCTTTTGCATGGATATAATGGTGATGAATGAATTTTTAGTTGAATGTATATATATATATATATATATATATATATATATATATATATATATATATATATATATATATATATATATATTCACACGAACACGCACAAAGTACCCATGCGGTCACAACTTAGCAAACCTGATACGGGCGCCCTCAAACGAAATGACCCGACCCAAACTCATTTCATCAGGAGCCCTCCAAAGGTGCGACACCCTCTGCCCGACCAAACTAACGCACAAGGGAGAAAATGGAAAACGGCACGCACGAACGTGCACAAGGCACCTATGTGGTCACAACTTAGCAAACCTGATACGGGCGCCCTTTAACAAAACGACCCGACCTGAACTCATTTCATTTGGCACCCTCCCAAGGCGTGACACCCTCTGCCTGACCGAACGAATGCACAAGGGAGCAAACGACAAACAACCCGCACGAACGTGCACAAGGCATCCATGAGGTCACAACTTAGCAAATATGATACGGACGCCATCAAACGAAACAACGTGACCTGAACTCGTTTCATCGGGCGCCCTCCCAAGGCACGATGCCCTTCGCCCAACTGAACGAACGCATAGGGGAACAAATAGAAAATGGCCCACATGAACCTGCACAAGGAACCCGTGCATTAACAACTTAGCAAACCTGATATGGGCACCCTCAAACGAAATGACCTGACCTGAACTTGTTTCATCGGGCACCCTCCCAAGGCGCGATGCCCTCGGCCTGACTGAACAAACGCAGAAGGGAGAAACGGAGAATTACCCACAGGAACATGCACAATGCACCCGTACGGTCACAACTTAGCAAACCTGATACGAGCGCCCTCAAACGAAACGACCCGACCCGAACTCTTTTCATCGGGCACCCTCCCAAGACGCGAAGCCCTATTCTTGACCGAACGAACGCACAAGGGAGAAAACGGAAAACTACCCGCATGAACATACACAAGGAACCTATGCAGTCACAACTTAGCAAACCTGATACGGGCGCCCTCTAACAAAATGACTTGACCCAAACTCATTTCATTAGGTGCTCTCCCATGGCACGATGCCCTCTGCCTGATCCAACAAATGCAAAAGGGAGAAAATGGCAAACAGCCCACACGAACGTGCACAAGGCACCTGTGTGGTCACAAATTTGTAAACCTGATACGGGCTCCGTCAAACGAAACGACCCGACCTGAACTCATTTCATCAAGCACCCTACCAAGGCACGACGCCCTCTTCCTGACCAAATGAACGCACAAGGGAGAAAACAGTAGATGACCTACATGAATGTGCACAAGGCATCCGTGTGGTAAAAACTTAACAAATTTGATACAATCACCCTCAAACGAAATGACCCACCCTAAACTCGTTTCATCAGGCGCCCTCCCAAGGCGCGATGCCCTCCGCCCGACTGAACGAACGTACAAGGGAGCAAAGGGAAGATGACCTGCGGGAACATGCACAAGGCACTCGTGCAGTCACAAATTAGCAAATTTCATAAGGGTGCCCTGAAATGAAGGGACTCGACCCGAACTTGTTTCATCGGGCACCCTCCCAAGACGCGACGCCCTTCACCTAACTGAACGAAAACACAAGGGAGCAAACAGAAAATGACCCGCACGCACGTGCACAAGGCACCCATGCTGTCACAACTTAGCAAACCTGATACGGGTGCCCTCAAACGAAACGACCCGACCTGAACTCGTTTCATCAAGTGTCATCCCAAGGCGTGACACCCTCTGCCAGACCGAATGAATGCATAATGGAGCAAATGAAAAATGGCCCGCACGAATGTGCATAAGGCACCCATGAAGTCACAACTTATCAAACCTGATACGGGAACCCTCTAACAAAATGACGCGACCCGAACTCATTTCATCGAGCGCCCTACCAAGGCGCGATGCCCTTTGCCCAACTGAACAAATGCACAAGGGAGAAAACAGAAAATGGCCCACACGAATGTGCACAAGGCACTCGTGTGGTCACAACTTAGCAAACATAATACGGGTGCCGTCAAATGAAACGACTCGACCTGAACACGTTTCATCGAGCGCCCTCCCAGGGTGTGATGCCCTCTGCCTAACCAAACAAACGCACAAGGAAGAAAACATAAAATGGCCCGCATGAACGTGCACAGGGCACCCGTGCAGTCACAAGTTAGCAAACTTGATATGGGAACCCTCAAATGAAACGACCCAACCCGAACTCATATCATCGGGCGCCCTCCCAAGGCACGACTCTTTCTGCCCGACTGAACAAATGCGGAAGGGAGAAAATGGAAAACAACCCACACGAATGTGCACAAGGCACCCGTGTGGTCACAACTTAGAAAATATGATACAAGCACCCTCAAACGTAATGACCCGACCCAAACTCATTTCATCGGGTGCCCTCCCAAGGCACGATGACCTCCGCCTAATCGAATGAACGCACAAGGCAAAAAATGGCAAATGACCTGCACGAATGTGTACAAGGCACCTGTGCAGTCACAACTTAGCAAATATGATACTAGTGCCCTCAAATGAAATGACCTGACCAAAACTTGTTTCATCGGGCGCCCTCCCAAGGCGCGATGTCCTCCGCCCAACCGAGCGAATGTACAAGGGAGGAAACGGTAAACGAGCTGCACGAACGTGCATAAGGCACCCGTGCAGTCACAACTTAGCGAACCTAATACGGGCACCCTCAAACGAAACGACTCGACCCAAACTCGTTTCATTAAGCGCCCTCCCAAGGCACGATGCCCTCCACCCGACCGAATGAATGCGTAAGGGAGAAAACGGAAAATGTCCCACACGAACATGCACAAGGCACCTGTGTAGTCACAACTTAGCAAACCTGATATGGGCGCCCTCTAACAAAACGACCCGACCTAAACTCGTTTCATCGGGAGCCCTCCCAAGGTGTGATGCCCTCTGCCTGGCCGAATGAACGCACAAGGGAGAAAATGGTAAACAACCCGCACAAACGTGCACAAGGCACGCGTGCGATCACAACTTAGCAAACCTGATACGGGCACCCTCAAATGAAACGACCTGACCCGAACTCATTTCATCGGGCGCCCTCCCAAGGCACAATGCCCTCCTCCCACCCCTTGTAGCAATAAATCCAAATTTTTTTAGATGAAATTATTATTTCCAAAGGAAAACAACTCAATTCTCATCAATGTTTCAATATAGATGAAGAGAAATGGTTTGGTAAATTTTAAATTTAAGGAGAAAATTTATTCAAACTAGCTTATAGCTCGCATATTGATAGCTTCAAAAAATTATCCTACAAATGTCAAATGTCATATGTTTCTATGCTCATTTGACAGGTTTCTATTTTACATGTGCTTGGAAAATACTGTTCACAACATGGAATAGATCCTACAAAGGAATATTCAACATCTTGTAATCGAGATTTAGTTAAATTTCTCCAAAATTTTGTCTTTAATCGTTTACATATTGTACACATCCCCTTGTAATCTATATTTTGTTTTATCAACATTTTGAAAGTTTCAACATGTTTTAGGGAAAATGTTCTTATACCTTATTTTGTACAAGCCATTTCCCTTTACTTGGAAGTTGCTATTTTAATTTCTTTTGGAAACAATTTTATGACTCTTTTCAAGTATCATGAATTTTCTTATTCATAATTGTATCTATAAATAGTATAATATCTAAATCTAACATATGAATAATGTATGTTATTACTTGTAATAATGGTTTCCTCATCAATCTTCATGGAAGTATCAAATATATTTTAAATATTTTTCTCTATTATTATTATAATCCAACCCCATGGGCATGGGTGCATTAAACTAGAAAGTGTTCTCTTCCATGTGTTGTACAACTTGTCATTGTCATCCTTAAAACTCTTTTTTATTGAGATATAACCACACCATATAACCAAATTTGCATTAGTGGGTTGTTTTATGTTGATCATGGTCCTCCATATAACAATTTTAAGTTATGTGTAGGTTCTTGCACTTCCAATGGATTTCTCAAATCTTGATTGTGACCTTAATAAATTTTGCCTTCATAATTACCATTTGTAAATGGGTTTTTAGAAAACATAAACAACAACCAATTAAAAAGAATTTTGTTTATGATCCTTTTCAATTGTCATGAGTTTTTCTATGCAATATTGTATTTTAAAATAGCATAACCTATGGATCTAACACCAAGCATGCTACTACTCATAATAATGGATTTTCAAGATAATCATCAATCATCATGTAAAATCAAGAGGTTTTACCCTTCTTTATTTCTATTAATAATGTCAAAACTATTCATAAAGGTGTGTTTAGCTATGAATTATTTCGTATGTCAAAAATTTTCACTAGTAATGGATTTCACACTTTTATATTAAGAGATAGATATCCCACCCCTTGTAGCAATAAATTCAAATTTTTTTAGATGAAACTATTATTTCCAAAGGAAAACAACTCAAATCTTATGAATTTTTCAATATAGATTAAGAGAAATGGTTTGGTATACTTCAAATTTAAGGAGAAAATTTACTCAAACTAGTTTATAGAGCATATATTGATAGCTTCAAAAAAATACTCCTAGTTTTTAAAATTGGAATAAGGATTAGCTTTATTATTTTATATTGTATTGATGGAGCATAAAATGGGAATGCTAGGAGCATAAAATTGGAATCATAACAAATAGAGGCATATGCAGTTTGAAAAGGGTTTAAAATCACTAAAGGAATAAGAATGAATTCAATCATTATGATTAATGACTCTAGGATCATTATCATTCATATGATTAAACAAAAATTACAAAAATTGATGTTCGGGATTCATTTGTAGGCATCAATCATAAGATAACCCTTCAAGGATTCTTCAAGGGTGTCTTCAACAACCCTTTCCCTGGTAAGATATATCTCAACAAAATTTTTAATAGGTGCTTCGAAAAATTTCATTGATTGTTCATTGTCCAATGCCTCACTTGTCCAAAATAAGTCTCCAACAATGGCCTTGATGTTGGACAACTCCAAAACTTCAATAATATTTGTTGTGTTCTAAGAGTGATGATACAAAATCAAGGTAATTACAGCAACCAAGGTCTTCATCATTCTGAGAGGTAGTATTATTGTGTTGTGACTGTCTAGCAAGGAAAACCGACCCAAGAATGATGATGCATAGTCAAGGAAATTACAGCAACCAAGGTCTTCACCATTCTGAGAGGTAGTATTATTGTGTTCTGAATATCCAACAAGGAAGTCTAAGAAAATAATGATGATACACATTTAGGTCAATTACAACAATCAAGGTCTCCACCATTCTGAGAGGTATTA
The DNA here is from genome assembly GCA_034641835.2 of Pinus albicaulis. NCBI lineage: Eukaryota > Viridiplantae > Streptophyta > Pinopsida > Pinales > Pinaceae > Pinus > Pinus albicaulis. Next base: position 657,755,249 of record CM076583.1, on the reverse strand, counting down.
TCACTGTGTTGAGACTGTCCAACAAGGAAATGAGCAGAAAATATATACACAGTCCAATTTGGTTATAGTTACTACACAGGAATCATTGTAATCTTCCATAATTTGAGCTTAGCATTCCACCACAACTTGAGCAAGGTGTTCACCACAATATTAAGGATTCCACCACAGTCTAAGGTAAGCTTTTTGATGACAATGTCTGAAATTAAGAAGTCTGAATTTATGTTGTCATTGTCCTAAGCTATAGCAAGGGACACATAAATAAATGTTGATAGCAGAAAGGGCCAATACTCTGCAACATGCTATAATTGTCACTGAATACTTGGAAAAATTCAATAAATGTTTCAAAACATAAATTAATGCTCAAGAAGAGTTAAAAGTTAAAATTAAATTTAAAGAAAATTATCAACAATCAAGGATATTGATAAGCAACAAAACATTTAAACCAACATTTTCCAGAACAGATCACTTGCCTCTTATGAAATATTAGAGCATTGACTGGAATATATATAGCTTGGTGGAGAAATATTACAAAATTAAATTTCATTAGTGATAGAATATCACTTGAAATTATTCTCTTGATGATAAACATAAAACTCACATTTTGAAATTTCTTTCAACTCGGGAAACTAGACTCCATCCAAGCTTCCACAAAAATAGTAAATAATTGTAAGCTTTCTTGCAAGGTCAAATAAATTACTCATGTTGAACTTAAAAGATATTTGATAGAATGTGGACATAGAATATACACAATGCACACAAGAACACTTGACTATGTAAATCTCTCTAACTGTCTCGATTATGAAGTGTTCCCTCCATCGGCGGCATATCATAGGTTGCTTAAAATGTTAAATATGAGAGGTAAAAATTGATTGTTTGGTCATATTCATCATCTTCCAACCAATAAGTTTCAATAATATTTACTACCTTCTCATAAATTTCATTATTGTCATGAATTTGCAGGTTCTCAATATTCTCAAGTCCTTCAATATCATCAATGTATTGTGCATAGAGATTTACACCTCCAGTGTTGCCCAGAACCTTCTCTGCTTCCCCAACTTTCAAAATATTCTCTAGCCCTTCAAGACAAGCAGTTACAATTCTTGGGTCTAGAAATACTATAAGATCACATAGATGCTTAATGCATCCTTGATTCACAATATATCTACAACCAAAAGCACAAATTAGTAGTTTGTATAGGATGAGATTACCCAATGTTATCCCTGTAATTGTTATGATAAATGACTTTTTATATTGACCATTTATTGAAATAATACTTTGTTGATACTATTGGCCAAATGAGGAAATATGAAATGTGAATAGACGATGACTTATAAGAGAACTGACAAACCTCTCGCATATATTAAATTTGTTCTTTGCAACCTCCAACATCATTGTAAGTAGCATCTGGATTTTCTTCAACGGTCATAATTTTCACACTGGGATCAATATTAGGAGGAAAAGGGATCTGAATCTAATACTTATTGTGATCAACCCTACATAAAGAAATAATACCATCAATCATTACATTCCAGACAAAACCCACAAGGTGTGACCTGAAGCAATCTCTAAATTTTTTATGACATTAATGCAAACAACATAAAACATTAGAGTTGAAAACATAGTAATGCTTCACTAAGAAGTAATGTGATATCTCACTTGTCAGAGACACTTAGAATTTATGGATAATATCACACTAAACTCTAAAGGAAACAAATCCCTAGAAGACAAAGCAAACATAAAAGGATGGTTTTGCAAGGGGGATTTTTTATTAACTGACCTGACATGCATGCCTTCTTCAATATCAGTAGGGGAGACTTTATCACCCAGTCCAACCACAAACTGCATTCCAAAGAGACAAATTTGTAAATACTACATGCAACTCAATGTGGCTTTCGAGAAACATTGGGTTTTGAATTCATAAGTTTTGTTGTGAGAAAAAGACTAATAACTGTAACTATAGTTTTAGTTTAAGAGTAAAGTAGAAATTTTGATTCTTGATGCACTTATAAGAGAATAATGACTTTACTATATGATCACAACACAACCTGGAGAAATAGGCATACCATGGCAATTTGTTTAACATTTATGAAATACTTGGAATCATTAGTTTTTGGATTAATGATCTTCGTGCACCTCGCTACCTGGATGAAGAAACAAAAAATATTCAGATAAATTAGATGTGACAGAGACTGATACATGCTTGACCATTTTTACAAAAAAAACATTCTGATTAATTAAACATAAAGAAAACTAATTTGTTAAAAATTGTTCTGGGTAAATAAAAATCAATTATCACAAACATGATATGCATCAAATATTGCCACATATATTTCTTGGTAAAATCCAATCGTGGGTCTAATGTTCAACAGCTGACCCCCAGACTAAGCTACTTTGAAGCAGGTCTGATATTTCAATGTTCGACATCTTAGCTGGATTTAATGAAAAATGTAAACTATAAGAGAATTGAAAAACCTTTGGCATATTATTATGTACCATTCTAGCTAGCATTCAAAGGCTTACTCAAATTGTTGGGATTAATAAGTGAAATAAAGTCCACTCCACAGATATTACCATGGTGATTGTGATGGCTAACCCACTGGAACACCAATAGCTCATTAATTAGAAATTTGCAGTTCACCACAAGTTAATTTCGTTTTTGTTCCATTTTCAAGAATAAATAGCAAAAGGAAATGGATTGTAAAACCTACAAACCTATGACCAGCATACAGCTAAATGGTACAAACCTTATGAGCATCGGCATCACTATCTTTGTAGTGGTGAGCAGTATCATAGGAAGAAACACAACCTTGAGACCACAGGAATTTGTAAACATGCCCCTGTTTGCTTCCGTTCCAATCCCTGCATAGTACTACTACTTTAGAAACTGTAACCAAAACAAATATTGTTAAAAGGAATAAAGCACGGACCTTACCCATAGAGAATAATAGGGACAGAAGGAAGCTTATAGTCTTTCTTCTAGGTTTCCAAATAATCTAGGATTTTGTATACCTGTTACAGGTAAATTAATCATATCAATAGAAAAGTGAATTACAAAAGTAAATTAATCATAATAATATCAAATGGATAGGATCCTAATCTAATATAGTTGTTTCACGTTGAACCAGAATTCATTAAATGGATATGAGGAAACCCATACACGTTTTATTGAGGTCAAATATATAGGATAGAAGGAAAAATTAGTACTCATTTCCACATTTGCTTCATAAGAGCTTGCAGGCTTTCCAAAGGAGGTGGCATGCTCTGCCCCAAAATCTGGAAATCACAAAATAGATCACTCCCTTGAATGGTTGAAGAATTCCCTGGAGTAGAGGACTACAAGAAATAAGAGATCAAGTATAGAGGTAGAAAGGGAGTGGGTAGCCATATAGGAAATTTAAATATTTTATCCATAGGAGGGCACACCATCTGATATTCATTAGCATGTTAGAGAGGCCACCAAGGCCATGCATGTACTACATATTACTGATTAAATTCCTTAGAGGATGAGCAACACATTTAGTATGGGGGTGATGATGTGTCACATCAATATGTAGATTTGAAGGCCCATTTTTTACCCTCCAGCCTATAAAAATATTCTTTCCTCACATTAATTTACATTTTTTTGGCTATGATGTAGGAATACTAAAGGGTTCTCATCATAATTTTTGGCCTAATGAGGTTAATGTACAAGAAAAGAGAATTTTTTAGTAATTTGATGATGCAAAGGCATGTTGGAGGAAGCTAGATGAAGTGTAGGAGGCTTGTATCCAAAATAAATAGGATAACATAGAATAATTTGTACAGACAAATAACGTACGGAATATAGAATATGAGCATAGATTGCAACAGAACATGAAATTATCCAAACAATTGACATGTGATCTTTGGTTATTTAATATTGTTTATTCTGATTATTCTGATTATGAAAAAATCTTAAATTTATTGGCCAATTTGGACCCATACATCCCTTATCGGATGAGAATAACGTGATCTTTTATAGTGAGATAAAAAAAATTTACCTCTTTATCAGGTGACAATCAACAATGTCCTTTTTACATTTTATTTTTTTGTGTCACAACTGGAAAAAATACTGGATGTTATCTGGTCACTATAGGACAGTAATGTGTCCTTTTTACATTTTACATTTTTTTTTACTGTTCTTGAAACCATAAAAAAAGTAATAGTTGATTGTCAGTTAGTTGATAAATTTCCTTTGAGAGAAATAACGACCACCTCTATAGTAATACACTTAGATTATCAATTGAATGTAGCTCAAGCGACTGATAAGAAAAGTTGTTTCCTTCCCTGACTAGGTTCAAATCCCACTTTGTGACATTTTTTCTCTTCATGAGCCAAAAGTTGTTGAGATGTTATCTGGCCTTGAGCCCTGAAGAATCCAACTTACCTTATGTACCAATATGAGGGGAAATTCCATGTGAGTTTCCCCAAAAGATGCATTACGGTGAATAAAAGTACCATATTTAGATCTATACTCCACAAATCTAAAACAATTCCAATAAAAATGAGGATATGCCACCTATTATTGTACTTATATACTAGACAAATGTACAAATTCTTTCCAAATCCCAAGGGGTTAGCTCAAACTTTTTTCATTGATGTTACTGGGCATTTGTCTAGTTCAGTGCCAACAGGTGCCTGCTTTGAATCCTCTAGGGTGAAGCAAACTCATCTACACTGGCAGGTTTATTAGTGATGTCATCCATGATTGTGAAGAAGCTTCCCTTGGGTTTCCCACAAGGTTTTCCTTGGAAAATATAAGTACAATGCCTAAAATGGCTCCTAAATCCATCTATTTCTATGGGATTGTCAAGCTGGCTAGATTCTAAAGACAATGTATTCAACAAAAGGTGGAGAAATGGGTGTATATTTATTATTTGAGAATCATTACATAATCATAACAACTGAGAGCCAAAAAACTACAGGTATAAGTACAGAGAATACTTCTATAAAACAACATAAAACATGAAGTTATATATACTATAATAAATAAATAAATAAAATGCAGTTAGAGACTAGCATTACACTTGGAATCTACCATTAATTTTCATACATAAAATAGAATTTAGAGATTGGAAAGAGTAGAAAAATTCACCTTGCAATCCTGTTCCTTGGCAAAATACTCTCTATTAACATCACTCCTTGGAATAGCCTCACTGAAGTTAATGTCCAAGGTTGTATCTCAAACTTGGACTGGAAATCCATATTCAAGATCAAGCAGACACACCTAACAAACATTTCTGAGTTTATAGTATGTTTGGAAAACCTATGTTTTCTTGTACCTTGCATCACGGCCTAGTCTCCACCTGAGAACTGTAAATGGTATGGTGCAAATTTTACACTCTTTGTCAAAATTTGCTTTTGTCTGCAACCAAAAAAAATTCATATACACTCAATTCGACCACATATATGTCAGTTCTTTTATAAACCATATATAAATATACATTGCATATAGTACACAAGCGCTAAAATTTGAAATAAGAAAATTCATGCATAAGAAATAAGTAATGATACAATAAAATAACTAGAGATATAAGACAGGATACTACCTCTCAAATTCTATCTCTCTACTATTTCAAAATTTCCTATTGTGTTGTTCCTACAGAAAGTACATCATAGAGTTGTAAACATCAGCACCTTCCCAAAATTTTAAAAAATTTAGATCATCCTTCTTGACCACGTTCTCATTTTTTTATTTGAACATTAAAGTGAGCTAGCAGACTAGAAGAGTAACTAGCATGGTCAATGATCTCAACTCAACTAAGCTATTGTGCACCACATGCTGGAATACAATCATACCCTGACGTTAATGCATATGACATAAAACATTAGTTATGAAAAAATAGTAATGCTTCACTAAGAAGTAAAGTGATATCTCACGTGTCAGCGACACTTAGAATTGATGGATAATATCACACTCAACTCTAAAGGAAACAAACTCCCTAGAATACAAAGTGAACATAAAAGGATGGTTTTGCAAGGGGGATTTTTAATAACTGACCTGACATGCATGCCTTAATCAATATCAGTAGGGGATACTTTATCACCCAGTCCAACCACAAACTGCATTCCCAAGAGAAAGATCTTTAATAACACCAATTATAATTAGTTGACAAATACCTCTTGGTATAATAACCAAGTATAATTGACATATGGATGGTCAACATAAAAGTTCAATAACAACTATAGATCACCAAATGATGTTTAAATATTCCTTCAACAATGTTTGACGTCACGCAAACATGAGTTGGAAACATTGACTAATGAGCACCGCGTGATATCAATCAACAATGATAAAGACATTGATGTACAATACATAGTGACTATAACAGTACCATAAAGAGGACTAGAATTACTTATATGTATCGTACAACTCCTACGAAAACTAAAACCCAATTGTAAGGTATTGATGCAAATAGGTGAAAAATTAAGGGTGATGTGATAGATATTGCCATTTTTATTGATAGAGTGGTCAAAGCAATTACCCTCCCCTACCTTTTTAGTTTGGGTATCTTCTTCATCGTTTATAAAACACAAAAGAGAATAAAAGTAAGATTTATAGTTTATTTTTTGTTTACATTAATGAACACCCACAAAAAAAAGGATACTCAATTTGAGTGTCTTCTTCTTTGTTTAATGATGTGAACAGAGAGATAATGGTATGCTTGGTATGAGGTGTTTTATTCATGAGTTTTTAATGAGCCTAAAAAATATAAAATTATGCTTCGAACCCTTCACATATTAATGAGCATGAGAATAATAGAAAGTGATATTCCTTGAAGAAATAACTAATATAAAGGGTAACAACTTATTTCAAACTAACAAAGCCATTGTAAGTAGATACAAGTAGATATGTTATTAGTATTTTGTATAGTTGTTACAGGCTTTTGCTTACATAGTCAGATACTTGGGTCCACCTTGCACTTTGGAAAGCCTCTATGAGCCATGGTATTATTCCTACCTCCTTCGGTGGTGCCCACAACCCTACACCTTCTCCTCTCCAACATTAAATTCATTTACGCTTAGCCTTACGTGGTGTTTACACCATTGAAGCTCCTTGCCATTGGACATGGCTATATCCATTTGAATTCTTCACCTTTGTTCATACTCATACTCAATTACTCCCCTGCTTGACAACTCCAATGCCATGACAAAGAGCCAAATCCTGTTGAGGGTCCTCTTCTCAGGTAGAAGGTAGTGCTCAAGGCACACTTCAAGCTCATAAGGAAGCACAGAGATATCATTCCCAAACCCCTGCTCTTGTACAACAGGAAATCAACTATGTTGATATTGAATTTTGTGATCAAAATTATGAGAAAGTTGTTGAGGAGGTCTTCACCTGTATGGTTGAGTGGGTGATTGATTCAGGCCATACTTTAGGGTGCCGAAACTAATATCTATGTTTAATAGATATATACTAGAATATGAAATCGCTCCCCAACAAGTATTTTCTTAGAGCATAATGAAGCCTGCAGGGAGATATTATTACAGATTGATGATCTACAAATGGAGCACAAGGATCCCAGTTTGCAACACTGTGACATCTCTACCAAGTTGGCCCCTCAAATTTAATAGATGGGACGAATTGAGTGGGTGATTAATTCAGGCCATACTTTAGGGCGCCAAAACTAATATCTATGTATACTAGATATATACTAGAACATGAAGTCACTCCCCAACAAGTATTTTCTTAGAGCATAATGAAGCTCGCAGGGAGATATTATTAAAGATTGATGAACTACAAATGGAGCACAAGGATCCCAGTTTGCAACACTGTGACATCTCTACCAAGTTGGCCCTTCAAATTTAATAGATGGGACTAAATAACAATCTTCTTGGGGGTTGCATGGTAATAGAATGGGTTGCCACTATTTTTTCCACGGACAATGAAACTAAGAACTTGTTGTGAAAACTTGTGCCTAGATTGAGCATACAGTGTTTAAGTATTGGCATGAAGGATTAAGTCCATAGCTTTGTCATTATGAATAAAACTTCAAACCACAATACAAGACATTAAATCCTATGAATCTAAGAATTGAAGGTTGCTGCTCAAAAGAGCTTATTCTACTATAAACTACTGCTCAATAGAGCTTATTCATTTCCTATCCCACTGTAGCATGTGCCAAAATAAGGCTGCCAGTTGAAATTAATGAATTAATACAGCCACCTCATGGATACAATGGTCCTTTCCTCTGTGCTTAGTCATCATGCAAAACTACGAAACCTCGAAACAAAAATGTTTTCAGGATGGAATATTGTCATTGCTGGGCTACAATAGAACTTGGGTACTTGCAAATGAAAATTTTCATCAATTTTGATGCAACAGTGGACATGATCTACCACGAGATATGTGTAGATATACTGAATAGGATTGTTGTGAACTCTGTCAAACCACATACTGCCCCCTTTTCTTGAAACTCCCATTTTTCCATCACATGAGAGCACATAATATTGTCCAAATGATTGTAGTTAAAGGTCTCTATTGGATAGATGAAAACTTGTCACAAGGGAAGCATGATCTGCAATTCTGTCTTTTAAGGAATATTGATTCCATGGTCTTCCATAACCATTATTAGGCCACCACAAGTGCTAGTAATGCAACCCATCTGGCAGTTCTGCACCTAAGGCTCTAAGTGATAGGCCCATAAATAGATGGGGAATTTAGTCCACTGTCATAGCTATAGAGTTTCCCCTGAGAGATCACATCCACATTATTACAGGAAAATACTTCTGAAGTAGTAATATGTATTGTAGAGCACTCCTTGATGGTTATTATGGAGTAGAAATGCCACTAAACCAAATTATTTCAACCCTAGGTCATTGACTCTACTAGTTCTTATGTTTCAGTAGGGGTAGTTTCTTCCTGGTGTTCTAGGATTTCTTCTGCCCTTACTTGTTTTTTTTGGAGTAGCAAGGGTTTGGGTGGTGGTAGGAATGTATCATGTCCTCTTCTTTCCTGGAACACAGGGGGCCCTATTTTGATGCCCTCTCATTCTCTCGGTGGTTTGTTTGCTACTAATTATCTCAACGTTAATATCACTATACTTCTATGGTGTCATATAATTTGTCTCTTCTTCCTTAATATGAATTAGTAGGTACTTTGTAGCCAAGGGATTCATGACAATATATTATTCCTCCTTCGAAATTGAAATGGGCGGAGTCACACAAAATAAGGCTCATTTAGTGAAGTTTCAACCATTGGAGTTGCAATGAATTCTTGCCAGGATTTTCTTGCTTTGTTTAGAGCTTGTACCATGAGTAACCTGATAAGGCCATGGTGAGAGATGAAATATATTGGTATGTTTTCTTTTTGTGCATGGGCTTCCTTATTTTGCAGGGACTTGAGTAGGAAGTAAAACATATTGACATTATGACAGTGTCTGAGATAGTCAAGGAAACAAATTTTCATGTTCCTCTAAGCCAAATGAAGCACCTATACTCTCAGTATACTAGTGAATTGACTATGGCTCAAATTTTTTACTGAAAATTAAATATTAGTTTTAGCATTCACTAGATACATAAAGGAACCTCTAAACTATTTATAAATTCACTAGATAGCCTGTTTATAATGTGGCAATGATACCAACGAAGAAATGGTAAGAGGTTACCATGGTTTAATGTAGAATTTCTGACCCAAAGCCTACATGATCTCCTTGAGGCTCAGCCTACATCATGTCAATATGGGTTGTAGCTTGAAAAGTAGAAACCAAAGTTAATAGAAACGTTTATGAAAAGAAATATAACAAAAATTATAAATATTCTTAACGAAAAGTATCGATACCTGTGTCACGACTGGAACCTGAGAAGGAATAATATCTTTAGGCAACCCTTGATGTGTAGTGCTAACCTGAAAATTCCATAATGTTAATACTCATACCATATAAAATTATGTGACATAAATTCAATTTCAATTTTACGTACAAAAATATAAATAGATAGAAATGAATTTGGCACCTGTACATGATCATGTCCATGATCTACAGAATGAGGACCAAGGGTAAGCCAATGTTGTTCTAAGAATGTTGTAAACTGCATAAGTTAAATAAATATATTGGCATAAGTTTTTGGATCTACTAAATGTATATACACCAAAAAAACATGTTACATGGACTCTAGCTCATCTTATAAATGTGTATTTTAAAATTGTTCAAAACATGCTTGTACATACCTCGCCCATGGTGTGCATTTTTCATGTAATGGATCGCTCATAGAGGTCTCTACATGAGTATGCATACTCCATAAGCTCATATCGCTCCATCTCCATCAACACGTCATCTGGAATACTCACAAATGAATAAACTCCTACACTAGATGAAGGTTGGCTTGTCCCTAAGCTAACTTCCACCCCTCCTAAAGCAGCTGCAATATGTTCTTGTATCTTCTCCCTCATTTGTGATGCAACACTAGAGATAAGGGCTAACTCCTTTGGAAGTGTAACTACCCTAGGTGGTCGAAGTGCTAAACGAGGTGCTAGAGGCCTAAACCCAACATCTCGCATAGCATCAGGTCGTTCATATGTACAACCTTTTCCAACTCCATAGAATTTAGACCTAGTATCTGTATAGTTAGGGTCCATGTGCTCTCGAAATTGAGAAAACAACATCCTAAAAAAATATTGCGGCACCTCATAATTATTTTGGAACTTCCCGTGTGCATACAGGAACTTCTCATAAATATAAGATGCAATATTGGGATCATTGAATCTTGCAATCTTCAGACGTTTTTTGTCTTTAGGCCGCAAGTCAAATAGTGACAAGGCCATTTCTTTAGTGTCCCTAATTTTAAATTCATTGTAGGAGTGGATACCATTCAGTGATGCTCTCCTCCTATGCATCATGTCAAAAAAAACTTGGATTGATGATCCAACCACACGATAAGTCTCTATCAAACTCTCCAAATTGTGCAAAACAATTTCGAGACAATTTTGACTAGGGGCAGAGAGATTGAAACTTTGCAATTCATTGTGGAATCTCGAGGAATGCTCCCTCATCCCATCAACAGTAAGTAAGGAGATGGTATCTTCCCAAGGCATTTTCTCAGGAATATTATCGGGATGGGTGTAAAGGGGATCATAGCTCGGATTTAGAGAAAACTCATGAACCCTATGACCTCTATCCCTAGGAGGGCGACCACCACCACCTGTAACATGTTAAATTATTGCACATATTAAAAATTAAATAATTTGTAAGAAAAATTTGTATTTAAAAAACTTGTCCGGTCATTTGAAAATACCTGGTGGAAAAACTATCTCTTCCTCTTCACTCATACTAGGATGGTTCCCTTCTGAGGAATGAACATCTCTAACACCCACTCTACAAAACATTAAATTTTTTTATAACACAAGTACATGAGACACACAATAAGTTTCACATTAAAAATACATCAAACAATAAATTTTCCTTTAGATTTTACCTAGAGGAGAAATATCCAAGTGTGGGATGGATGCCACAGGCTGAGACATTGTTCTCCTTTTCCCCTCACCAGCAATAGGGCCAACCATAAATCATAATTTTTTACCTATGGAGCATAATGTTTTCACATCAAACACACATCATTTGAAAAAAAATTCACATGTTCAACATTGAATATAACGTAAAATTGAACATTTTAACTAGCAATTGATCTAATGTGTACCTATATCGTGTATAATATAATCCTCAGAATGGGCTCTATGAAATTGGGGGTGAATGGGAATAGTTTTATGGGGCTCCTCTTGTTCGATTTCCTATTTGGGCGCATGAGTCATATGAGTGCCTCCACCTGTGTAGGTCAAAAAAATTTCACATTAATCAATTTTTCACAATAAACAATAAATATAACCTACTTGAAAACATGACATAACTAAACAACCAATGTACTTGATAATCCTCCTCTCATGGAGGGGTATCTGTAGGGCTCGCCTAATGCCATTGTTTCTATGGTATCAAATCAAATTTTTCCCCTTATAAACAAATTAGAAAACAAATTATCAACCGACAGTCATGTCATCAACTAATGGATAACAGGTACTATAGCTCCAACATTTTGAAGCCAACAAAAATATTAGTTATATGGTATAAAAATTATGGTAAGCATTTTTAAATGTCTGGAATTTTCTTAGCAATCTCATATAAAAAGTTAATTTTAATACTTTTTTATATCTATTTCCTGTATCGTAAAATTTTAGTTATTGACATCAAAATTTCCAAATTTGATTTACAATCCCAATTAAAACCTCTCTTATTTTCCTTTGCAATAAGTTAAATTGTCTCTATGAGGACATGGTTTGTGTCAAAGCGCAAGGTTACAAGGTTGAGGTTACAGGGACACAAGGACATATAGGAACACGTGCTTAGGTTATGATGACAAGGGTCAAAGGTTACAATTATGCGACGTTGAGGTGGAGAAAACTATGGAAATTAGCATATGATGTTTACAAAAACATACATGGACACTGGTCAAGGCTACAGTGACTCACCAAGTTATGGGACCAAGGTTACATGCCATATAAGGATGTAACCAATGTTCCTCTTCTAAACATGGCTTCTCTCTAATTATGGATGATTAAACTAGATTTTCACGTATGTTCATTGATAAAAATGCTTTCTCATATGTTTTTATTGATATTGATCTTATCATTTTATGTTTTCTATGGTATAATATGTATGTGTGAACCCAATGGCATGTTGAAAAGTATAACTAGGTTGGTATTCATGTTGACTATGTAATTATATTCTTATGTAAAGAAGAAGTCAAAATAATAAGATGTATTTAAGAGTCATGATCATGAAGGATCTAGTCAACAAATATACTCCAAGATCTTGGAAAAATACCATGAAGAGGTGACTCCTAAAAGATGCACAAAGATAATCTTATAAATGCTAAAATATCTATTCTTCATGTCGTCCTATAATTAACCATAAATTTGGCTCCATATTATGCTGACTGGTTGGCCTAAAAGACAATTAGATTGTCTATATAAATAACCTCTCTGCGGCTCATTTGAGGAGGAAGTTGTTCGGTCAACCAAGATAGAGTTTGTGGATTTATCTAAGATTGTAAAGTAGCTAAAAGGGATGTGATTCACCTGAAATAGAAGTAACTGAAGGCGTAGATTGAAGGTGTAAATTGAAGGTATAGACTACGGATTGATGAAGCTATTTTGAAAAGAATACAATTCGGATACTTACAAGGTTACAATGCAGATATCGTAAGGGTTGTGATGAATTCTGAAGTTTGATGAAAGGAAGGTAAATATGTGATTTACCTTCCTATAATAAAATTATTACTTTTGCTTAAATCATTTGTGTCCTGTAAACTTTGGTAATTGACTTGATGAAAGATTAATTAAGAAGAATACATAAGTGAACAAGCTCACAAGTAATTATCAAGAAGAAAATTTATAACCCCTCTAGATTCTCAACATGGTTTCAGAGCTATGGAAAAATATGATCACCTTATAGGCAAGAAGATTTTGAAATTAGAGAAAAGTTACTATCTGGGATCAAATTCAGAGAGAAGAAGTTTTTTTCTTTCACAAAGAAAAATTTCGATACAAATTTAGTGATAGAAATTCTCAACAGAAATAGCCCACTGGACTACGCAGAAAAGACATGGATAGAGTTCAGCTTGGTCTGACATTTTCGAGCTGAATTACAGTGAATCAAGTTCAGATCTTCCTCTGAGATTTTTGGATTATCTTCTGGGTTCAGGTCAAAATTTTAGGAGGTCGAGAAAGGATCATATTATAGGTTCAGAGAAAATCTCAGGGACATAGTGGTTCAGTGCTAGTTTTTAGTGCTACTCAATAATAAGTTTACAGTGATACAGTGGCTCAGTTCAAGTACCAATTATATTAGATGCAATTCGGATGATGCCACAATTCAATGTTTTGATGTTTTAGGAGATTATGTATCGATTTAAATGTATGTTTCCATTCTCTGTAATCATCAGTATCAAATGGAAGATCACAGGAAGGTCAAGGGACTACGTTTTGGTGTTATATAGAGGTCATAGTACAATGATGTATCACTATGGTATTGATGTTGCTACAATGATAACCTTGTACATGAACATGTTCTGGTGTCAAAGTGTAGCATGCTGCAATCAAGGAAGTTTTGGGTTCAATCTGCCACGTCATGTCCTGGTGCAAAGTACTTCAAAAAAGAGAAGATCATCATAAGGTGGATAAAAGAGCAGCATCACTATACAAGATCTTAGACTTGATCAAGGAAGTATTTTGGTTTATGAATCAAGAATCCCCTGCTCTGCATTTGCGCGAATATTTCCTGATCTACTTGCACCACGGGAAGAGAGATTCAAGTCTGTAAATGTCGATGTGTCTGTTATATCCTGATCTATAGACTGAGTCTATTTGTGTGCCAGGTAGCCTACTGGTCATTCTTTCTATGCAAGTTTATATCGGTTGAATGCCACAACATTCAATCTCAGTAAGATATCTATGTTGTAATTTCGCTACTATATTCTGAAAAAGATGAATAAAATTGCACTAATGTGTTTGATCCTGTAAATGGTATCAGAGCCAAGTTGTTGTGTGAGAGAGGTTATTTGTTGAGTAATACTTTGTTGTTGAAAATATATTGTCTGAGTGGATCGCCGAAGTTTGCTTGATGTTGTGAATAGCGTCGTAGCCTGTGTGAGCCGTGGTGGCGTTGAAGGCATTGAGGACGTTCGACTAGAATTGTACACGAAGAAACCACAATATATCAGCTAAGTCATTTCCCAAATACTTCCTGATAACTTACTCTTGTTCTTATTTGCACTCTTTCTCTGTGCAATGGATTCATCTTCCTGCTCTATGGGTCGTTTTGGTTCGAAACACTTTGATGATTTAGAATTTAGAAAATGAAGAACAGTTATGTTCTGGTCTTGAGTCTCTTTGTGTTACTCCAGAAGCTCCTGCAAATTCTGCATGCTTAATTTTAGAAGAAACAAACCCTCGTATTGCATGGAAACTTCCTGAGGTTTCTCCTTCTGATGCATATAAAGGCATTTCTCCTTTTCAATTTAAAGCTTTGAGTCAAATTAAAATCAAGGAAAATTCTATTCGCACTGAATTGAATTTAAATTCCATGATGATTGTTCCTTTGTTGGAACCAAAACATATCCAAGCTACTTTAAAGTCTGGTTACAAGTATGTTCATCTGGGGATGGTGAGATTAGGCCTCAATGCTCTTCACAGAAAAGGTCAAACGACATTTTTTTTCTCGACCTTGCTTGATAATCGATGGACATCCTTTACAAAAGCCCTCATTGGTGGCATCAAGACTACCCTGTCAGATGGCCCTGTCCAATATGATGTTTTCCCAGATTTTTCTGTTTCCCTTAATGATCCAAATATTTTGAAATGTCTCACTTTGGGTGTTGAAACCCAAGGATATGAAGATTTTGACTCCAAGTCCAAAAATTTGACTATTTTTTATATTACTTGTGTTCGTTTTTATAACACAACTATTCCAGCTGTATTACATGCTCCTGAACAAGGATATGGCACTGTCACACTAATCCAATATGATTATGCCTGCAATCTTGTTGCCCCACTGTCAGTCTCCAAGAGATCACTTACTCCTCCAGATGAATGGGTTACAAACTGGAAACGCAATACCAGAAAACCTATTGCAATTGCCCAATCCATTATCTCTGAGTCTGATGACCAAGTTGTCACTATATTTCCAAGAAGACGTACAGTTGAGCATGGTGAATCCTCTACCTCTTCTTTGGTTCCAACTCTTTCACAAACTTAGCCCAAATATTTAAAGGAACCTATGATACTAATGGATCCAGACATTTACGCCAAGATAAAAGCATGGTTTTCCGAACCCCCTGCAAATCTTATTTCTCCATATGCATCTGTACAATATGTAAATCCTCCATTAGCATCAGTCTGTGATCACCCTCATTGTTCAAAAACGCATTGTCAATTCTCCACAGATCCTCCTTAGCCTCATGGAGAATCATCTGATTAATCCAGGAGAATAAATATGATTATGTTTGTTCCTTCTTCAGATTATTCTGAACAAACTTACAAGCAAGTTACATTTTTTAATGTTCATGAAGATCTCCTTGTACATTCTGTTTCACCTACTACATATCATGGTTTAGGTTTTGTTGATCCTTCAGCCATTCCTCCTTACAGGAGAAATCCTATAGATAAAATTCCGAAGTCTGTTGAAATTCCTTCTGATTCAGAAATTGTTGCATTTCTGAAAATATTTAAAGGCATAGGACCTTATAATCTAGAAGATCCTTGGAAAAAGAAGATGTTCAACTGGGACATATATACTCATGAAAAGGAACATTTGTACATACAAGAAGTCAAACTTCTGGATAAGAAGGATAGAAAATAATTTAATTGTCAGAATGATTATGAATGGAAAGCTTGGATGCAAGCTAACAACCAGTGGATATCATTCTATGAATGGTACTATCCTTCAATAAATCAAGTTGAAGACTCTTTGATCAAACAGTTCAGAAATGAAGCCAAACAGAAAAGGATCAAACAGTCTGATGAATATGTTGATTCTCGATTGGAACAACATCCTGTTGTTATTCCATCTCCTTTACAGCTGCCAGTATTTTCTCCTAAAATACAGTCTATGTTATCTAAGCCCAATCTGCCTAAATATTTGATAGCAGTCAGAACTAAAGGGGAAAATTTGATTAAAGAAGTTTTCTTGCGGTTTAATGTGAATATGATAAGGACAGTAACACCGAGCAAGCATAAATGGGAACTTCTTGATGGTTCAATGCTTGAAACAGATACATAATTTCCTCCTTGGAGAAATTTTGTAATCAGACAACAAGATGGTAAGATGTATAAGTTTCTTCCATCTCATGTTGATGAATCATCATTATCTATAAAATAATCAATTGCAGCAACCAACTAGACAAATTTAGCAATCTCCAGTTTGGAAAAATTCATAAGAAAAGAATTCTCATCTCTTGATGCAGCAAATTCAGAGATGAAATTGATGATTGGCAGAGTCTTGCAAAAACAAGACTAAATACTACTTGTCTGAATGAAATTATTAAGGTACTTACAGAAAATGATCAAGCTATTTCCCAAAGCCTTGATAGACTCACCTTGAACACAGACAAGAAGATCCATGAAGTTGCAGTAGCTCATGGCAAGAAATTGGTCAAGTTAAACTCTAGCCTTGACATAATAAAGAAACAAGTCTATAATGTCTCTAATGTAATTGAGTCATTGAAGAAGCATCCTAGCTCTAGTACAGAGGCATATAAATCTTCCACTTTGTTCTCAGATCCTAAGGTGTCATTGCCCTACTCAATTACTTCTTCTGTTGAAATTTTAATAAAGGCACCTAGTACTATCAGTTTCCCTCCAGCAGATGCTACTTATAACTATTCTCCTTTTGCTAACCCAAGCTTCTTTGGTAAAGCACAAAAAGATATAGACACTCGTGCAGTCCGTTTGTCTGAATTCCTTCAAGGATTTAATAAAGAAACTAAGACACCAAAAGACGAACCAAAACAAGCCTTCATAAGATTGATGCTCCAGAACTTGAGGAACTGGAGACATGTGTAAATAATTTCTCCGTTGAAGATAAAGTTCAATTTGGTATTAATACATCTACAGATCTAGATGTAAATCAATTCCATGCTACTTCCTCTAGATCTAGATCAGAGTCTACATGGAATCCTTCTCCTGACCGTAGAGACCTTATGAAATCTGAATATCATAAAGATTGGTGTGCTAATTCTACTTACTCTTGGAACATAGACAATTGTACAGAAGCTGAAGTAATGTATGTGTTACATTCCATGATAGTCTGTTATAGGACATATCTTGATGATGATATTGGTCCTATTAATGCAACCAGAATAATAATTGGTGGGTTTGAAGGTACCCTTGACTCTTGGTTAAAAGCAGAAACACTGAAGATCCTACTCTTATCACACAATGGGAACAATCGGTTATTCTAAACGCTGATGGTTCTACTTATATGGATCCAGTAACTCATATTCCTATGAATAATATGATTGGTTGTCTTTTGTATGGTATTCAAGTAAATTTCATTGGTTTTCCTCAAATTACTAATGAAATTACTACAATCACACCATTAGCCATGAAGTTGCATAATATGCAACATTTTGATGAGTACTTCAATGAGTATCTGCATCGGCTCCATACTCTATCTCCATATTTAATTCTTGAGCCTAAATGGAAGGATATTATTGTGTCTTCTCTTCCACATTGGGTTTCTTCGACTATAGTGAATAAACTCCCTGGCAAGATGGGAGATTACAAGTTTGGTGTTATTCGACAGGCTGTCAAAGATGTCATTGTAGAGCTCTGCTCTCAGATGAAAATTTCCCGTGCCACTACCAATCCTAAAAAACCTCATGGTTATCAACAACTATGCAAGCAGTGGCATCTTGGCAAAGCTGGAAATTCAGAGGGGCGTAGACGGAATCGCAAGCAAAAATACAAGCATGCCAAAAAGAATTCCCAGCATTCCCAGAAAAAACATTTCAAAAGAAATCCCTATAAACATACAGAAATGTTTTCAAAAGATAAAGAAATTATCTGTTACAACTGCAATGAAAAAGGACATACCTCTAATAATTGTCCTAAGAAGAAGAAAGACAAAGGGAAGAAGAAAATTTCATATAGAAATAAAAAAGGCAAAGTAAATTTCTTTGATCTTCCTAGCAGTTGTGATGAACTTCTGACATCTGAATCTGATTCAGATAATGATTTAAACATTGTATATTCTGATGAGTCATCTGATGAAGATATTTGCAGAGATCCTCACTGCACTGAATGCAGAGAATGCGATTGCAGTGATCCTGATATTTGCAGTTGCAATACTGTAAATATGATGAAAACAGATGGAGATGAAGATGAAACAAGCAGGAACTACTTTACACAGATGATAGCTGCTACTGATCCTAAGATTAAGGAGATGTACAAGACACTTTTGATGAATCATTTGAAGCAATCGTCTTCAAAGAAAAAGGATCATCCAAATAAAGGGTATGTTCCTCCAGCATCTTTATTCTCAGTTGAAGCTCTAACTAGGCAGTTTAGAAATGAAGATTTTGGTGAAGATTTTCCACAAACATTGCCTAGCATTCATCAAGCAATCAAAGAGGTTAGAAAGAATGTAAAAGAAAATAAAAGATTATGCCTAGAGAACCACAAAGAATTGAATGTCAAAATTATGGGCACAAATCAAGCTTCCACATCACAGAATCCAATTATGTCTGGTAAAGTTGAGAATTGGACTTTACATGGTAATCCAATATCAGAGCAAATTAACAGACCAGATAAAAATATTGAGAAAGAAGATTCTGATGATGACACAGAAAGAACTGGTTTGTGATGCAATATATTTAACAGAGATGTTATGTATTGTGTCAAGATGAAGGTAAGAATCGGGTCACAGTATGAGTATTGGAAAGTCTTGATGGATAATGGTTCCCGGTTAAATATTGTCAACAATACTGTTGTAAGTACTCATTTGAGAAGACCAACAACATGTCCTAGAGTCACTACTGCAAGCGGTGACATTACAATAGTATCAGAAGTAGAAGTAGATGTATTTCTAACAAATGAAATAGGAGTACATCTTCTTTGTCCTATTGTTCCAGGTATGGACTGTGCAATGTATCTTGGAACGCCATTCTTTCAGAATTTTGAGAAGCATGGAGCAAAGTTGAATCAAGCTAGTCAAAGGTATGGATACTTTGTGAGCTTGCATAACAGAGAAATATTCTTTCCTTTCATAAACTCCAACTCTCCAAATAGATTGAAGCGGATAGAAAGAATGGAGAATCTCTTAGCAAAAATGGAAATGAAAAAAGAGATTCTAAAAACAGAAGAACACTTGGACAATGGGAAATATGCCAAAGAAATAGCAGACATCACTGCTAAGTTTAAAGAATGTTGTTCAGATGACCCTAATGCATTTTGGCATATTCATAAACATGAAGTTGAGCTTCCACTCAAAAATTATTTTAGTGGTAAGCTAAGAAGATCTGAAGCAATTCCTATGAATGCAGAACAGTTGAAAATGTGCAAAGAAGAAATTCAGGAATTGTTGAAAAAAGGATTAATAAGAAAAAGCAAAATTCCTATTGCATGTTTTGCTTTTTATGTAAACAAACATTAAGAGATCGCTAGAGGAAAGCCAAGGCTTGCTGTGAACTATAAACCTTTGAATTCTATTCTTGATTATGATGCTTATCCTCTGCCAAAACCTTCCATGATTCTAGCTCAAATTTCTAAATCCAAGATATTTTCTAAATTTGATTTGAAATCTGGTTTCTGGCAAGTAGGCATCAAAGAAGCAGACAAATGGAAGACTGCATTTTCAGTTCCTCAAGGACACTATGAATGGAACATCATGCCATTTGGACTGATCAATGCACCATCTTCTTTTCAAAGGATCATGGACGAAACATTTGAAGGTATGGATGATTTTCTAAAGAAATATATTGATGATATTCTCATCCATTCTGATAATATCCCAGAACATATTAAACATCTGAAAATCTTCTTGAAAAGAGTCAAATATATGGGAATCGTTTTGTTTGCATCAAATATGAAGCTTTTCAAGTCTATGATAGATTTTCTGGGATAAAATATCCAATATGGATCTTATAATGTGATCCAAAGAAGTTTGAACTTTGTTGATCAATTTCCAGATGAAATCCATGATAAAGTTCAGTTGCAGAGATTTCTTGGGAGTCTTAACTATATTTCAAAATTTCTGAAACATTGCACTCAAGATAGAAAATTCTTGAATCAGAGACTTCAAAAGACTCCTATCCCCTGGAATAAAGACGGTACTGATGCAGTCTGCAGAATTAAGGATAGAGTTAGAAACATTCAACCTCTATCTCCTATTCAAGAAACTTGGGAAAAAGTGATCATGACAGATGCAAGCCACATAGGATGGGGAGAAGTCTTATGCCAAGTCAATCGTGCAAATAAAAGAGATGTTGAGATTTTCCAGTATGCCTCTGGTCTCTGGGAAAAGAATCAGTTGAATTGGGCAAGTCAGAAAAAGGAACTTAGAGTTGTATGCCTAGGCATTGCTAAGTTCAAAGATTTTGTGATCTACACCAAATTCACAATCAAAACAGACTGTAAGGCACTGCAATACGCCATCCAGAATTGTGAATTCGAAGATGCAGCAATGGTAAGATGGGTTATGCAGTTGAGTCAGTATAATTTTGAAGTATAATTTGTTCCTGGAGAAAATAATAGTTTTGCTGATATGTTGATCAGAGAATTTTTAGCAAGCAATTCTATTCTTGCTTTAAATTGCAATTTTATCTGAAGAAGTGATCAGGATGTTCAGATTGAAACTCCAAGTGGTTGGATTACTTATGATTATGAAACTCCATTAATGGATCATGATGAAGTTTGGTTTCCCATCAAGGAAATTAGACACAGGGATGGAATTCCATTCCTATGGAATGAAAGGCTGCAATCTGAAATGAATGAAGAAGCAATAGAAGCACTAGACTATCTGGTTCATATAGGAAGTATCTCCTATGTAATGGAAAGTCTAGAAGATGATGAAGATGCTATTCAGAGCTGTGAAATTACTCTAAGAAGATTCGACAATTACAATCATAGAAATAACTATGATCCAGATCGACAGAGAGAATCTTTCTTCACAGGTATGAATCTACAAAATTATGCTTCTAATCTTCTTTACTCTGTGCAGTTCTCTTTCATTTTTCAAGGATGGACAGTCGAGAAAATGGAACGTGAGGACCCTACCCATGAATGGTTCATGGACTGGTGGCGAATCTACGGATTATCTGCTTTAATCATGAAGCCTTATTCACTGCACATGTTAAAAATATATGGCTTCAGTGAACCTCATGCCCATCAGTCAGGGATCTTCTACAAGTCAGTCCAAGATATCGCTGACATTGAAGACCTGCACTTCTATCATGGTGCTAAGCGATGTGGTCATGTATGTTGGTTTGTTACAAATCAATATAAATTGAGATTAATCAGTACCAGCTATGATGACAGCCAACCCAATTATGATGATTTTCATGAATGAATAAATCCAAACCAAAATCCTTTTGAAAATCTAAATTTCCTGTCACCTCCAGACAACAATCCATTTCATCAGTGGGAATTTGAAAAAGAAGTGCGTGTACAATACTTCTCAAATCACTTGATTGAAAGGTTTCGGTACCAGCACTACTCTCATCCAAAAATAGAGCATTATGTGCTATGATTATTTGTAGTCTTTCCGGACGACGTTGGCTATGGACAAGTTTCCGTGGGATTTCCTGACCCAAATATCTCCACTGTGTAAGATATGATGTACAAAATAATCTTGGTTTTCGTGGATTCACCTTTGAATCTCCACTATGTATAAACTTTAGTCATTTCATGTCTATCCTGGATTCGGTCCCCATATGCCAAATGGCTTTCCGAAAGGATAAGGGACGAGATAATATGAGTAGTCCAACTCATACCCGAATCCAGATCTACTTAAAGTAAGATTTAGTTCTGTAGCTTAGTCATATCTATCAGATGTACAAAGATTCCTCATGAATGTTTGTCCCCCTACCTTATGCTATAAAAGGAGGTAAGGCTCATTGTTGAAGGGGGTCGAGAGGTAGTCTAAAGAAGGTAGTCTTTTGTTTTATGAATCAAGAATCCCCTGCTCTGCATCTGCGTGAATATTTCGTGATCTTCTTGCACCACAGGAAGAGAGATTCAAGTCTGTAAATGTCAATGTGTCTGTTATATCCCGATCTATAGACTAAGTCTGTTTGTGTGCCAGGTAGCCTACTGGTTATTCTTGCAGGATATTATCTAAAGACTGGGAACCGAGATTTCCTAGGACTGGTACAGAAGATTGTAGAAAAGAAGTTTTTATCATCATTACAGCAAAGATCTAATCCTTACCCTTGAAGAAGATCATTCAAAGAGAAATCACTAACACATCTTTTCTCCACCATCAAAGAAATCAAGATGAAAACTTTATCTTCACTTATCAAGTAAGTATCTTTCATTCAATAATCAATTTTGTTTAAATGAATTTGTTTTTACAGGGATATCTATAAGATGGTTGGGTTACCAAGATTCCTTGCATGAGGAGAATAGTCACAGTCCTCAAAGAAAGTAAGGTTAAATTTCACTTAGACCAGATTTATAAAAAAATGAGGTATCAAAGAATGATGGGATATCTTCATAAGATATTAACTGTGAGATATGGAAAATATGATAAGATGGAAAACGTAAAAAATAGACAAGAAAAATTACCTCATTCAACTAGTGGTCTGTATACTAGGTGGAGAAAGACAAATCAAGGGCAAAAATATTGAAGGATAAAAGACTCAAACATTTGCAGAAGGAAAAAGGGAAGTTGAAAAAATTACTAGAAATATGGTCCTAAAGGGACAATCTAAATAGGAGTAAGAAAATAATATTAAAGAAAAAAATCACGCAAACTTATGAATAAGGAATTAATTTCTATTGGAAATAATGTAGCATCCTGATCTAAGCATGGCAGGAACTCCTGGTTTTTTATTCTAGTTTTGTTAGACCCTCACCTGGTTAATTTTGGTTCTAATTTTCAAAACAGGGTATCAACATACCAAATGTCGAAAATACTCTTGAACCTAATAGTAATGGATGAAATCCTATATTTATTAATCTTAAAGTTGGAATGGATGGTTGGGGCCTAACCCCAAAGGACTAGGATGACCCACCACCCAATGCTAGGATTTTTAGTTTGGAATAACACTTAGTTAGTATTCGAGGGAAAATTAAACCATGATGAGGTTTACTATGGAGGATCTAGAAAATATAAAGGAAATGAAAACCCTTATTGAGAAATATAAATCAGAAAAAGGTCAGCTAGAAAGAGATGCAAGCTAAGATAGAGAAAAGGAGAGAGATTCTATAGAAATGTAGCCATAATTTTCAAGGTTTCTCCTCTAAATCTATAATTTCTAGGGAACACTTTAGACATGTTTCTCCCATTCATGAAAATCATCCCATAGTTTCACTTTCAATTCCACAAACGAGAGAGAATTGTTGGTTTTATTCCACCTTCCTCCACCACTACTAGTTGCACTTAGCCCTCCATTGAAACCATTGGAATAAGTACAAGGAATATGCTTATGAGTAGATGGCCAAATTGTGGTATTATGAAGATATCCCATTCAATAGTTCCTACTCAGCTTATTATCAATATACTCTAGAGTTCATAGTTGTTTTTAGTAAGAGCTTCAAAGGCCATTTTTATAGATTAAAAAAAAAGAAATGTTTAATCCATAAATGACTAGTTTATAGAGATTGAAAAATCATGGGGAAAAAAAGGGTGATTTTTTCTCAAATGGATGGAATGATGGAAAGTCTCTTACCATGATTAATTTCCTTTTTTATTTTCACACAAGGATCCTTGTTTTTGAGATCAATAAATGCATCTAAATGGGATTAATATGCAAACTTGTTATTTCAGCTATGAAATGTGATTGTCCTCAAGTTGGGTGTGGAGAATGTTTTTTAGGTTATCACTGATAATGCCTCTAACTATGTTGTTGTTGGTAAGAATTTGGGTGGAAAAAAACCCAACCACACTACAAACTCCATGCATTCCAACTACCTAAACTTTGAATAATTGGTGTCTAATTATTTGGATTTACATTGAAGTCCATGAATATGTATTTTTTAATTATTTTTTTAATATTTTATGTTGTTTTTTGTAAATTTGTTCAAAAAATAGTCTATATGGACCACTTTCTTGTTTTGGTTTGGTATAACCCTTAACTAGTTGATTTTGGTTGTGGTTTTCAAAAAATTGGTCTCACCATACCAAAAGCCAATAAGCTTATTGGACCTACCAATCATGGATGGGAACCAATTATTGTTATCCCTAAAATTGTTCTGGATGGCTGGGGCCTAACCCCAAGGGTCATGGTGATTGACCACCCAATGTTGCTTTATGTTTATCCCAAACCTTGAGCCATTATACTTTCACATACTATAGGTTTTGAAGGATTTGGTAAATATTTTTCTTGTTTAAGGGTTGTTGGATAGCCATTTCTAGGAAATATTATTTAAGCCCAATCAATTTTGAGAGGAAGTGTTGAGATTTAGAGTAGCTTTGGGATGAACTCCCCCAAGAGAAGCAAAACTACCCTAAGGAGAAACCATCTTGACCCAAAGAGAATTTATTTGGATAAAGGAAAATTATTATTATTAATGTGTTCAAATAGACTTGGTATTCCTCCTATCATTTCATGTGGCATAAAATTTATTTGGGTGAGCAATAATCAAGGTGAATATATTTAAATATTCTTGAGGACAAATTAAAAGAGGCTTTTCATCAAAGTCAACCTCACAAATGAAGGGTCACATTGACACCAAAAGGCACCCCTTGATTCCTCCATCTATTTATATAAATGGAAGGCCTTGGAGCTCATTTAAATCATATTAACTACATCAGACAAAAGTTAAAAAGGGCTTATGAGGTAGCCAAAGGATTGAGAGCCCTAGCCAAAGAGGAAAAAGGAGATTTTTGGTGTCTATGGTGTATGATCTGATTGGACGAGTTAGGAAGGAGGCTAGCCAATCTTGTTTGGAGTATTTTGGGGCATATTTGGTGACACAATCTCTATGAATAAGCTGCATACTTTCTGTGTCTTGGAAGAAAGGCTGAGCCCCCATGGTGACCTATTTGGAGGGTTGTAAGGCATGTCTTGGAGCACCAAATCAAGGCAGGCAAAAAGTTGAGTTCGTGGATGATTATGTGCATGCACGAGGGCTGATTTTTCTTGGGAATAGGGCTGCATATTCTGAGTTTGTTTCCAAAGGGTCGAGCCCTAAATTGGATCAGATCTGAGGTCATTCAATGTTGGAACAAACCTATGTCTAAGGGAAAAATTTGGTAGTGAAACAACATTGAAGATAAGGTCTGTTTGCAAGTGGTTTATAAGCTAGAATTGGAATTGTACCATTAGCTACAAGAAGCCCTAACCAAGGTTGAATATTTAGAGATTAAAAGTGTGCAAAGGGCCAAGATTTCATGAGCAAAAGTTAACATCCTCAAGGGTAAGCAATTGTATTATATTTTGATTATTTGCTAGAATATATGGTTTTCCCTTGTATATGTTTAAAAAATAATGTTAAGTGACCTAATTATATTGAATTTGGAGGCTTGTTAGAGGTTTCTTGGTGTGCCCTAGTACTATGAACTATGGAAAAATCAATACAAATAAGTGCACAAAGTATTGATACAATTATGTGGACAAAGTATTGGACAAATTTATGCATGAAAAGGGCTGGTTGTCAAGACTCAAAACAAATCCATTCAACCAAAATCATCGAGCCTCAAAACAGAGTCATAAAATTTCATTGTAGAGATATATTAATATCCATTGAGTAACCTTCCACAGTGAATGAGAGGCCCTAATCTAAATATAAAAGACTCATGCATTTACCCAGTGCCAGATAAACAAGATTGCCCTGATCCATGCGAAAGACCCTTGCAAATATTTCAGACTAATAATGATCAATAATCACGAAAGATTCTCCATTCACTATATCTTCTAGGGTTTGAATTTTCATTACAATCATCAAAAGGGTCACACTGGACAGGGTTTTCCTTTTTTGGCTCAGGATACCATTCAACAGTTTTGAAACTGCTATATTATGATGTTGTGACTATGGGGTTTATATGCAAGGCAACACATTTTTTATCATGTTTCTATATATATCGAGCTACTGCTGCATGTGGTGTTAACAAATTATGTTTAGTGATTACAGAGGCAAATTTTGAAACTAATTAATCCGCTCATCTTGGCCTCCCCAAATGCTCTAATCTAAATATAAAAGACTCCACCGGATGGGTTTTATATGCGAGGAAACAAATTTTTATCTCTGAAAAAAGAAATATTCAATGCTCAGCTAAAGAAGCTTAGCTGGCTAGCTATATGATAACGATGGCTAGATGATAATGATGGCTCGGTGGCAATAGCTCCAGTCCAAATGACAGCTCCAGTCCAACAAAACGTGAAAATGACAGTGTGAAAATGTAAACAATAGTGCATAATGTTGAGTGAGTTAAGAAATTTGGGGTTTTATTATAAGAATAAAACTCTCGGACAAGAGTTAAAAAAAACTATCATCCGAGAGTCTTCTCAAGAGTTAATGTCAACACAACTCTCGGACGAGAAAATACTTAACTCTCGTCCGAGAGAATTTTAACTCCGGTCAAGCCCAATCAAACTCTCGGTCGAGAAATAGAGTTGACTATTTTCTCAGATGAGAAATTAAAAATTTCACCCAAATTCTAGCACTCTGCCAAAAAGTGTTTCCCAATTTCGGGATTTCACCCATAATTGAAGACTTATAAAGGTTGAAGAGCCACAGAGAAGTTTTTGGCAGCCCAGGTCCATCCGTAGATGGAGGCCTATATTGGGGAGCCAGTGCTCATTTTGAGAAAATGATCAATCCATTTTGGAGGTATGGTATGTGCTGGAGACAATAGGTGAGGTTTCAGGGACAGAAAAATAATTCTGAAGGAGTTAGTGCCATAGAGAAGCTCAGAGAAGCTCAAGAGCACCGATAGAAGGAATGAAGTCTAAGGAAGCCTAGATCTATTTTCAAAGTGATGACAGCCATGAAAAGGGTATAATGGTATTCTAAACCCATTGGTTCAGTTCAAATAACCATTGGAGTTGAGTTTGTAACTTTTAAATGAACTTTTTCCATAATCCCAAAGAGCCAAGTCAAGATGACAAGAGCTCAAGGAGACATAGTCCACAATATTCGAGTGAACTTCTAGATTAAATTTGTTGTTATGTGTTGATGTTTATTTGTTGCATTATATTGTTGTTGCACATATTTAGTATCAAAAAAAACAATTGTACTTAAAGCACTTAAATAGTTAAATACCATACACTTATTTCAAGTATAAAATTCCGCAAAATTCAAGTATAAGCTAGATATTTTATTTTTTAAACTGAGTGGGAGGTTCTTGAAAAGGATAAAAAGTTATCCAACCCATTTTCAAATCATTTTGGGTCAGTGAACCTACCAATCTGTCCACATTGTTCGAAGCGCCTAGATATTCTTTATAAGTTTTCAGGCACGGGGCGTTAGGAAGGATGTTATAGATGTATCCTGACTAGATGTATATCAGCTCAAGTTTTTGGGATTTGATAATGGAATCCTCTTCAAAATTAGGTCCTTCAGTTTCCACATCCTTTGAAATCTCTGCCATGAGAGTTTTCAGGATTAGGTCTAGTAAAAATCGATCGTCAAGTTTGGATTTACACAAACTACGACATCGCCGCCATTCATGGAGATGGTCCGAGATATGGACGATTGGCATTTGACTAAAATGCATCAGTAACTCCATTCCTGAATCGTGTTGGATGGGTAACTAGAAATATGTGAGGAACGTAGTGGCAAGGATGCTAAAGGTTCCATGTGAAGCAGAAGCTTGATCCACATTCTATTTCACGGCTGGTCCTATTAAGGTGTGTTGAAATAGTCTTAACCGAATCATATCATCAATAATATTGTTCGAAGAACACCATAGGTGGAAAGTCATTACATGGTTCCAGTGTCTTCTGTTTGCTTCCCTTCAAAATTTGGAATGCCCAAAGGGAGCTTCGTGGGCATGGGGGGCCAAATGTGATTGTGTGCAATGGGGTAATTTGTTAACTTTGATAGATCAGGTAAGCTTAAATATGGTAAGAAAGGTAACTAAGTGTTGAGTGCCATTGTAGACTATGAAAACAGAGGGTTCTAG
Source organism: Pinus albicaulis (assembly GCA_034641835.2). Lineage (NCBI taxonomy): Eukaryota > Viridiplantae > Streptophyta > Pinopsida > Pinales > Pinaceae > Pinus > Pinus albicaulis. The sequence goes on along the minus strand of CM076583.1, from coordinate 657,726,459 downwards.
TTGTGTGTGGGGTTTTTTTGTGACGTACCTGGTTTTTTATTGTGTTGGATCCCCAAATGGGTACCATTCCTTTTCCCTCTAGGGGTTGTGGGAGGATTGGTGTGTGGTGACCCTGAGGGGGTTTCCACCTATGTGGCATTGGGTGACCCTTGGGGGTTCCAAACTAAATATGCCTCGATAAAGGATGAACTGATAAGGGTGGATATCTTCTGTCTTTGACGCCTAAATTGCAAAAGAACTGGAACCCCTCCCTCTAATGGGGGGAGGTCCAAAAAAATTCTAGATTGACGGGGTCCCATTGGGTCCGTTATGGTGTTGACTAGGTTTGATTTTGGAAATATTTTTCAGTTTTATGTGAGGAGAGATATTATATATCAAAGAAAAAAGTGATCGCATACATAAAACAAAGAAAAAATAAAAGTTTAATTTCCCTTTATATTAATCCTATGTGATTAGTCAATCAAAAAATGGTTTTTGTTTCTTTGTGTATGATACTCAAAAATCCTAGAAGACCTAATCGTCCTCACACTATAAATTTTAACTGGGCCTTGTGAAGATATCTTCTGGTGGGTATTAGGTCCAACATCCCAAAAGAACCAGCGACACTTTCCAGTAGTCGAAGAATCAAAAGGTAATTGAAAAAGGATCTAGTGTTGTCTACACCATCACCTATAGATAAGGATCTAGATTTGGAGACTAAGTACCATCATCCCACATGAGTTTTTTATTCTTGAGCTTCTTGGTATTCATATACCAATACCGAGCACTAGATGGGTCGGGTAGCCGCAAATAGTACTGCACACACAGGGCCTAAGCTTAACCCCCTCTAAATCGGGTCTCTGTGGCACTCGGAGATTCTTCTCAGTGGGTGGATAGACAGGTTTAAAGCTCCCTATAAATTAAACTTCTATTTTCCAAGAATGTAAACATACCATGGTGGCTTATTGGATGCCTACCAGTAATGGCCCTAACCTGAACTATTAATTATCTTGTGGTCCCTGTGGGGAGATTTAATGAGTTCAATTAATGGTTAGTTTTAAGGTGGCTTACTTTGCTTATGGTGTGGAAATGTGTGTGATAAAGTGTATAATCACAATGTTTGTAGGATGCGGATATGTGATGATCCTTGTTTTGATTATTCCTTTCAAAAAGTAAATGATGCGCGGATAATGGGCCGCTTACAATTTTTCCTATTTAGACTAAATGTTGCACTAAAGGGAGATGGAAAAATATCAAAAGAGAGCATTCACATGTATGCCCAGGGTCACCAAGAGGTGCAAGGGAAACAAAGATTACTTGCCTTCTTAGATAATGTGGTCATAGTCTTGGTTCCTAATGCAAAAATTAAACTAAACTTAATGCAATGATTTGGAAAAATAAAATGGAAACTAGCGAAGCATGCATGGATATGGGGCATTTACTCTTTGCAAATTACCTTATTTTTTGGTGTCTATTATCACTAAATAATTTTATTCAGATAACATGGGTAAATTTTATCCACTTACTTGCCTCCTAATTAAACTATGTGAATTTGTGGCAATAAACTAAAAATTAGAACTATGAAAATAGCTAAGCTAAAGTGTAGCTAAAAACATGTCCTAACTGTCAAGGGACACCAAAGCATAGTGCCAGAATATTTATTCTGGGTTGCGAGTCACTTTACACTTGCAAAAATTGAGGAAAACTAGTGAAAAAATGGTTCACTAGTTTCCACGCAGAATTTGTCTACATAGGCGCGCGACTGCTAGTTTTCTCATTGGAAATTTGACCAGCATAACAATGTGTTCCAAATTTTTCTTCTCATCATGGAATTTTATAGGAAAATTTCAAATATTCTTCCCTCTCTTCATACAATTTTTGATAGTGACTGAAGAGTGGTGGTTGATTCCATTGTGTGCTCACTTGGGTCTGAACTTTTGGGTTTGTAGGAATAGGAGAATATCTCTGTACCAAAGGTCGTCAGTTGACACTAGGAAGAGATGTTCGTCTGGTAGTGAATCATTGGCTAGTGATATTTTGGTCTGACTTGGGAGGTACGTGACAAAATCGGCTAAAAATAAAGCCTTCTTACCCTTGGGGGAGTGAAACTGTAAGTCAAACTCTTGTAGTATAACTATCCAGTGAGCATAATTATGGTTCTTTAAATGGCATGTGAGAAATTATTTTATGAGGTTGATATCTGCAATGATTGTTATAGTTCATAAGATAATGTTGTGGCGGATTTTTTGGACTGTGTGTATCAATGCTATGGCAGTATTCTCTTCAGGCTCATATCTTAATGTGAGGTCGAATAAGTTTTTTCTAATGTAATAAATTACATGTTATTTCTTGTCGGGGCCCTCCTGGATTAAAACTCCAACCAAAATGGTCTTGGGTGCTGATAGGTACAGGGTGTAATCCTTATCATAGTTTGGCAGAATAATCAATGGTGTAGAAGATAATGTGTCTTTCAGTGCCTCAAATGATTTTTGGGCTTGATTGTCCCATTTTAATGGGATTTCCTGACAAAGGAGGCGTAGTAATCCCTGAGCACAAGTGCTATAGCCTAGGATGAAGTGTCTCAGAAAACTGGCCTTTATCTGCAAGCTTTGGATTTTCTTGAGGGTTCGAGGGGGTGGTACCTATTTGATAGCTTGGACCTTGAGGGGGTCCACTCTAATCCTTTATTGGGACACAATAAAACATATAATTCATCCTACTATGATATAGAAGATGCACTTGATGGGATTCAAGCATAAGTTGTATTGCCGGCATTGTTGGAATATGAGTCGCAAATCCTTGAGATGATCAGATCACCTCTTGGATCGAAAAGTGAGGTTGTTAGTCATCAATAATTTTTTGCTATTTTTTAGATGACTAAATAATTATCCTAGATTTCTAAAAACAAAATTCCATAAACATTGCGAGTTTTAGAGATCTCACTGTCTTCATTATCCTTAGAGAAAAATTTTCACTATCCTACCCTTTTGCCATTTCATGATCACCTTGTAACTCCTACAGACTCCAAATGGCTTTTGCCTCTCATTTCCATCCTTTTTCCTACCCATAATCTCATTACTCTGTTTATCCATTGCCTATGACTCCATTGTCCATCTAGGGTTACCCTACAAGCCTAACTCATTCCCATGATTCCCCAAAATTCCTCAAGCATTGATGGTCTCAAAACTATCTTTGTAGGCCCTTTAGATAAATCAAGTACATTGGATTTTGAATCTTCATTACACCACTTGGTCAATGCTCTATTTTTCACTTAAATATTCCAAGCTAATTTTGAGTCAAAGAGAGGTCAAATAACCCCCCACTAGGTCAATTAGGGTTTCATGTATTCCAAGGTCATAATTTCCAAAGAATACTATCATTCAGTTTCAGAGTCTGCATATGAGGTAATGGAAAATCTTGAAACTTTTTTAGAAGTGTTATAAGGTCATATCAGCAAGCATAAAGCCATACCAACTCATAAACATCATGCCTCCATCATTTTCCAAGAATCCTTTCCAAAGGACAAATCATTTGCCACACCTAGGGCCAGTTTTTCTTCAAACTATGTTTCTGACCAAACCAAGATGAATTTGAAAAAATTGAGATATTTTTTTTCCATCATAGGTCCAAGAATAAAAACCTCCTTTATTTTTACACAAGTATCATCGTTTTGGAGAAATGTCAAAAATACAGGTGTCACAGGGAAATTTCTGCACTTTTGGAGTGACCTTGGGAAAATCAGGTTTTCTCATAGTTGGAGTCTCCAAATGACTTATTTTATGGATGAAAAAACAACTAGACTGGAAGATCTTTCCAATTAGCTATCATGATCTCAATTTGGAGTTAAGGAACGCCTCCAAAAGTTGTTTGCACCAGCACTATGCATTTATACACCATCACTCAGCACTTTTTTCCCAGTATTGGGAGAATAAACTTTTGATTGGTAAAATAAACTCAAATAAGATATAAAAGGGTATATTTGTAAATTATGCAGGATGCGATTTCCAACGAGCTATCACGGGCCCAATTCTGACACCGGGAAGGCCTCCAAATGTCCTGTGTAAATTCGCGTTGTGGTTAGGGCAGAATTGACCCGATAAGACTTGAACACGTTCAAGTGTTGTGCTTAGGGTAGAAGTGACCCAACAGGAACTGAATGCATTTAGGTGTTTTTCTTAGGGAAGAAGTGACCCAATAGGACCTGAACACATTTAGACAGTGCTCTTAGGCAAAAATCCCTCTATCAGCTACAAATTGTAAAAAATTGATGGAAGGACACCTCCAAGTTGCATCAAAGACTCTCAAAAACATTGAAATTTGGTAGGTAGATGTTCTTTTCCTTATCCTCTAAGTGAATTTTATGACTGGATGATTAAAGGAATTAACCAAACCCTAATGAATGGAAACCCTAAATCCTCATCACATACACTCTGTTTTGACCTCCAAGCAATAATTTAATCAGTCAAGAAAGGTGTGAATTAGGGTAATTACAGTAAGTTGGAGTTAGCTCTTCATCTAAGCTCAAAGGAGATCAGTCATACACCTACACCTCCATCTCACTCACTTGCAAACTTTTCCTTTCACCATTATTCCATTTCACTCCTCCTATCAAGTTTCACAAGAAAACCTAGCATTGTTTAAAGGCGGCACTAATCACCATGTCAGAAGAATTACCATGCCTCATCACCTACACATGTACCCTCTCCTCAAGGGAACCTCCCTTCCTCAACATCTCCCAATGCATCAAATCAAGAAGAAAGTGGCAGTGAACAAGCTAGTGACCATGAAGGTGAGGGTGACAATGAATCAAACCAAAATGAGGATGAGGGTGATGATGAGTCAAGCCAACAAGAAGAAGAAGACATGGAGGTGGATAAATAATGAAGATGAGGCAAGTGACAAAGAAAAAGAGGATGATCCTAAGCATAGTAGTGAGACTAAGAGCCCTAGTGATAGTTAAAACAGTGAGGCTCATATTCATGAGAGAGATGAAGGAAATAATGAAGAGGCTCATAGTGAAAATGAAGGTCACAGTAATGAAGCTAGGGACAACAGTAAAACTCAGAGCCAAAATAACAGTAAAAGTAGTGAGGTCCCTAGTAGTGGTAAAGGTAGTGATGATGTTGGAAACACATAGGTAAAAAATTAAGTTCAATACATGGAGATGGATGCAAATCAAGATGAGATAAATGAGGAAGGAGGCAGCAATCAAGGTAATGAAGAGGAATACATAGAGACAAATGATGCCATCCATGATGAAGACACCCAAATGATCACAATTAAACCTCTTTCATTGACCTATCAAACAGGATAAATTCTTGTTTTTTCTTCCTCTAGAAGGCAAGGGACCATGCCTTCCTTTTCTACCAAGAAGTTAGATAAAGGCAAACAAAAGATCAAAGAGCAAGCCGAAGAGACCAAGTTGCAAGGGCTAAAACTCAAAAAGTCCGAAACCAAAATCCAAGAACTCAAAGAGGAAAAATACCAAGTAAACCTTGGAATCTTGCCTCAATATTTTCTATAGGCTTCTCAAACCCCACAAGGAAAGTGTCCACCAATTTTGGGAGAATTTTGACAATTTTTGGTTTTTTACAAATTTTGAGGCCTATAAGCACAACACCCCTGGTGCTACGTTTTTTCCTCACACATCCTTAGAGGGAGAAATTTGAATTTTTGGAATTCTAATGTCTATTAAATTATTCCCACCAAATTTCAGATCATTTGGATCATTTTTGACCCCTCAAAAGGCCAAAAACACCTCATTTTTCACCTTTCTGCCTCATTTTCAGGCTTGGTGCTGCACTTATAGCACTTTTTGGAATTTCACTTTTTGGACACGTTACAAGAGATAAATCAGAAAACCAAAGGTAGGTTTGGAAATTAGACTCATAATTATTTCCGACCAGCCATCAAGGAGCAAAATCCGACATCGGTAAGGTCACCAAAACTTGGTTGCAAGTAGACCCATTTTTTGCCTATGTTGGCATTACACTCAGAGAAGTTTGGGAAATTTGGCCTTTTCGACAGGTTACAGGACCTCAATCAGAAAACCAAAGGTATATTTGGAATGTAGTCTCAGCAGGATTTCCAACAGACCATCACAGAGAAAACTCCGACATGGGGAAGGTCACCAAAAATTTGCTGCAAGTGGACCCATTTTGTGCCTGTGTTGGCGCTGCGCTCATATCAGTTTGGGGACTTTGGATTTTTGGACAAGTTATAGGAGCTCAATCAGAAACCCAAAGGTATATTTGGAAAGTATACTCAGCAAGATTTCCAACAGGCCATCACAGAGAAAAATCCAACATCAGGAAGGTGACCAAAACGTGGCTGCAAGTGGACCCATTTTCAGCCTGTGAAGGCGCTACGCTTATAGACTTCACTGTGCGTTTTTGGCCAAAAGCCAACAAGGCACACTCATTTATTGAAAAATGATATTTTAATATTTTTTGAGGCAAATAACTCTAAAAATATGTGTTAGGGGTTATTTTGGCATTTATTTCATGGGATATTTTGTGCCTTGGGCCTTGCATGGTCTCTTGGGCATTAATGACATTTATGAGTGATTTTGATATTTTTCAACCATATCTATGGTTTTTTCCCTCCTTTTCTAAATAAATAGAGCATGAGGGCTTCATTTTGAAAACGTTAGCATTTTATGACTCTTTGGAGCAATACATACTCTTTTGGAGGTTGAAGAGAAATTTGGTGTTGTGGAGCTTGTGAATGACTTGTTTTTCTTGTTGATGGAGGAGGTTTTCTTGCAGGATCCCTGAGTTTGGTTAGTGGTGAAGTGATTCTATTCAGTTATTGTTTTCTCATGTTTCATTATGTTTCCATATTTCTATGCTGCAATATAACAAAGGATTTATACTAAGAAATGTCCTTCAAAGGCACCTTAGCTCTGTTTTTTCTTCATTTCTTCTATGTTTTCTTCTACCAGGACATTTTAGATAATTCTTAATTGCTCTCTAGAACCCCTAAGCTTGTTTATTTCATGAATGGTTTAATATAGTAGGTATCAAAGATGATTTATGGCTATCCCTACTTGTTTGATGTCACCAAACACTGTTCTTAAGGTCTCTGTCCAAAGTACCATTAATTAGGTCTGCCAAAGAGGCTATGTTTCCATGATTGAATAATTTTTTTGGATATCTTCATAAATATGATCAATTATGTTTAGGCATTCCCTCTTCTTTTATTAAATTTATATGTGTATCTTGAAATTTTTCTAACCTTGAAGGTGAAATCACTAGAAGTTAAATGAGTTTCTCGCCTTCTATATTTCATTGGAATGTTGCCTTCAATGATTTTTTTTCTTAAAGTTGAATCAAAGAGTTACTAGATTTCCCTGTCTATTGATTTCTTCTTTATGCTTATGTATTTAATTCCCTTCTTGTTAAAAGGTACATGATAAAGGATTCTTGATTTCCCTTTGCCATACCTTAATTCACAAATTTGATGTCCATCTCATTTCCCATAAACCTTCAAAATCCATTGACCAATGCTATATTTTCCCTGTGATGCTCCCCATTCCATTCTTGAAATTTCCAAGACTTTTATAGAATCCATAGCCCAATGAATTGAATATTTCCTCATTCCATCTATTCTTCTTAACCATCCTACCCAACCAAATAATCAAACAAACGCGACACTTAACAACTAGCCTAAAATCAAACCCTAAATGAAAACAAGTTCACATCCTTTGCATACAATAGAGAGAGCCCTCTCTGAGTCCAGGAAGGCTAGGTCCCAGGACTCCAAATACTGGTCTAATTTTACCCTATGAATTTTGTCTACCAATCTACTAAATCATGGGAACCTAACATAATGGTGATCACGGTGGGACCTTCTGAGTCAGTGACAATCTAAGTATACCTTAGGACCTCAGAAAACCCACAAACATCCTTAGATTGGCATTCAGTTGCTAATGGTGGACAACAGTCTGCCTTAAAATAGTTGAAATCATCCACCTGGAGACTCCACAACTCTCCATAGACCTAAAGAATCCACTAGAGGAAGAACCTAAAACATGACGAGTCATCTTTGAAAGAGAAGGTATCCAAACCTAATTTGGATTCAGGAAATTATTGCTTTTATATATAACTATGTTCTATCCTTCTTTAGGCCTGATCAAGAATACACTTATGAGGTCTATATTGATCAATGGAAATATATTAGATCTAAAAATTTTGAGCTTCAAATTACAGACCATGAACATACTTATATACCTGTGCCTACTCCAGATATACCTATGCCTACTCCATATATACTTGTGGAAGACCTAGTGAAACATGAGCCTCATGCTACTTTTCCTACTCTTGTTGAAATATAAAATATTCATAATTCACTTTTTTCACTACCTATACCCACAAAGGTCCCAGAAAGATACAAGCCTCTGATTTTTCCTCCTATCCTCCAGGCCCTCCCAGCAAATCCTGCAAACAAATTACCCAGATTTGATGGAGAAAACTCAAAAGTCACCACTAAAGAACACATTCAAAATCTTGAGAATCTACTTGACCTATTTTAAGTAGGAGAAGATGATGTGTGTATTAGAATGTTTGACTTATCATTACAAGGAACAATTAAGAGTTGGTTTAAGGACCTTCCAGCTGCAAGCATTAGCAATTTTCATCAATTCACTCAAGTTTTTTTAGATAGGTGGGAAATCATGGGAAATGTTTTTCTCATCATAAGGGAATACAACCATTTGAAAAGACATCCAAGGGAGACATTACAACAATTTTCAACGAGGTTCAATAAAGTATACCATGAAATACTTGCTAAGATAAAGCCACCCCTAGGGTGGGCTCTCTTGCACTACCCAATTTATTTTGACCCAGAGATGGTTTTCCAGATAAGAGAAAGAGATCCTTTGACCCTGAAGGAAATGCAAAGGATAGCAGTTGATGTGGATACTAACCTACTAAATAGGGAGGAAAAGCTAAGGGTAATAGAGAAAGACAAAGCAGATCGAGAAACTGATATCTTAAGAGATAAAGCTAGAGATGTTGAGAGATACAATCATCAAAATGATGCATATACTTGGCAGGAAAGGGGAAGAGTATAAGGTTGAGTTTGGTGCTGCTTATTAAAAATAGCCTATACCTTTTCCCTCGGAAGAAAAAACTCAGTCATTAGAGGGAAATAATAACAATCAAAATATGCATGTTGAGCAAGATTACAAAGAAGAAGATGCTGAAAGTTGTCAAGTAAGTACTAGATACCTTCCTATATCTTTTGATTCACTACTAAGAGATCATTACAAGAAAATTGCAAATGGAAACAAGGTGGAATTATCTAAAGAATTGGTAAGGGAAGAAATGAATAATGCAAACCCTCTTCCAAACTCATAAGTTCTCCCCTTAAGACATCTTGGTGTAGTTGCTGGGATTACAGAACGAGAAATGGAGGATCAGCCAACACCTTTTGAGTCTCTACCCCTGTTCTTAAAATCATTTCAGATTGTTAAAGGAGAAGTTATTGGCCATAAACACTCTCCTTTTAATATGGTGGAACAATCAACTAATCTAGTATGCATAATGGATGACATTTGTCCTATGAATAAGCTGCCCAAGTATGATCAATATGATGATGATTATGTTCTCCAAACTCAAGCTAGCACTACATAACAATCAGTGATCAGTTTGTGGGACAAAAACATTCATTTTCAACAGCTCAAAAATAGTGATAAGAAAATACCGCTCAGTTATGACAGTGAAGAAGAAAGTGCAGAAAATTTGTTAGAAAGGGAAGGGTATTTACCTCTTTGTTATGCTTCATTTCAGTTCATCAAAGAAAAATTTAATACAATCAGAAGTCAGCAATATTTGGGTATTTATTTTAACAACAAAGAAGACATTCAGCCCTATGACCAGCCTTCCCAAGAGAAAGAGAATAGTTGTTGTTTTATCCAAGGAAAAAGGAAAATGCCTTCTCCTCTAATTAAATAAGAAATCAATCAAGGTCTAGGCATACAACCAACTTCTAATATTTCATATAAAGATACTGTTTCTGTTTACTCTCCTACTGATTTATATGTTGCAACCTTGCCTCATGAAGAATTAGGTTTGCTGGAAGACAACATTGAAATTTATGATGATGCTACTAGTTTTGATGATCATGAGGAAGAGGTGGAGTTTCTTTCCCAAAAGAATCTCAATCTTAGCCAAGTGGAAGAAGAAGCAGTCCTGGATCAAGCTTATTTTCCAAATATTCACATTCAGGTATTGTTTCAAGATCCCTTTGTTAATTTGTTAGAGACATTTGAAGAGGGAGTAAAACATGTCAAGAGCAGTTTGATGCAGAATTTCAAGAACATGTTAGGCTCTACTATTCAAACACTAGTAAGGTGGGAGTGGCCTTTTGATTTTTTCACCACACTCAAAGAACTGAAAAAAAATCACTCACAGAATCATCTACTTTACTGGTTATATTGGAAAAGGGAGTTAACCAAATGAGTGCATATATTGTATAAGTTATATTAGGGTGGATAGGAATGAAAATAAGCTCAGCACTATGAGCATCTTTCTAGTTTTTAATCTTAGAATCCTGATCCAAAATGAAAAAAAAAAAAGAGAAAAGAAGAAAAAGAGGGTAGATGGAAAAAAGAGGTACAACCCCATACCCAAAAAATAGCAGTACTAAAAGTGTGCAAGCCTATATGCCACTACTTGTTCAAAAATAAGGTCTTGTTCAGTCATCTAGCCTAATCATGGCTGAACATATTTTATATTTGTGTTGATAGGTTAGTGAAAGAGAGCATGTCAAAACACCTAAGCTTAACTTGTCAGTAGGGATAGATTAGGAAGAAAAGATACTGGTTCTCCATGCTCAAATCTGAACCAAAGAGAAAGATGGGAGGCTTAACAAATGATAGATCACAGTCATCATATTTCTAGTTATTTTTGTACAAAAATAATGTTTGTGTGCAGCTTGTCCTAATTCCGCAACCCATCATAAATCAGATTGCCTAATCCTGATTTAAACCATGTTTTCAATTTCATGTTAATAGCTTAGAGAATGATGTCTATCAAACAACTTAGTCTTGATAGTCAAATAGTCTAGGTAGAGAATAAAAGAGTTCACTAGCATAATCTGAACTCTTGGAGGCAATAAGGGTACAAGTAGATAGTTTTTTTTTTCTTTCAAAAGAAAAGAATGTTAATGGTTTTCTAGTCCAAGTGCACCCAAGGAAGAAAAAAAGTTAGGCAAGTAGGATGGGTACGTAGAGATGAAGTTGAAGTAATCATGTTTTTCAAATTCTTGAGATCATAAATTCAAATGAAACATCATCAAATGAAAGAAGAAAATTATGCCCAATGGATGAGGCACTGGTCTTCATAAACACATATATCTAAAGTTCTGGACACCTCCTGAAAAGGAGTTGCCCTCCCCAAGTGGAGCCACTATTAGTCATCAATAAAAAATTTCTATTTTGTAGATGAATATATACTTATCCTAGATTTCTAAAACCAAAATTCTATTAACATTGTGAGTTTTAGAAATTTCACTGCCTTCATTATCCTTAGAGAAAATGTTTCACTATCCTACCATTTTTCCATTTCATGATCACCTTGTAACTCCTACAGACTCCAAATGGCTTGTGCCTCTCATTTCCATCCTTTTTCCTACCCATAATCTCATTACTCTATTTTTCCCTTGCCTATGACTGCATTGTCCATCTAGGGTTTTCCTATAAGCCTAACTCATTGCCATGATTCCCCAAAATTCCTCAAGCATTGATGGTCTCAAAACTATCTTTGTAGGCTCTTTAGATAAATCAAGTGCATTGGATTTTGAATATTCATTACACCACTTGGTCAATGCTCTATTTTTCACTTAAATATTCCAAGCCAATTTTGAGTCAAAGAGAGGTCAAAGAACCCTCCACTAGGTCAATTAGGGTTTCATGTATTCCAAGGTCATCATTTCCAAAGAAGACTATCATTCAGCTTCAGAGTCTGCATATGAGGTAATGGACAAGCTTGAAACTTTTGTAGAAGTTTTAGAAGGTTATATCAGTAAGCACAAATCCATACCAACTAATAAACATCATTCCTGTGTCATTTTACAAGAATTCTTTCCAAAGGACAAATCATTTGCCACACCTAGGGCCAGTTTTTCTTCAAACTATGTTTCTGACCAAACAAAGATGTATTTGACAAAAAATAGAGAGGTTTTTGTCCATAATAGGTCCTAGAAGAAAACCCTCCTTCCGTTTTTAAACAGGTATCACGGTTTGGGAGAAATTTCAAAACTACATGTGTCATAGGGAAAAAATTTCACTTCTGGAGTGACCTTGGGAAAATAAGGTTTTCTCATAGTTTTAGTGTCCCAATTACTTTCTTGATGGGTCAAAATACAACTAGATTGTAATATCTTTCCAATGATCTATCATGATCTCAATTTGGAGTTAAGGAAGGCCTCCAAAAGTTTTCTACACCAACACTATGCATTTCTGCACCAGCACTCGGCACTTTTTGGCCAGTCTTGGGAGAATCAACTTCTGATAGTGAGAATCAACTCCAATTAGATATAAAATGGAATATGTGGAAAGTATATAGGGTAATATTTCCAACGAGCCATCACAGGCCCAATTCCAACACTAGGAAGGCTTCTAGATGCCCTTTGCAAATTGGCACTTCGCTTAGGGTAGAAGTGACTCAACAGGACCTAAACACGTTCAGGCACTGCGCTTAGGGTAGAAGTGACCCAACAGGACCTAAACGCATTCAGGCACTCCACTTAGGGCAGAAGTGACCTGACAGGACTTGAACGCGTTCAGGTGTTGTGCTTAGGCCAAAAGCCCTCCTTCACCTGCAAATTGTAAAAAATTGATGGAAGGACACCTCCAAGTTGCATCAAAGACTCTCAAAAACATTGAAATTTGGTAGGTAGATGTTCTTTTCCGCATCCTCCAAGTGAATTTGATGATTGGATGATTAAAGGAATTAACCAAACCCTAATGAATGGAAACCCTAAATGCTCATGGCAGACACTCTATTTTGACCTCCAAGCAAGAATTTAATCAGTCAAGAATGGTGTGAATTAGGGTAATTACAGTAATTTGGAGTTAGCTCTTCATATAAGCTCAAAGGAGATCAGTCATACACCTACACCTCCATCTCACTCAGTTGCAAATTTTTCCTTTCACCACTATTCCATTTCACTCCTCCTATCAAGTTTCACAACCAAGCCTAGGGTTGTTTAAAGGCAACACTAATCACCATGTCAGGAGAATGATCATGCCTCATCATCTACACATGTATCCTCTCCTAAAGGGAACCTCCCTTTCTCAGCCTCTCCCAATGCATCAGATCAAGAAGAAAGTGGCAGTGAACAAGCTAATGACCATGAAGGTAAGGGTGACAATGAATCAAACCAAAATGAAGATGAGGGTGATGATGAGTCAAGCCAAGAAGAATTAGTAGACATGGAGGTGGATAAATAATGAAGATGAGGCAAGTGACAAAGAAACAGAGGATGATCCTAAGCATAGTAGTAATACTAAGAGACCTAGTGACAGTCAAAACAATGAGGCTCATAGTCATGACGGAGATGAAGGAAAGAATGAAGAGGCTAGTAGTGAAAATTAAGGTCACAATAATGATGCTAGGGACAAAAATAAAACTCAAAGCCAAAATGACAGTAAAAGCAGGGAGGTCCCTAGTAGTGGTAAAGGAAGTGATAATTTTGGAAACACATAGGTCATAAATCAATTTAAATACATGGAGGTGGATGAAAATCAAGATGAGATAAATGAGGAAAGAGGCAGTAGTCAACGTAATGAAGAGGAAGACATAGAGACAAATGATGGCAGCCATGATGAAGACACCCAAATGATCACAATTAAACCTCTTCTGTTGACATATAAAAGAGGACAGAGGCTTGTATTTGTTTCCTCTAAAATTCAAGGGACCATGCCGTCCTTTTCTACCAAGAAGCTAAATAAAGGCAAACAAAAGATCAAAGAGCAAGCCGGAGAGACCAAGTTGCAAGGGCTAAAACTCAAAAAGGCCCAAACCAAAATCCAAGCACTCAAAGAGGAAAAAGACTGAGTAAACCTTGGAATCTTGCCTCAATATTTTCTACATGCTTCTCAAACCCCATGAGGAAGGTGTCCAACAATTTTGGGAGAATTTTGACAATTTTTGGATTTTTGCAAATTTTGAGGCCTATAAGTGCAGCACCCCTGGCGCTACGCTTTTTCCTCAGATATCCTCAGAGGTAGAAATTTACATTTTTGGAATCCTCATGTCTATTAAAGTATTCTAACCAAATTTTATAGCATTTGGAGCATTTTTGACCCCTCAAAAGGCCACAAACCACCTCATTTTTCACCTTCCTGCCTCATTTTCAGGCTTGGCACTGCGTTTATAGCAATTTTGGAAATTTCTTTTTTTGGACAGGTTAAAAGAGCTCAATGAGAAAACCAAATGTATATTTCAAAATTATACTCAGCATGCTTTCCAACGGGCCATCACGAAGCAAAATACGACATCGGGAAGGTCACCAAAACTTGGCTGCAAGTGGACCCATTTTCTACCTGTGTTGGCATTGCGCTCAGAGAAGTTTGGGGAACTTGGATTTTTTGATGGGTTATAGGTGCTCAATCAGAAAACTAAAGGTATATTTCGAAATTATACTCAACATGATTTCTAACGAGTCATCACAATGCAAAATCCGACATCGGGAAGGTCAACAAAACTTGGCTGAAAGTGGACCTATTTTCTATCTGTGTTGGTGCTGTGCTCAAAGCAGTTTGGGGAATTAGGCTTTTTCGGATAGGTTACAAGGGCACAATCAGAAAACCAAAGGTATATTTGGAAAGTAGACTCAGCAATATTTCCAACAAGTGATCACATATCAAAATCTAACATCAGGAAGGTCACCAAAACTTGGCTGCAAGTGGACCCAATTTCTACGTGTGAAGGCACTGTGCTTATAGTCTTCACTGTGTGCTTTTGGCAAAAATTCAACAAAACACACTCATTTATTGAAAAATGATATTTTAATTTTTTTTGAGGCAAATCAATCTATAAATAGGCTCTAGGAGTTATTTTTGCATTTATTTCATGGGATATTTTGTGCCTTGGACCTTGCATGGTCTCTTGGGCATTAATGACATTTATGAGTGATTTTGACATTTTCCAACCCTGTCTAGGGATTTTTCCCTCCTTTGCTAAATAAATAGAGCATGAGGGCTTCATTGTAAAAACATTGGAATTTGATGACTCTTTGGAGCAATACATTTTCTTTTGGAGGTTGAAGAGAAGTAGGCGAGAATGAGGTGTGCCAAGTCATGAAAGATATAATTCCTCGCCCGTTAGAAAGTGGCTCTAGAATTTTTAAGACTGAATGGAATAACTTGATATGTGAATATGCCCCATGGTGTGGCGAATGCAACCTTGTACCGATCGGTATGTCGTATTTGGATTTGATTATACCTAGAGAAGCCATCCATGAAGGAGAGGGCCTTGTGTCCCATGCAAGTGTCGATAACCTAGTCGATGAATGGGCTAGGGTAATTTTCCATCGGATAGGCTTTCTTCAAATCACAAAAATCGGTATAGACATGTATGGTGCCCTATTTTTCAATGAAGGGAATAGGGTTGGAAACCCATGATGCATAAGCGATGGGGTAGATGAACCGAACTTTGTGAAGTTTATTGATTTCTCATTTAATTGCTTCTGCCTTGGATGGGTGCAGTTGATGTTGTTTCTGGCGTACTGGTGGTACGTCAAGCCAAATGTTAATGAGGTGCTCTACTATAGTGCTACTAATCACTAACATTTTTTAGTAGTCCCATGTGAAGATATCTCAATACTCTTGCAATAAATGGTTGTAAGAGGTTACCTCATCTAGGGAACATGCTACACCCAACGATATTTCTTGGACTTTCTCGGGGTTTCACGAGATATTCACCTTGATGGTAGGGGAAATTTTTGACATGTTCCCTTGTTTGAACGCATCAAGCGCTAGAATGGGTTTTTTCAACCAACCAAATTTCCATGATGGAAGGAAATATTTTGATTTGATTGCAGAAATATCTTGGTTTCTTGTTTTTTTAGCGCTGTAAGTTTTTTCAGGAAGAAAATATGAGCGATGATATATCACATCCCACAGATAATCTAGTTCTGTCATGGCCTCAAGAACATCCCCATCTGAGTGGAATCAGGATCCTAAAGGGGATTGAGTCTACGCGAGGCCATGAGGAGGTGGTTCAGTCCTAATGGAGATGGTCAACATAAATGAATAAGATAACATCGTCGATGTGGTGGAACCAGACGTGGTCGACATGGTGTAGATAGATTGGGTTTGCACTGTCATTGGTACAACTATTCTCATAGTTGCAGCTGACTCGTCACCTATGACTGATGAGTAGACAACATGAGTCATGGTTCCGATACATGATGATATGAATCGTATATGATGTATCGTGTCATCGGCATTTGGTGAAGGATGAATTTCCATGGTGGCGACTTGCGTGAGAGCAAGTCTAGGTTCCTCACAGGTCATACCAAGAGTACTTGCATTTTTTGGGATTTGGAAATTGTGCTTGGTGCTAAGGTGCCAGAATGTTTCCATTAATGGGAATTCCTTTGTTTCGTGGTTCTGGTCAATGAAAATGGTGCATGGTACCATGTTTCCTATTGAGTAGATGGTGTGAGAACCAACACTACTCTTCATCCCTAAAGTGAACACTCAGAAATTATTAGGTGTAGGGGAAATATTCCACTACTGCCATTTCCAATTTTTTGGTTTCGGGAGATCTAGCTCTCTTCATGAGTGTAGACTTAATCCTTCTCTTGACGCTCATAGCCTTGGGAGGTGTTCACAATACATTGTATGGTGAAAATCTGATCAAATCCTGCAATATCAGTGTGAGATCATTTCTTGGTTAGAGAGGTGCTTCTGAGGGATGGGGGAAAGCATGCAATAGTTGTTCGTGAGGTGCTTCAGTTCCTTACACTAAATGACATGGTGGTCGATTTTGTCGCATAGGATGCATGTCACCCTAGGCTGGACATGGGTCACGTTAGGGCGGTGTGCCATTTTGACTCGCCCAATGTTTTGATATTGATATGGGGTAGGTTGCCTAGGGGAAATCTGCCTTACATTGGATTTTCCAAACTTAGGTCTTACCATATCCTGGTTGTGCCTTTCCAATGAATGAATGATGTAAATTAGTGGGTGCATTGGATTGATATAAGTACAATGCTAAGCATGATGGTTGCCTTGAAATACTAGACAAGAATGTCTTTCCTGGGTATTCCCTTCCCTCAGAGCTCTTGAGGTGATTCGGTACCATCTGCGTAGAAATACTAGGTCTAGGCATTTGGCAACCAAATGGTTGTGTGTGTTTCATAATGAACAGGTTGGTCTTCTCCATGGAAGTCAGTTTGGGGTGACTATTAGCCTCCAAAATGGCCACTTTTCTACTGACAGAAAGAGGATGGATTTTCCTATCACCTCCTCTTACATTGTCGAGATTTCCATGGATTCTATTTCTGAGACATCTTCTAGGGAGAGGCACATGATGGCGGCGCATAAAATGGTTAATGCTAAGAAAAATCGAGGGATATAATGACAACGGTGTAATGGGTGATCGTCACCACATATCTGACACGAATGTTGGATCACTAGAAGGTAGGCATGGTATACCAAATTAACTAGATACTATCTTTGAAACAACTCTAGCGCTTTATATTTGGTGATGAGATTGCCGTGTTCATTATAGAGTGCAGAACATTGGATAAGAGGAGGATGGATGAATAAGAGGCGTTCTAGTGACTACCGTGCCTTTTGGAGGTATAATATGACCCGAGGTTCTTCCCCATTTCACTGGTTGGGGGGATCCTCTTGATGTGATTGTTATAAGGCATGTAAGGCATCCCTATATTGCGATATTTCTGGACAATAATGAGTGTAATGACCATAATTGTTACAAATAGCGCATATGTGGTTGGTGAGCATTGTTTTTCCTTGGTGTTTGTGGTTGGTTCCTTTTTACAGGAACTTGTCATCGCGATATTTCGATCAGAGTAAAGGAGAAGTTTTACTTCGTCCAACTCTGGCCAGATATTGGTAGGGTGACCTATAATACCTCACAATGCACAAGGTTCTAATTCGCTTGGCGTGATGGGTTTTTCTATATTTTTCCCATTTTTAGGGGTTTTCCTAGTCGCTTTTACTAGCTTTGCGATGGAAGTTTCCTTAAATGGTATGGCTATGGGGTTTTTCTTAATAGGTGGGGCCTCCTCAGGAGTGATAGAGGTTAATATTGTAGCAGTGATGCTCGTGCCTCCCGTCGTGGTAGCTAGGACCAAGTGTCAAATTGGCATTGTAAAAGATATGTTTGGAAACACTACCATTGCCAAAACTTGTTGTGTCACAAAACCAGGTGGTGGGTATAGAAAATGATTTTGGGAGATGGTGTAGGATAGAGAAAACATTGTGTCAGTGGAATCGGTTTTGTTACTACTAGTCCCTATCTCCTGGCTGGTCTCGGTGCTTGATGATGACATCATGCACATTGGGGCCTCTGTGATATCAATGAATGATTCTGGTATGACACGGGGATCTCTTGGGGATGATCCAAGGATAGACAATGGTTTGAATTGGCCAAGGCCATATTCTTGGTACCATGTGAATGATTCTGCAGATGTGTCTACATAGGGGAGAATGACATTGGATTTCTTCATGGGTGTATGTTAACTGGTCAATGATGATGATGCGATCCTCGTGGGGGAACATCATAATCCGGAAGATAGAGGATTCTATGGCATACATGGAATATATATAACTCTGTCCAAGAAGTATGTTGTAATCCAACTAAGTGTCCAAGACCTCAATGTCTATAAGAACTGTCTTGCCAGCCAAGTAGACTGGGACATTTTGATAGAGACCAATGGGAACGAAAGGGTGCCTATCGTATGCTCTAACTGTGATGTCTGGTGGCTTTAGTTCGAGGTATCCCAACTTTTTCCAAACACTTTTTGACATGATTCATGTAGATTCACCCTTGTCAATGATACATGTGTGGACAGTGATGTACTAGACTGACACCGGTATCTGGAAGGTGACCAATGAAGGAAGCCTAGTGATGGATTTATCTAAGTCAAAAGCCATTAGGCATGAATCGGCAGGGTCAATTGCGCCTAACGTGGAAAGTAAGGCTTTCCTTTGGTTTGGTAAAAATTGCAAGACTTCTAAAGCTGACATGGCAGCGGGGGACTATGCTAATTCGTCCATGATGCTATAATGATGGGCCGCTTTGGAGTGGTGTCATGCCTGTCTTATTGGACCCTTAGCCATTTTTTGCAAAGGTTCAATAGGAATTTTTTATATAGTCAATGGTGTTTTAGGTGTAGTCATGCTAGCCCGTAACGTACTGGTGTCTGGTGGGGTATCATAACTTCAATTCCATGTGTGAAAGAAAATTTCTTCGCCATTCATATAGATTTCATGGTTGTTATTTCCAGAATCATTGGGGGGTGGTTATTGATGTTGGGTACTAACCACCCCTTGGTGGGGGAAGGGCTCCTGCATTATAGTTGTTTTCTGTGTAGGTCACCCTTGTCCTCGGTTACGTTGAAGCTTCTTCAGCTCGGGGAGTTCAGGACAGTGATGAGTGTAATGGCCATACTCACCACAAATTGTGCAAGAGTGGTTAATCCGAAGATTAACCCTCTTATTTTTCCCTTGGGAGTTGTTTGGCTCCTGGTTTTCATTTTGGTTGGGGTTTCCTCTAGCTTGAGATCGCAGAGGGCACTTTTGGTTATTTCTCCCCTGTCCAGGATCTCTCTTTTGTTTATTTTTTGGTTTTATCCTTTGAGCATTAGGAGGATGGCTATGATTCTCCTAGTCGTATGGATGGCGCAGTTGGGCCTGGGAAGTTTGCACAAAGTTCACCGGTGGGTTATATGCTAGGGAGTGGGAATATTGAGGTCCCGATCCCTAGTTTGTATATGGTTTTTGGGGGAGATCTCTTCTATTAGCGTTCCTAGCTACATACTGGGTCCCTTGTGTGGGAGGGTATGAACCACCTTGCTGATGATGGTATGACAGTGCCTTATTGGTCATGTTCTGTAGAGGTGCATGATGATTTTGACGATAGATTAGTTGTGGGATGTTATGGTTAGGATCATATGTTTAACCAGATTATGGGGAACTGCTGCCTAAGTGACATTGGTTCAGTTACCCTATCAATTCTTCTGCAGCGTTCGACGCACCTGGAAAATTTTTATAGTTTTGTAGGCGCAGGGCTTTAGGAAGGGTGTTATAGATGTATCCTGACTGGGTGTATATCAGCTCACGTTCTTGGGATTTACTAATGGCATCCCCTTCGAAAGTAGGTCCTTGAGTTTACACATCCATTGAAATCTTTCCATGAGAGTTTTCAGGAATATTTCTAGTAAAACTCGATCGTTGAGTTTGGATTTACACAAACTACGACATCGCTGCCATTCATGGAGATGGTCCGAGATATGGATCGCTGGAATTTCTCTAAAATGCATCAGTAACTCCATTCATGAATCGTGGTGGATGCGTAACTAGATATATGTGAGTAACGTAGTAGTAAGGGCGCTGAAGGTTCCATGTGAAGTGGAAGGCTAATCCATATAACATTTCATAGCCGGCCTGGTTAAGGTGCATTGAAATAGTCTTAATCGAATAATATCATCAATAATATTGTTCGAAGAACACCATAGGTTGAAATTCATTACATGTTTTCCAGGGTCTTCCGCTTGCTTCCCTTCAAACTTTGGAATGTCTGAAGGGAGCATCGTGGGCATGGGGGGCCAAATGGGATTGTGTTCAATGGGTTCATTTGTTAACTTTGATATATCAGGTAAGCTTAAAGATGCCAAGAAAGGTAACTAAGTGTTGAGTGCCATTGTAGACTCTGAAAACACATGGTTTTGGGTGTGTGTAGGATTCTTCTGTGACGTACTCGATTGTGTGTAATGTTGGCTCCCTGAATAAGTAGTGTTCCTTTTCCTTCTAGGGATTGTGGGGGGAGTGGTGTGTAGTGACCCTAAGGGGGTTTCCACTGGTGTGGAATTGGGTGACCCTTGGGGGTTCCCAACAAAATATGCCTCGATAAAGGATGAACTGATAAGGGTGGTTGTGTTCCATATTTGATGCCTAAATGGGGAAAGAATTGGAGTCCCTCACTCTAATGGGGGGAGGTCCAAAAAAATTATAGATCTACGAGGTCCCGCTGGGTCCGTTATGGTGTCAATTAGTTTGATGTTGGAAATATTTTTCAGTTTTATGAGAGGAGAGAGATTGTATATCAAATAAAAAATGATCACATACATAAAACAAACCAAAAATAAAAGGTTAATTTCCCTTTTATCAATCCTATGTGATCAGTCAATTAAAAAATGGTTTTTGTTGTTTTGTGTGTGATACTCAAAAATCCTAGAAGACCTAATCGTCCTCACACTCTAAATTGTAACTGGGCCTTGCATAGATATCTTCTGGTGGGTACTAGGGCCAATGTCCCAAAAGAACTAGCAACACTTTCCAGTAGTCAAAGAATCGACCAAGGTAATGGAAGGAGGATCTAGTGTTGCCCGCACCATCACCTATAGGGAAGGATGCCCTAGATTTCACCACTAAGTACCATCATCCCACGTGTGTGTTTGAGTCTTGAGCTTCTTGGTATTTGTTATCACAAAAAAAAAAAATCAAAACATCATTCTGACAAGATTACTTAGGTTCATGGGTCGAAATAGGGTCTTAGGAGTCATTTCTTGAGTTTGACCAAGGGAAGTATTAAATTTTTTATAAGTTTGAGCCTACCCTAGTGTTTAAATAAACTCATTTTTAAGGTCTTTCATGTCAATTCTTCCATCATTTTAGGATTCATTTCATTTCCCAATTTTTTTATATCAAAATTGTCCAATTAGCCAAGAAACTGGAGTTTCGTAGCGCATCACATTGAAAAAGTCACTTTGCACTACGAAAGTGCTAATAGTTTCGTAGCGCAAACAACAAAAATTACACTACAGGTGCTATGAAAGTGCGTTTTTGTAACTGTCTTGTCAGTTGAGTTGTCAAATGTCAAAAAACGTTGGGAAAGGGTAAGATAGAGGCTTGTTGAGTCATGTAATGATGGAATCAAAGTACACACCCATGTTTGCAATCATCATGGTTAGTATAGGTTATGAGTGGGCTATCATTTTTTAGTTATGAAAGGACACTTGAAATTCAAATTATTTCCTACTTAGTCATTCTCATTCCTTTTGCCTTCATTCATAATGTTTGAGCTCTGAGTATCGAGCCAAACTTGTGGCTAGTTCTTACAAAGGTTTATTACATCCATATCAAGCGAGGCTCATACATCCATATCAGACGAGGCTAAAAGATTTATATCAGGAGAGGCTGATAGGTTATCTGAAGAACTATGGCAGAGAAAAGAAAAATACACAGAGAAGTACAATGCTTAAGGCATGAACCTAAAGACATGAAGTCAATAATTGAAGACCCAGCAGTGATGGAAGCATTTAGAAGAGCAGGTTTCTTACATTTTTGTGATAAATTGCAGGGTTGTCACACATAGGTATCCAAATAATTTTCTATGAATTTCAAAGGAACAACCACTAAAGTGGGGATGCTAAGTTTTTCTATCACACAAAAGGTCATTGCTACCATTACAGAGATACCAAGAGGTCAAGAAACCTAGTTCAAAGGGTTCAAATTTAATATGGAGAAGTGTAAGGAGTTCATGAAGCCTGAGCACATTGAGATGGATCTCAACAATGCTATCCCTAGAAGCTGCATTAAAGATAATTATTCGAAACTGCTACTCAACATTCATAAATATTTCACCTATGAAGGCAGATATCACAAGGTTTATTCATACCATTTTAAATTTCTTCTACATTTCACTGGTAATATTTCACTTGAATTACCTTTTTATCTACATATAACTCTTGCAAAGATGGTTGATAAGGTGCAAGAAAATTCTGAGGGGAGTGAGACATCATTATTTCATCATGGCTTAATGAAATTATTAGTTTTAGATGAACTTCAAAATATAGGCAAAGATTGGTCCTCATTATTTTTTGTTAATGGTTTTGAGTTGGAAACCCTAACTCCTGAAAGAAACCCTAAAGCTAAAGGAGTTTCATCACCAATAGGAGCAGAACAAAGCCAACCTATGGCTGCAAAACAAAAAGAACCTGCAAGAGTAAATCCAAGAAAGCAAACTAAGAAAAGGCTAGAGCAATTGCAAATTCTTGATACAACAACTCTCCCACCTACAAAATAGAAATCAAATATTTTCAAAGATTCAAAACATAAATCAAAGGTTGTCAAAGATGCAAAACAGGAATAAGTTGTTAGCAAACAAGGGACCAAAAGAATAACTAGAATCCAAGCAGTGGTTTTGAAAGGAAAGACAGTTGTTATAGAAAACAGTTCAGTAAAAAGGGGAATCAGAGGATATTCTTCATGCCATTAACATAGAGGAAACACCTATTGTCCAAGATGAATTTATTGGGGAAGATGAGCAGAAGCTAAAAAATTCTAAGTCTGCAAAGACATTAGAGTTTGAAGGGGAAGATGCAGGTTTCATTTTTCAAGCAAGAAAGCCCATGACAAGGCATGCTAGGAAATTGATAGAGAGCATCAAATAATTTCAAATACCAACTGAGATAGCTAAGTCACCTAAATATATTATTTATATCTCATCACCCACAGTGAAGGATACAATCAGAAAATTAAAAAGGGGAAAAGAGAAAGTGAAAAAGAAAGCAGAGTTTCAGCACCTTGAGGAAAAGATAAAGTTGGAAAATTAGGAAATTTCTATCATGAAAAAAGAGCTAGAAAACATAGTGCCTAGAAAGTATAGCTTAAAATGATGAAGTAAATGTGGGAAGGACAAGTTGATTCTATTTTTGAAACTTTAGATAATACATAACAACTTGTCAAGTGGAAAATTCCAGCAATAAAAGAGGCTAAGTTTATAATAACAATAAAAATCCATCTGAGAGCTACTAACAAAAGTATTAAAGACTAGGTGAAGGATTTACAAGAGCAACTAGAGTTAATTGATGATGAGGTATAGAGCAAAGGCATTAAAATGATAGTCATAGAAGAAACAATAGGTCAACCAACTGTAAATGAAGAAGGAATTCCTCAAGGAACCTAAAATGAAGTTGGTTTATGGTTTGTATGGTTTTTAGATGATGATGAAAGTTTATATTTTTAGTTTTTGGGCAACCACAGTTTTCATTTGAAAAATTTATGAAAAATTCTGCATACTCAGTAGTTTTGTAGTGCCTCGAAACTTAAAAAGCATAAAAGCGCTACACAATTGTTGTAGCTGCCTTTTTTGCTTCTTTTGATCAGTACTTAAGGTGTTAGAGGTTGAGTTAAGAGCTGAAATTGCTATGAAATATGTGTTGAAGGGTGATTAAAATGATGCAAGAGGAAAGAGTCAAGTTTTTGGAGGACAAAGGCTTGTAATGGCAGGGCTACAGAAAGCACAATGAAACCACTGTATTTTGGTAGCGCAATATATTACATCCATTTGAGCAATTTTTGAAGTGGATTTAGACATCTAGAGGCTAGGAAGGAATTATGGGACATGTTAATACAACTTTCAACAGCCAAGGACCACGAAATGAAGATTAAATGATGGTTAGAATGTTCAAAGAAGGAAAAATATCCTATGCCTAAAAAACAGGGAACTGTTTCCTATTTTTGTGGAGGTCAGCTAAGTGGTCATGAAGAACTTAATGCCATTATCCAAATTCGACCATGTGATGATACACTTGTCAGTGATGTAATTTCAAATAGATAAGGTTGTTATAGATAGTAATAAGGAGTTTGAGTCCTTTTTGAAATAGGATTGTCAAGTAGGATAGGTGTCTTTTTGTAATAAATTTCATGTTTTATGGTTATGCAAGGTGTCACGGGATAGAATTTGATGTATCTAGACTAGAGGCAGATCATCTGATGGTGTAAGAGGTCTATTAAAGGCCATTGAGTCGAATTTGTCAAGGTTTGGAAATTTTTGGAAAATTTTGAGCTTATTGTGAATTGACTGTTTCAGCTAATACAGAGATCTTCTACTTGACCAACTTGAGATTCTGAAGGAGTTTTTAGTGTTTTCCTATTCTATCTGTATCTCTTATATATCCCATTTGTAGTAATGCTCATCTATATTACTCAGAATTCATCTTTAAGATGCTATGACTTCATTTATAAGTGAACTGACTGTGTTTTTACATGTTTCATGTGTGTGTGCCTTATGACTAAAAACTTTGATATGCCTCAACTTCCATGTCAAGTAGACTCACTGAAATCACTAAAATGCTTTGACTCCATAAGCCCAATGTATACATGTTGATTTTATTTTCAACCTACATCTATCGAATCAATTTATTTCCTAAATAGAGTTAGTCATCTATATCTTTATCCATATCATTAGCTCTTGAGAGAGCCCTTTCAGGCTGAGGAGGATAAGCCACAGTCGCAAGATTGATTTAAAATAGTTACATAATATTGTCTGATCAAGCAGCCTATCAGGTCCAATTTTGTGATAACAATATTCATCTACTAGTAACGAGCATTAGATGGGTTAGGTAGCCCCAAATAGTACCTCACGCACTGGGCCTAATATTAACCCCCTCTTAATCGAGTCTCTGTGGTGCTAGGGAATTATTTTTAGTGGGCGGATAGATAGGTTTAAAGCTCCTTATAATTTCATCTTCTATGTTTCAATAATGTAAACTAACCATGGTGGATTATTGGATGCCTACTCTCAATGGTCCTAACATGAACTATTAATTATCTTGTGGCCCCTATGGGGAGATTCAAGGAGTTTAATTAATGGTTAGTTTTAAGGTGGATTACTTTACTTATGGTGTGGTAATGTGTGTGAGAAAGTGTACAATCAAAATGTTTTTAGGATGTGAATATGTGATGATCCATTACACTCCCTCCTAATTAAACTATGTTTTGATTGTTCCTTTCAAAAAGTAAACGATTCGTGGATAATGGGCCTCTTACAATTTTCGCTATTTAGACTAAATGTTGCACTAAAGGGAGATGGAAAACTATCAAAAGAGAGCATTAATATGCATGCCCAGGGTGACCAAGAGGTGCAAGGGAAACAAAGTTTACTTTCCTTCTTAGGTAATTTGATCCTAGTCTTGGTTCCTAATGCAAAATTTAAACTAAGCTTAATGCAATGATTTGGAAAAAGAAAATGGAAACTAGCTAAGCATGCATGGATATGGGCTGCTTACTCTTTGCTAATTACCTACGTGTTTGGTGTTTATTATCACTAAATAAGTTCATTCATATAGTATGGGTGGATTTTATCCACTTAATTTCCTCCTAATTAAACTATGTGAATTTTTGGAAATAAACTAAAATTTAGATCTATGAAAATAACTAATCTAAAGTGTAGCTAAAAACATGTCCTAACAGTCAAGGGACACCAAAAAACAGTGTTGGAAGATTTATTCTGGGTTGCCAGTCACTTTACACTTGCAAAAATTGAGGAAAACTAGTGAAAAAATGGTTCATTGGTTTCCGAAAGGAATTTGTCTATACAGGCGCGTGACTCTGCACACCTGTCTAAGTTGAATGCATGCGGATTGACACGTCTATCTGTGTTGAAGGCGCACGGTTTTCCTTCACACAAAAATTTTGAACCTTCTGAACTTAATCTCTTCATAGAGGGTGAATGAGAGAAGTTAAGGTAGAGGAGAGCTGGTCCTGCAGCAATCCTGAGCATAAAATAGGTTTTGTAAAAATATAACCACTTAGCTTAAGAGGAAAAATAATTGGAGTCACCAATCCTGTATTGGTATGTTTAGTACACAAGTGTATGAAAAAAAGTGTGCTTGATAGGAGTGATTGCTAACCTACAAGCAATTTTCATAGGGAAAAAATGAGTTGTTATGGTTACTGAAGCATAATAACATGTAGAAAAAACTAGTTTATGGAACATAGCATGCTAGAAAAAGAAGAGGACACAAGAAACAACAAAAACACATAAACAAAAGCTAAAAATTGAGGAAACGAGCTAATAATATTAGCGGAGAATGAATCCCCTTTTATTAGCTACTAGTGGTAAGAAAGAGGTAGAACGCTAAACACTTGCAGTGAGTCCTTAGAGCTATGGAGCTCTAATACTCAAAGCAAAGAGGGCTCTCCCTTAAGTTGTCTGCAAGCCTCTCTCTTTTCCTCAAACGAGTGATTGGATATCGGACACTTGATGCACTTCTCCTTTGGGATTCAGATGTTGGATGACCAAAAAATGAGTCCATTCACTCTCTTACTGCTTGGAAAACACACTGTTGGTTTTCTCATTGGCAATTTGGCCAGCATAAAAATGTGTTCTTAATTTTTCTTCTCATGGTGGAATTTTATAGGAAAAATTAAAATATTCTTCCCTCTCTTGGTACAATTGTGGATAGTGACACAAGAGTAGTGGTTGATTCCATTTTTTTCTCACTTGGGTCTGAACTTTTGGGTTCATAGGAATAAGATAATATCTTTGTACCAAGGGTCATCATTCATCACTAGGAAGGGATGTTTGTCCGATAGTGAATCATTGACTAGTGATCCTTTGGTTTGACTTGGGAGGTTCACAATGAACTCGGCTAAAATTAAAACCTTCTTTCTCTTGAGGGAGAAAAAATATAAGTCGAACTCTTGCAGTATAACTATCCAATGAGCGTACTTATGGTTCATTAAATGGTGTGTGAGAAAGTATTTCATGGGGTTGATATCTGTGATGACTGTTATAGTCCTTAAGATAATGTAGTGGCGAAATTTTTGGAATGAGTGTATCAATGCTAGGGCACTCTTCTCTTTCGGCTCATACCTTAATGCGGGGCTGGATAGAGTTTTATTAACGTAATAAATTATGTGTTATTTCCTGTCAGGTCCCTCCTAGATTAAAACTCCAACCAAAGTGGTCTCAGACGCTTATAGGTACAGGGTGTAATCCTTATCGTAGTTTGGAACACCAGTCGTAGATCCTTGAGATGATTATATCGCTTCTTGGATCGAACAGTGAGGTTGTCCAAGTAGGCGAGAATGTGGTGTACCAAGTCATGAAATATATAATTCATGGCCTGCTAGAAAGTGGCTCTAGCATTTTTAAGACCGAAAGGCATAACCTGATATGCGAACGTGCCCCATGGGGTGGTGAATGTGGTCTTATACTAGTTGGTATGCCATATTTGGATTTTATTATACCAACATAAGCCATCCATGAAGGAGAGGGCCTCATGTCCCGTGCAAGTGTCGATAACCTGGTCAATGAATGGGGTAGGGTAATTGTCCTTTGGAAAGGCTTTGTTCAAATCACAAAGTTTGGTACAGACGTGTATGGTGGCTTGTTTTTTCATGACAGGAATAGGGATGGAAACCCATGATGTGTACATGATGGGGTAGATGAATCCGCCTTTGTGCAGCTTATCGATTTATTGTCTAATTTCTTCTTCCTTGGATGGGCGTAGTTGATGTTGTTTCTGGCGTACTTGTGGTACATCAAGCCAAGTGTCAATGTGGGGCTCTAATATAGTGGGACTAAGCCCTAGAATTTCTGAGTAGTCCCATGTGAAGATATATCAATAATCTTGCAACAAATGGGTGTATGAGGTTACCTCATCTAGGGAACATGCTACCCCCAGTGAGATTTCTTCGAATTTCTTGGGGTTTCACAAGATATTCACCTTGATGATAGGGGAAATGTTTTACATGTTCCCTTCTTCGAATGCGTTGGGTGATGGAATGGGATTTTTCAACCAATCTAATTTCCGTGATGGAAGGAAATGTTTTTATTTGATTGCATAAATATCTTGGTTTCTTGTTTTGTTAGGGCTAAAAAATTTTTTAGGAAGAAAAAATAAGCGGTGATATATCGCATCCTACGGATAATTTGGTTCCATCATGGCCTCAAGAATATCCCCATCTGAGTGGAATCAGGATCCTAAAGGGGATGGAGTCTGTGTGAGGCCATGAGGAGGTGGTTCAGTCCTAATGGAGTTGGTCGACAAAAATAAATAATATTCCATCATCGATGTGGTGGAACTAAACATGGCCGATAGGGTGCAGATAGATTGGGTTTTCACTGTCGTTGGTACAACTACTCTCGTAGTTGCATCTGACTCGACACCTATCACTGATGAATATAAAACACAATTCATGGTTCTCATACATGATGATATGAATTGTATATGATGTATTGTGTCATTGATGTTGGTATGGGAGAAATTTCCATGGTGGCATCTTGCGTGAGAGAAAGTCTAGGTTCCTCATGGATCATATGAAGAGTACTTTCATTTTGTGGGATTTGGAAAATTGTGCTTGGTGCAGAGATGCCAGAATGTTTCCATTAATGGGAATGCCTCTGTTTCGTGGTTTTGGCCAGTGCGAATGGTGCATAGTACCACAGTTCCTACTAAGTATATGGTGTGAGAACTAACACTATTCTTCATCCCTGAAGTGGATGCTCAGAAAGGATTAGGTGTAGGGGAATATTCCACTGCTGCCATTTCCAAGTTTTTGGTTTCAAGACATCTATCTCTCTTGGGGATTGTATACTTAATGCTACTATTTCCGCTCACAACCTTGGGAGGTATTCACAATCTATTGTATGGTGAAAATGTGAGCAAATCCTGCAATATCAGTGTGTGATCATGTCTTTGTTAGAGAGGTACTTCTGACGGATAGGGGAGACCATGAGAAAGATGTTTATGAGGTGCTTCAGTTCCTTACACTGATTGAACCGGTGGTTGATTTTGTCGCAAAGGATGCATGATACCCTAGGCTGGACATGGGTCACGTAAGGGCGGTGCATCTTTTGGATTTTTCAAATGGTTTGGTATTTATATGGGGTAGGTTGCCTGGGGGAAATCTACCTTACATCAAATTTTCCAATATTAGGTCTGGCCATATCCTAGCAGTGCATTTCCATTGAAAAAATGATGTAAATTGGTGGGTGCACTCGAGCGATATAAGTACAGTGCTGAGCATGATGGTTTCCCTGACATACTAGACAATAATGTCTTTCATGGGTATTCCCTTCCCTTAGAGTTGGTGAGGTGATTGGGTACCATCTGCATAGCAATACTAGTTTTGGGAATTTGATGACCAAATGGTTGTGTGCATTACATAATGCACAGGTTTTTAATCTTCATGGAGGGGGGTTGGGGGTTACTATGTGCTCCCCAACCAACCAATTTTCTACTAAGAGAAAGAGGATGGATCTGCTTGTCACCTCCTCTTGTGTTGTCAAGATTTCCATGGATTCTGTATCTAAGACGTCTTCTAGGGAGAGGCATGTGATGGTTGTGCATAAACTAGTTAATGATAAGTGAAATCGATGGATATAATGACAATTGTGGAATGGGTGATCGTCACCACAGATCCTACATGAATGTTGGATCGCTAGAAGGTAGGAATGGTATACCACATTAACTAGATACTATCTTTGGAACAACTTCAAGGATGCATAGTCAGTAATGAAATGGTCGCGTTCGTTACAGAATGCATAGGGTTGGATAGGAGGAGGATGGATTAATGAGAGGCATTCTGGTCATTTTCGTGCCTCTTGGAGGTATAATATGACTCGAGGTTCTTCCCCATTGTACTACATGGGGGGATCCTCTTTATTTGATTGTTCTAAGGCATGTAAGGCATCCCTATATCATGGTATTTCTGGAGAATTATGAGCGTAATTCACAAATTTGTTACAGATAGCGCATGTGTGTTTGGTGCACAATGTTTTTCCTTGGTGTTTTGTTGTTGGTTCCTTTTTATAGGAACTTGTCATTACGATATTTTGATCGAAGTTGAGGAGTGGTTTTAATTCGTCCAACTCCAGGTAGATATTGGTAGGGTGACCTAAAATATCGCACAATGAAAAAGGTTTTAATTCTCTTGGAATGATGGCATTTTATATATTTTTCCCTTTTTTAGGGGTTTCCCTGGTCGCTTTTACCTATTTTGTGGCTAGATTTTCCTTAACTGATATGGCTATGGGGTTTTCCTTAATAGGTGGGGCCTCCTCAAGAGTGATAAAGGTTAATCCTGTAGCAGTGATTTCCATGCCTCCCATTTTGGTAGGTGGGACCAAGTATCAAACTGGTATTGCAAAATATATAATTGGCAACACTACCATTGCCAAAAATTGTTGTCACAAAACCAAGTGGTGGGTATAGAAAATGATTTTGGGAGATGGCATAGGAAAGAGAAGTTGCCATGCCAGTGGACTCGGTTTCGTTACTACTTTTCTCTATCTCCAGGCTGGCCTCGATGCTTGATGATGACATCATCCAGACCAAGGCCCCTTTGATATCAATGAATGATTCTGGTATGACAGGGGGATCTCCTAGGAATGATCCAAGGATAAACGATAGTTTGAATTGGTCAAGGCCATATTCTTGGTACCGTGTGAGAGATTCTGCAGATGTGTCTACATAGGGGAGAATGCCATCAATTTTTTTCATGGGTCACTTGTCATTGAATGTTAACTGGTTGATGGTGATGATACGATCCTTGTGGGGGAGCATCATAATCCGGAAGACGAAGGATGTTATGGCAGACATGGTGTTGTCCAAGGAGTATGTTGTAATCCAATTGAGTGTCCAAGACCTCAATGTCTATAAGAACCGTCTTTCCAACCAAGTAGACGAGGAAATTTTGATAGAGATCGACAGGAACAAAAGGGTGCTTGTCATATGCTCTAACTATGATGTCTGGTGGCTTTAGTTCAGGGGATCCAAACTTTTGCCAAACACTTTTTGACATGATTCATGTAGATGCACCCTTTTCAATGATACATTGGTGGATAGTGATGTACTAGACTGACACCGGTATCTGGAAGGTGACCAATTAAGGAAACCTAGTGGTGGTTTTATCTAAGTCAAAATCCATTAGCCATGAATCAGAAGGGTTGATTGCGCCTAACACGCAAAGTAAGGCTTCGTTTGGTTTGGTAAAAATTGAAAGACTTCTAAAGTTGACATGGCAACGGGGGAATCTGCTAATTTTTCCACGATTCTATAATGATGGGTTGCTTTGGAGTGGTATCATGCCTACCTTATTGGACCCTTAGCCATTTTTCGCAAAGGTTCAATAGGAATTTTTGATAGAGTCAACGGTGTTTTAGGTGCAGTCATGCTAGCCCCTGACATACTAGTGTCTGGCGGGGTATCATAACTTCGATTTTGTGTTTGAAATAACATTTCCTCTCCAGTCATATAGATTTAATGGATGTTGTTTCTGGAATCATCGGGGGGTGGTTGTTGATGTTGGGTACTAACTAGCCCTTGGTGGGGGAAGGGCTCTTGCATTATAGTTTTTTTCTATGTAAGCCCCCCTTTTCCTCGGTTACCTTGAAGCTTCTTCAGCTTGGGCAGTTTGGGACAGTTATGAGTCTAATGGCCATACTCACCACAAATTGTGCAAGAGTGGTTGGTCAGAAGATTAGCCCTCTTGCTATGCCCCTTGTGAGTTGTTTGGCTCCTGGTTTTGATTCTGGTTGGGATTTCCCCCAACTTGAGATCAGAGAGGGAACTATTGGTTATCGCCCCCCTATCTATGATCTCCATTTTTTTGATTTTTTGGTTTTTTCCTTTAAGCATTAGGAGGATGACTATGATTTTCCTGGCCGTATGGCTAGTGTGGTCGGGCCTGGGAATTTTTCAAAAAGTTCACCAGTGTGTTTTTCTCATTAGTGGGTTCTATGCTCGGGAGTGGGAATATTGAGGTCCTGGTCCCTTGTTTGTATATGGTTTCAGCGGGGGAGCTCTTTCATCAGTGTTCCTAGCTACGTATTGGGTCCCTTTTGTGGGAAGGTATGAACCTCCTTGCTTATGATGGTATGACGGTGCCCTATTGGTCATGTTCTGCAAAGGTGCATGATGATTCTGATGATAGCCTAGTTATGGTATGTTCTGGTTAGGATCATATGTGTAACCGGGGTATGGGGAATTGATGCCTAAGTGACTTTGCGTCAGTGACCCTATCAATCCGTCTACAGTGTTTGTCATGCCTGGAAATCCTTTATAAGTTTGGAAGCACAGGGAATTAGGAAGGATGTTATAGATGTATCATATTAGCTCAAGTTGTTGGGATTTGATAATGGCATCCTATTCAAAAGTAGGTCCTTGAGTTGCCACATCCTTTGAAATCTCTGCCATGAGAGTTTTCAGGAATAGGCCTAGTAAATTCGATCGTTGAGTTTGGATTTACACAAACTAAAATGTCGTCATCATTCATGGAGATGGTTCGAGATATAGATGACTGGCATTTTTCTAAAATGCGTCAGTAATTCCATTCCTAAATCCTGGTGGATGGGTAGCTGGAAATATGTGAGGAATGCAGTAGCAAGGGCGCTAAAGGTTCCATGTGAAGTGGAAGGCTGATGTACATACCATTTCGCAGTTGGTTCGGTTAATGTGCATTGAAATAGTTTTAATCGAATAATATCATCAATAATATTGTTTGAAGAACACCATAGGTGGAAAGCCATTACATGGTTTCCAGGGTCTTCCGCTTGCTTCCCTTCAAAATTTGGAAAGTTCGAAGGGAGCTTCATGGGCATGGAGGGCTAAATGGGATTGTGTGCAATGGGTTCATTTGTTAACTTTGATAGATTAGGTAAACTTAAAGATGTTAAGAAAGGTAACTAAGTGTTTAGTGCCATTGTAGACTGTGAAAACATAGGGTTCTGGTTTTCTGTGGGGTTTGTATGTGACGTACCCGGTTGTGTGTTATGTCGGCTCCCCAAATGGGTAACATTCCTTTTACCTCTAGGGGTTATGGGAGGAGTGGTGTGTGGTGACCCTGAGGGGGTTTCCACTGGTGTGGCATTGGGTGACCCTTGGGGGTTCCCATCTAAAGACACCTCGATAAAGGATGAATTGATAAGGGTGGCTGTGTTCCATTTTTTACTCCTAAATGGCAAAAGAAATGGAACCCCTCCCTCTAATGGGGGGAGGTCCAAAAAATGTCTAGATTGAAGAGGTCTTTTTGGGTCCATTATGGTGTCGAATAGGTTTGTTTTGGAAATATTTTTCAGTTTTATGAGAGGAGAGAGATTATATATCAAATAAAAAAGCGATCGCATACATGAAACAAACCAAAAATAAAAGGTTAATTTCACTTTATATTAATCCTATGTGATCAGTCAATAAAAACATGGTTTTTGTTGTTTTGCATGTGATACTCCAAAATCCTAGAAGACATAATCATCCTCACACTCTAAATTGTAACTAGGCCTTGCGAGGATATCTGCTAGTGGGTACTTGGGCCAACATCCTGAAAGAACAAGCGACACTTTCTAGTAGTCAAAGAATAGACAAAGGTAATGGAAAGAGGATCTAGTGATGCCTGTGTCGTCACCTATAGGGAAGGATGCCCTAGATTGTGCCACTAAGTAACAACATCACACGTGAGTGTTTGAGTCTTGAGCTTCTTGGTATTAATCTACAAGTACTGAGCACTAGATGGTTCGGGTATGCCCAAATAGTACTGCATGCACTAGGCCTTAGCTTAACCCCCTTTGAATCAGGTCTCTGTGGCACTCAGAAATTTTTTCAGTGGGTGGATAGACAGGATTAAAGCTCCCTATAATGTCAACTTCTATGTTTCAAGAATGTAAACTGACCATGGCTGCTTATTGGATGCCTACCCCCAATGGTACTAACCTGAACTATTAATTATCTTATGGCCCCTGTGGGGAGATTTAATGAGTTCAATTAATGGTTAGTTTTAAGGTGGCTTAATTTGCTTATGGTCTAGTAATGTGTGTGAGAAAGTGTACAATCACATTGTTTGTAGGATGCGGATATGTGATGATCCTTTACACTCCCTCCTAATTAAACTATGTTTTGATTGTTCCTTTCAAAAAGTAAATGATGCGCGGATAACGGGCCGCTTAGAATATTTCCTATTTAGACTAAATGTTTCACTAAAGGGAGAAGAAAAAATATCAAAAGAGATAATTCATATGCATGCCCAGGGTCACCAAGAGGTGCAAGGGCAAGAAATATTACTTTCCTTCTTTGCTAATTTGATCATAGGCCTGGTTCCTAATGCAAAATTTAAACTAAACTTAATGCAATGATTTGGAAAAAGAAAATGGAAACTAGATAAGCATGCATGGATATGGGCCACCTAATCTTTGCTAATTACCTATGTTTTTGGTGTATATTAACACTAAATAAGTTCATTTAGATAGCATGGGTGGATTTTATCCACTTAATTGCCTCCTAATTAAACTATGTGAATTTTTGGCAATAAACTAAAAATTAGAACTATGAAAATAGCTAGGCTAAAGTGCAGCTAAAAACATGTCCTTACAGTCAAGGGACACCAAAACACAGTGTTGAAAGATTTATTATGGGCTGCCAGTCACTTTACACTTGTAAAAGTTGAGGAAAACTAGTGATAAATGGTTCATTGGTTTCTGCGCAGAATTTTTCTACACAGGCCCACAGCTCTGCGCGTCTGTGTGAGCTGAACATGCATGGACCGACATGTCTTTCTGTGATGAAGGTGCACAATTTTCCTTCACAAAAAAATTTTGAACCTCCTGAACTAAATCTCTTCACACAAGATGGATGCGA
The DNA here is from genome assembly GCA_034641835.2 of Pinus albicaulis. Lineage (NCBI taxonomy): Eukaryota > Viridiplantae > Streptophyta > Pinopsida > Pinales > Pinaceae > Pinus > Pinus albicaulis. The sequence continues at coordinate 657,690,855 of CM076583.1, read as the reverse complement.
GAATTTGAGGCAGAGGAGAGTTGGTATTGCAACAATCCTGAGTACAAAAGAGGTTCTGCAAAAGACAACCACTTTTCTTAAGAGGAAAAATAAGCTGAGTCACCAATCCTGTATTGGTGTGTTTAGTACCGTAAGTGTATGAAAAACATTGGTGCTTGATAGGAGTGATTTCTAACATACAAGAAAAGTTCACAAGGCAAAAATGAGATGTTATGGTTATTGAAGCATCATAACATGTAGAAAAAACTAGTTTGTGGAACATAGAATGCTACAAAAAGAAGAGGACATAAGAAACAACAAATACACATAAAAATAAGCTCAAAATCAAGTAAATGAGCTCATAATGCTAACAGAGAAAAAATATCCTTTTATTATCCGTTGGTGGTAAAAAAGAGGTAGAATGTTAAACACTTGCACTGAGTCCTTAAAGCTATGGAGCTCTAATACTCAAAGAAAGGAGGGCTCTCCCCTTAAGCTGTCTACATGCCTCTCTCTTGTCCTCGAACACATGATTTGATATCGCACACTTGATGCACTTCTCCTTTGGGATTCAGATGTTGGATGGCCAACAAGTGAATCCCTTCACTCTCTTACTGCTTGGATAACACACTACTAGTTTTCTCATTGGAAATTTGGCTAGCATAACAATGTGTTCTAAATTTTTCTTCTCATGGTGCCATTTTATAGGAAAAATTAAAATATTATTCCCTCTCTTGGTACAATCGTGGATAGTGACCAAAGAGTGGTGGTTGATTCCATTGTGTTTGCTCACTTCAGGTCCCAAGGTGGCTCTAGGTGGTTATCCTTGGGTGGCCTCAAGTGGATAATATTCTTCTTGAAGTGTGCCAATTGGTCCCAGATGGTGACCTTACACCATACTTAGGACTGTGCGACTTATTAAGGGAAAGTTGCGGAGACCAGCGCTACTATTGAAGAAAAATTCACGCGAAGTGCACTTTGCCTGTGTCTTATGTGCGAAATTTGATATTCTTTCCTCTTGACCTTAGAGAAAGTTAAGTTTTCTAGATCTCTAATTTTTTTCAACCCCGTAAATCCTTTTCCTTGACATTTCGTGATGTCTTTTGCTTGTGTGATTTTCCAGTGATAACAATGTTGAACACATAATTTTCAATGTATATTCAATTTTCATCAATGTCGGTCTTCTCAAAAGTATGCATAATGGGTACTCGTTGGATGGGGAATATATTTTGCTTCCAATGAGTGACTACAATCGAAATTTTAGTAGAAATAGAAGGAGATAAGTGAAAAATATAAAAAATTAGCATTTCTTCTTTTCTGTCCAAAATATTTACATGTATGTCCTTTTCAATTTAAAGGATTTTGATTGGTTTACATATTATGACATGGAAATTACATGAAAAATTCATGGGCACTTTTAGGCTTACATTTCCTCTAATGGAAACTCCTTCTATGACAACCCTTCCTACCTTATATCCTTCACATTTTTTAAATCCGCCCACTAGATATCTATCTTGCCATTCAAGCTGGACATAAACACCTTTAATTTCATGTTTTCAAAGTTACTGTAGACTTTCAAGAGTTTATTAATCCCAAGTAGTCATGCCTCATCATCCTCTTCCTTCTTTACCTCACCATCAAATGTAGGAGGTTTGGCCTTCTTAAATTATTTTATCATATTCTCATTTTCCCTCCCTCTCCCATGATTATCTATCCTAATAGTAGCACCAAAGTGCTTCCCATAGCTGCTTGTCCTTCTCTCCCAATTCCTTATTAGAGTAATCCCCCTTACTGTGTCTTCACTTGATAACATGTTCATTTCCCTGGATATATATCCATTTTCTCCATTAGTCCTTTATTTTTGTTTTCCTTGTCTTGATGAGCTTTTCCTAACCGTATGGATAGCCCCCAACTCATGTTCCTTTTGTTTCTATAAGTCTAAGAGTCTTTGTAATATAAATGAATTCACTTCAACTTGCCTCTCATGTGCCTTCAAAAGCTTCTCATTGTCATCTTTGTAGCTCTTTCTTTTAACCCTAGTTCTCCTTAATGTATCCATCTAATTAGGAGAGCCTACCTCTCATCTCTTCTCACCTAATTATTAGTCATATCCATGTTATGACTTGTCAATGCTACACTACACCATTACGTTGCTCACCCCTATTTTACTATTTTTTTGTTCCTTGTTGCTTTCTTATGTTCTTTGATACACACACACATTAGTTAGAAAAATCAAGAATAAGTGCATCATATAATTTATCAACTGGGCTTGTTATTATGACTCTTCTGGTTCAAGGTTAGCTAAAAAATCACACATCAAATTAGCATGGCCATAACATCAATAATTCATATCAAGGTCAGTATACACCTACTATATGCATATATTACAACCAAATGTCACAAGCACGTGGCTATAAATATATTACACATCAATTTCAAAAAGTAGTTTCCATGTCAAAATTAAACATCAACATACAATCCATGTCTCAGTATCAAAACAACATATAAGAAATATTTTATTTTAAATACTCTAAAATTGATTTACTCAATTTATATACTATACGAAGACCTTGACCTTGCTTGTAGAGGTCCATTGTTGAATCCTCTACTCTAATATCATTTTATGACACTCCCATCCACCTTATAGCCCATACTAAGGGTATAAAAAGGTATTATTATATTTTTCCTGACCTCCAAAATCTTGTCATGGAAATTGGGTTAAATATATAGTGTTATTTATGAGGCCACCCTCAATACTTAACTATTTATGCTCTCCCTCATGAACTTATCGTATATGTTTATACACATATCTAATAGTGAATCACCCTCTCTACTTAGCCAACTCGAGCTATATATCATATATGCATGCATGCATGTATGTATGTATATATGTGTGTGTGTATGTATGTTTGTATGTATAACATTTAACACTTAATCGGCATGACTATCACTCATGAGCTTAATGCCCGAATATATAGCATATATGGGACTTTGTCGAGGACTCTCGACACTTGGCCCAAGCTTATATCTCCTGAGCTTGGGTTTTATATACGCACATATAAGTGAATTTACATTCAAACCATATAGGACCCTCCCTTTTTTACTTAACAGATATACTATCTCTCCGGAGCTTATATGGGATACAACCGATTCTAGTCAACACCAATATATACACATCAAAGAAATACATGCTCCATTAAATAAATTGCAGAATACATGGTCTATTATCGCAAGTAATATTAATACAATAATTCAATGAAAAACATATATTTACCCATCAATTATACTTAGGAAATTAAACTGAACTCAAGCTCAGAATTAAACATAAATATTAGACATTCTTCATCAAGCACATAGGAATTAACCATTTCTTAGCATTCATATAGGAAATAACATTCCTCATCATTAGTATAAACATTTTAATAGAACATTCATAATTTACATAAAAACCACATACACATATATCTAAATGAGCACTTATCTTATGATATAAAGTTTGGAAACCGAGATCGTAATTCAACTCTCCACTCAACCTTAGAATGGCTTGCACTGCAACCTTTATTGTAGCCAATCCACCCCGAACTATATTCAAAGCTCTAGTAGGATTACTTGTTTGTGCTCAACCTAGTCTCCTAAATTGAGTTCATTAATTGTCAACCAGGGTTGGTAAACTGCTGAAGTGTGGTGCACTATATGTGCCTAGGTATTTGTTTCTTACCACGTTGTGTTTAGTGTTTTCTAATTTTTTTGGTTTATGGTTTTATGTTTGGAAAGGGAAGGAACTAAATGCTGGTGAAAAGAAGCTATTGGCCTAAACTATGGATGGTAAATAACAAATGAAAATACTAAAACAGAACAAGGCCTAACTATGGCTAGCAAACAACAAATACAAAACTTGATAATGACTTCAAGGAAATAAATCACAACATGAGCTTAAACTTGTCCAATTCATTCATTAAAGATGTTTTGGAAGAGCTTGAGAAATGGCCAAGTTAAGTGTAAATGAAGTTCTCCTAACTAAACAATCAAACAATCAATTTACAATGTTACAACATCTCATCCATGGTTAAAGGTTTATTGAAACATATTTGGAAAAGAACATTTGTAGCATCATAAGATTTCTACTCTAAACTAGCTCCTAATTCTGTTCTGCAACTCAATCTAGCACCACTATTCCTCACTCAAAAGTTATAGATTTCTTTTTAAAATAGTCTTTGAGAAAAGGGCTGTTTTGTGAAATTGTAAAAAGGTTGCAAAATACTCAAGGTCTTAGACTGTTATTGATAGTTCCTGTCCATATGATGATGTTTAAATAGGAATTTAGAACAAGAATATTTTGTAAATGATGAAGACCATAGTATCTAAAATTAACAACTAATACAATTTAAAATGCAATAGATAACAACTAAACTAAAATACTAATACAGTGAGCTAAGACTACACTAGGGTGCTACTAGTCTACAGTGAACAGTGTTAAACTAAAAAGCCATTATCAAACTTGAAATGAAATGAAATGATAGGGCTGAATTAAATGCAATCTACCTCCGGAGTGCTCTAATTAACATGCAGCTAGTCTATGGAATTCTACAACCTATCTTGTTCAGGATGAATGATATTTTGGAAGAGTTTGTAAAACAGTCCTGGCTGTATTATCCAATGCAATTGAACATAAACACACATTTCGAAATGAAAACACAATTAAACTCCTAAAATACCACAGTTAATTCCCATTCATCATTAGAGGTATTTTGGAAGAATTCATTAGAACAAGACTAAACTGTAGCATTCAATACAAATGAACATAAAAACGCAGAATTCAAAAAATTAACTAAGCTAAGAATGAAACGAGAGTTACTTATCTAAATTAAAAACTCCTCGGGCAGTAGGGGCCCTCTACCACCAGAGTAGCATGAAAATTTACTTAAATTTGACTCAGCTCATGCAATAAGAAAATGCTTCTTTCATTAAGGGAGGATTTCTTCAAAATAGAATATTCACGGTTCTGAAATCTAGCAGCAAAAGCCAAAATCTAACCAACCGTTTCTCGGTCTCCCGAGTCCTACTTATAATGAAATTACATAACTTCTCCTTGATAAAAATGGGGATTAGTGTCTTTCCCACTTCTAATCAAATTAAAACTCTTATTAACATTTTTGTGCTTTACTGCGGACAGTTGTAGAGTTCGTGTTTTGATAGGAAACTGCTTCTTAGTTTGGGTGTCCCACGTGCATAACCACTTAGATATTTTTTCTCAGACTTTGTGGAGAGCAACGAATGATGAGGATGAAGTCTGGAATTCACCCATATGCGCCTTTATTTGAGACGACACCTGTAACCCACTTAAACTCTAAAACAGCTGCGAAACGCATGATCAGCTACAGAACGCCTGTATTCTGTAGCTATTTTGCAGAAAATTATTAAAACAGAAAAAATCATGAAAATATAATATGTTAATCAATTTCATGTAACCTTTAAGCAATCCTAATCATTCTTCATTGATTTTATGCTTATGAAGTGATAAAATAATGATGAAATGAAGTGAAGGTTTGTAAAAGAAAAGGCAATTCTAGGGCTCAACAGTACTCGCAAGGAAATAACCAATGCCTGAAGCTAAAATAGGGAATCCATAGAGGAAATAACCAATGCGAATCAAGGGAATCCAATGTCTATGTCATCTCCACCCTCAAACCCATTACAAGCGATCTATAGGTTGCACCACCTCCACCCCTTAATCTGTTACAAGGAATCATGAGTTTGCACCACATCCACCCTTAAAGAAATAGTCTCAGTGGCTTCACCTTAAAACCAAAGTTTAAAGATCACTGAGAATAACCAAGCGACAAGGATTATATTGGATCCACCTTAGAATGGGAGTCCAAAGCTAACTAAATTAATTTTTAAGCCTGCATCCAACGAAGGGAAGGAACCGTGGACATTTTATAAACAAGAATCCAAAGGAATAGGGCATCCACCTAAACCAAGAGTCTATAGAACCTCTTCCTCTTAACTTGGGAGACGTCCACCATGCTCTTCCAGTGCTCATAACCAAAAGTATATTTCTCCTCACCATTATTTTAATGATATTCTCTTATCTTCCACTATCTAGGCGAGGGAAAATTTTAGGGGTGAAATTTCTCAAATGGGTTATTTTTTGGACATTTTTTGAAAAAAATATTCACCAATTTGGTTTAAAATTCTCCTAATTTTTACATATGTATGATTAAATGGATGATATTCACCAAAATTTTATAAATTTAAATATTAAATATCATGTTTTTTATTGAAATTTATTAATTCTATCAAACATAACTATATAATTTGAACTATCTAAAACCCTTAAAAATTTTGTCCTTCTAATTCTACATCTTACTATTACTATGTACTGCATCAAAAGAAATAGAATCTGAAAAATTAACAAAAATGAAAGGAAAATAAATAGTCCTCAGAGGACTCAATAGGCATCAGGTCTTTGGAGCTAGACACAAGAATTTCATATTGCTGTGGCCTCCAGAGAAGCTATTTAGTTCTACCCAAACGAGCATTCTGTTGTTGTACATGGAGCTGCAAGAGCTGGAAGTCATTTTGAATTTCCTGAAGAGAGGGGTATATCTGCATAAATTTTGAATTGTGCATGATGGATTTTTCCACCAGATATTTCATACTTCAATAGAGATGGATAGCTTTCTTGTACTGATATATCCCGCGTCTGGTATTTCCCAGATCAGGTACTAGGAGTTCACTCTCCAAATCCACTTCTTCCTCCTATTCCCGACGAGTGAGCACCTATTCCCACTTCACGATTACCTTCTTGACTTGACTCGAATTCTCCTACACGTATGAATGAGAGGAATCCCTGATATTATTAGCTTTTGTTTTGTGGCCAAACCTTATAGGCATCTAGAAGGAGGGCTCACCTTTCTCCTTCTGAGTGCCCCTCTTCTAGGTCTACTTCTAGCAGTCCACCCCCACTTCCTCTTTGATAGCCTTTTATCATGTCATTGGAGATTGATGAACTGTGAAGTTCTAGTGGGAAGAGAATAAATATAAAGTCGTTCCCCCAATTTAGGTCCTGACTCCTTGCCGGAGACCTGTCTCTTTGACAGGAATCAATACCATACAAAAACACGACATGATGTTAGTGATCCTTAACATATAAAACATGGAAAACCTTCCCATACCACGATGATGATTACGAGCGATACCCCCAGGGGAGGTTCAACTCCTGGATTTTCCAAGCACCCCTGATTGAATTGCAAGAGACTTATCCCAAACTACACTGCGCACCAAAAAAGGCCGGCAACAACAAGACTTAATCATAGAATTATCCTCGAAATTAACATGCAGGTCAAGTATTTTCCACCAGCCCACAATATGGGTGGAAACCCTTGCAGAATGAGGGTGTCAACAAACATGACCTCCCCAACCCATACCCATATCCCCCATTTTCCAAATAATTATGACATAAATAAGATAAATTGACATTATCAACTCGAATAAAATCTAGAAAAACCTCCTAGGACACCATGAAAAGAGAGTAGCTAGGGTTACTGATGAATTGTTCCATTTAAAATATGAAAAAATAGAATTTCTAGCGTTCTCCATGATCTTATGATAGAGAAATGAGAGGGAAAGTACCACATACCCTTGGATTGTTGAGATTCAAGCATTGTAATGTTTCTTCCATGCGCTCCTGACTACACCTAGCCATTGACCCTCCACCAGCGAAACAATGGGTTTAATGAAACAAAGCCAGTTTATTAACTCCTGGCAGTTCTTACTCCTTTCCACATACAAACTCACATAATGGTGGCACGTTCTTTAACTCAATACCCCATCTAACATGTGACCTATGCCACCACCTTTTTCCTACCACTTGCCATTAACCGGACGAACATACAAGCCATAAGGCCCTTCCTTAATTGGTGTCATCATGATCCACCTAGGGATCTTCAATCAGATCACACCCTGATCAGGGTCTATTCTTCGTCCATCAACATGGGTACTGGAATCCTGTTGGTCATGTTCAATAATTCTAAGGAATGGACCAAAATATTCTGGGTGGCGAGTATTCCATGCTAGATCCAAAGTAACCCCCTTATGAGTGTATCCCCAATTAGCAAAGAAATTTTTTGCCTTGTTGTTGTTACAAAGGACATGTGAAGGGATAATTTACTCTAAATCTTGGAGGAGGGTGCCCACTTCACCAAGAGGTTCATTCTAAATCTCATACTTAGGTTTTCCCAAGTTTCTCCATCGTGAAGGCGTTTGATAGTGTTGATAACCAGTGTCGAGTCTCTTTCCACCAATAATTTTCAATAACCCAGTCTGCTAGCTATAATAAGGCATTGTTTGACATCTTTATACTATGCCTCATTCTTTCTGGCATAGCCACAATCTGCGACATAGATATTTGGAGTCTGACCTCGATAGTTTCTAAATACTCCACCAAATCCACATCGCTAGGTTTTTCCTTGGAAGCATGAATTTAATAAAGTCAGGGGGAGGCACCTTATACTTTGCTGGTGCCACTTGGAATGGAGGTCATAACTTCCATGAGGCAAGGGCCAAGATATGTGGCATGAGATTCAAAGCTATAAGAATTCGTGCCTCTTTAGGTGCCACTTTCCAATCTTCCATGAGCCATTTTCCCAGAGGATCGTTTCTAGGATGTTTTGGATGACTCCTTCCCATACCTTCCTATGGGGAGTCTTTTGGTTCTTGAAACTTCTTCGATTAAATTCCTTCGAAAAATCCTAGAGGATGAACCCAATACTAATGTTCCAAGCTCAGTTTAGTATCGTGCTCTTAAAAATCCCAATTCTCCATAATTCCAGTGTTGAGGGGATACTAGTATTACCTCGGTCTAAGTGCCAAATATGTTTTCTAGTGGCTACCAGAGATATTTCGCGTAGGGGCATTGATTTAACAAGTGTTCCCCATCTTCCTCTATAGCCTCACACATATAGCATTGTGTAGGCCCAAAAAAGCCCCTCTTCCTCAGTTGGTCCCAAGTAAGGATTCTCCATCGGTAGAATAAATAGAGGAAATGGGCCACTTTTGGCCAGTGAAGGCTCGTCCATATTTTCTACCATCTTGGGTTGGCATGGTCTCGAGGGACTTCCATCGAGATTATGTAGGCTTATTTTATTGTAAACATGCCTCTAGGCATATATCCCCATATCAAAATGTAATTTCCTTCTATGAAAATAACGTTCCTTGATTGTTATAGGTCAATTTGGGCATCATCCCCCATGACATGGTCAAACTGGACATCATCCCTAGGACCAATGAAATAGGGTCTATCATCCCCTATCAATTGATTTGCTACCGTTAGGGGAATTTTGAGGCTTAAAATGAGCCTCCTAAGAAAAATGTACAACCAAAATAAACTTTAGAGGAACGAATAGGATTTAATATGATGATGTCAACCATGGGGGATGATTGACCATTTTTTAAGTAAAAGGATAATAAGATTAAAAAATAATAAAATTTCTTTTTCAACTCATCTCCCAAATTTTTTACTCAAATTTTGAGTGAGATTACTAATTGGATGAAAAATTTAATTCCTCATCCAAGGGGTACCCATGTTGCATACTTTCTATGGACCCTACTACGCGAAAAATGATAAATACATGAAAAAATGTGATTGCAATCATGTTTTCCATGTATAGTAAAAGATTTGGGAGATAAGTTGAAAATACGAGTTGACAAAGTAGGTTTTTCTTTTTTCCCTCTAAAATTTCATGATGTCATCAAATCTTATTTTATTATTTCAACTATTATTTTATAATTTCCTTAGGAGGCCCATTTTAGACCTAAAAATTCCCCTAATGATGCCCTAAGACAAGAACAAATCATTCATGACTTCTATTGCAAGGTTTCCAAGGTTTGAAGTATATGTTATATCACTTATGAACTCACCAATTCTAACTTTCAAGGGACTAACTACGCTACATATGCAGTTACCTACATTCAAGGGTGATTTTCAAAGCATTTCTTGACATTCAAGAGTGTGTTGGTCAAATGGGAGCAAAATTCTCATTGTTTTAGAATCTCCACATGGCTAGTGCCTTCTAGAAGAGTCCATATGTGTCAAACATTGAATCCATGTGTCCATCTAACAACCTCTGAGCTTGGGAACATGTCTTGCCTATTATTAGAAAGTCATTGATTAAGAAACTGCCTTCAATTGCCCTATAAATTGAGCACAGGTCCTAGTGCTAGGGAAGGAAAAAAAATGGTAAAGAAATGTTTTTGGATTCTCAATTGAGAGAATGATAGGAGTGATATGATGATGGTGATATGTTGATTGTGATGAGGCTAGGATGATGCTGGAGATGGTGACATAAAATTGATCATTGGTTGTAACCTCCCCATTCTACTCATTAATAAAGATTGCTGCTCATTTTCCCATATATGTATTTGTTTATGTTTCTATTTATCATATGATGGATTCTTAATTGATATATATATATTTCTTGTTCAATCGATTTAACTAATTAAAATAAATAGGCATCTGTATATTGCAATTTCTTTTTTGTTTAGTGTTTATACTTGCAGAAACTACTCTGGCGATCTAAGTTGGATTGGAAGCTACAACAAAAGCGACAGAAGGAGAATAGGAAGTGATTGGATCACAAGTAGGTTCCTCTATCATTATGTGTGTCTATTTACTCTTAGAGAAAGTGTGTGAAAATTCTTTGATCTGTTGTTCTAAATGCATAGCACCACATTTAGGGAATTCGATTTATCCGTAATTCATAACTCTGCGTTACAAATTGGCGACTCCACTGGAGAGTTTCCTTATCATTCCTAGTGTTTTTGCCTCTGATTATCCACCCAGTGGCATATACTATCAATTATTAGACTTTTGATTTAAAAAATTGCATTAGAAGTGTGTTTAGTAACTTGAATTTTGAATCTCTGGTGTGCCCAACGCACTATTGGTTAAGATACAGTGTTATGCATACCATTGTCTCCCACTCAGGGGTACTTTGCAATGCATTGTATCACTTTAGAGACTGCGTTTCCCCCTTAGCCAACCAAATTCCCTTTGAATTTTTCATTTCCATCATACTAAACCTTTTGTTTGATGTGTTTTCAATTGTCCGATACATCATAGAAACCAATGAATTTTCCTGATTCTTCCTCCTTTGAAAAGTAAGTTTGTTCAATGTCTCTTTAAGTTTTTTTCTTTATCATTGAAAAATCAAATTCAAAGTATTTTATTTCTGCATTAGATCCATTTTTTTTTCGCAAAGGAAATTGTCTTTAAATTCTTCATTTCCTATAGGAAAAATTGTAGTTCCATTCTTCGTTTTTCCTAAAATAGAAATTTTTGTTCAATTCCTCATTTCTCAAAGAAGAGAACATTTGTTTTTTGTTGATTTGATGCATATAGTTTCCTTTTTGAATTCACATTAAGGGGACTAAAAATAAAAACCTGCATATGCATCTAGTGAATTGTGTGTTTTGCATAGGAACAAGTTAGGAAAGTTGCATATTAGTTTGTGCTCTTTTTTGTTTCTCTCAAAACTGATTTCTCTTTCCCTTGGTAGCTAGGATTTTCATTGAAAAAATAAAATTGAAAAGTTTTCTTATCATTTTAGTTTGCATTTTAGAAATTTACATTAGACCATCATGGTGAACCTTGAAAGGAAAATTTATAAACAAGATCAACTTAAAATTTACATCAATTTACCTAAAAAAGCATTGGAACCATAACGATAACATTTAGAAGGTCTAGGCTAGAGACGTGTTATGACGTCATTAAATATAGTAGTTGTCCTTAATTGTCTGTGATACATTCCAAGTGTCATACCTCACTCCATGTACGTAAGTATATCGTAGCTCTTCCACATACGTTTGGGTATATCGGGCGGTGTTATAGTACGAAAAGTATAAAGGGGTGCTCTCACTATGCGGTTTCGCATTAGACAGTGCTAATATGGACTTGGGCCTCCACGTACCTTTAGGTATATTTTGGAGGAAAGATTTAGGTTGCTATCCATTCATAGTGAACTGAGTCAACCACCTTGTAAATTGTGATACACCAAACACAACATTTAGGGAGATTGCCTGCTCATACTTCTTGGTTCTCCAGGAGGTATTCTGCAGTTCATAGTTTCTTGGTAAACCTGTTGCCTAGAATTACCCTTTTATTTTGTTTATTCATTTTTTTTTCATAAAATAACTCAGTCATGCTGGAAGAATAAAATCCCTTTCCCCATTGTTTTCTTAGACTTGCATTAAAACCACCTTTACCACCAGAAGCCATTTTTGGTCAGCGAAGGCGACATTGCTCTACCAAAACCAATACCATCAGTACCTTTGGTGAAGCATCATATTCACATATGCCAGAGTCAGAACAAGTTGTTTCTACAAATCCTTGTTTGTCTACTGTTGCCGAGACAGAGTCCTTACAGCTACATGTTGTCACGATTGATCCAATCAGTGAGACGATACCTCTCGAACTCGATGTTGATCGACTGGAAGTTGATCCATATCCTGTCTCTCTTTTGCCAAAACATCTACATCCTGAAGTTGAACGACTAGAATTTGTTCCTGTATTGGTCACCCCACAATATATTGTAGCTATTGAGTCTCCCATATCACAGAGTCAACCTCCTGAAATATACTTTGGACCTGATGGCAAAATCTTTCCACCTAGTTTAATTTCGAATGAAGAAATACCATAAGACGAAACACCTTTAACTCCAACTCATTTTGGGGTTGAGATTTACCTCTATGAGTATTTTCCTTAATCATATGCCTCTGCTTTTGTTGATCCTTTGTCTATAAAAGTTCTCGTAGATCCAAGAGGGTATACATTTGGTCAAGTAGCCATCCATGAACCAACATATTCAGTTGGACCATTTGTTCCAATTGTGACAGCACTTGCTCTCGCTACCCCGTTGATGTTCACAATTTCACCAGAGTCATATTTAAATGGTGGCCCTATGGTCCCATCAGGTTATATAAATATTTATCTATAATTTTCTCTGGTGCATCTTAAAATCCATGGACTTCACCAATGTCATCGTCTGGTATTCTAACTGGTAAACCTATAGTGAGTACTGAATGGATTGATCATTTATATCCATCATTAGGGAAATATAAAGCTGGTCCATCTGGGTATATTCCATCTAGTAAAATATCAATTGGACTCCCTGCATTTGGATAACAATATTTTTCATCTTATTATACTCCTCATGCTAGGGGGAAACCTATGGTCACCCACTTTGACAGTACTCCATCTTTATTTGATCATCTTAATGTGAAAATGAATGTTTGTTAATGGAAGCCCACTATGCCTATGCAACCACAAATGGTTGTATATTCGTATCAACCGGTTCAACCTGTTAAACCCATATAAACTCCACTTGTTAATACATCTTTACCCCTGTTACAGACTCAAACTATTGTACCTCAGCCATTTCAAGTAGTTCCTTCAACCCAATACCCTCATGTTTTGGGCCTTCATACTCCAATTCCTTCGGCTAGTTTACAACAACCACTTGTATCCATAATCATTTATTCACAAGTTGGATTACCATATTATGGGATGTTGCAACCACAACCAAGTTATACCTATCCTCAGTCAAATCCAAGCTATCCCAATTTCGGTTATAACATTGGTGGATAGACCCATTGGCAGCCATAGGCGCAGATGCCACAACCTTTATTTCAGAAAATATCATACACAGGTTTTGGTCAACAAAATCCTCAAGCATTTTCCTATCAAACAACCCCTATTTGGGTTACCAGCAATATATTCCTTATGCTGGTGCTAAAAGGCCTTTTTCCCAAGCAATTCCATCATACCCTGGCTACGCTCAACCCAACCTCAATCAACAGTTTCCCTTTGTTGCAACTTTAGAGTTACCAGATTTAAACCAGATCACTAATGATCCAATCGACTATGCTCCTTAGTGGCCGGTGATACCTCATAAATTACCCTCGGATATTCCTAGGTTCAATGGAAACCCTGGGGAAGGCCCAACGACTCATGTTATGAATTATCATTTGTGGTGTTCATCTAACTCCATGAATGATGATTCTATTTGACTACGTTTTCTCTAGCGTATTATCACTAGTCTGGCTGCAAAATGGCACATTGAGTTACCAATAGCTTCTTTTGATAATTTCACTACCCTAGCTACTGTCTTTTTGACCCACTTCCAGTTACCCATATGATATGAAACTGGAATAGAACTCTTGAATAATTTTAAATAGACTAATGCTACTCACATTTCTAATCATATTCATGAGTGGTGTCATCATCATAGAATGGTTAAGACATTTGTTCCTGATTAGCTCCATGATGAGTGGTTCATTAAGTCCTTGTTACCATCTATAACTGAGGATTTAGCTAAGGGTGCCATCTTCATTGAATATCAGGTCATTTCTCGTGCCAAATATTTAGACTTGATTTATACTTATTGTGGCATGCTCTATGACAAAATTCGCAATTCACCGCAATCTAATTTTACTGTTCCTCCTCCATCAAAGGATTCTCATTCCGAAGACGGTATGATCAATACTGCAAACACACATTCATCTGATCCTACACCTTCTTTTGAAATACATGCCATGTCATCTGACAAGGGAAAAAACGACAAGAAACCCGGAAGTAAGAAAAAAGGGAAATCAAAGAAAAAACAAACTTCTACCCCACAGGAAAGATCATCTGATCAATCGTCTGGAAATCAGAAACCTCGTTACCCTTGCATAATATGTAATTAGGAACACTTTTTTTATGATTTTCCTCATCATGCTAAAGTCTCAAAAATGATTAAGACCTCACATGCATCAGTTGTGTTGACAGATCCATTTCCTAATCCAGACACAAATTTGGTTGCTACGGATCTAGCTTCTAGTTCTAAGGTGCTTATGCTATATGTCACAAAGCCATCGACAGTTTTGGTGTCAACGCATAATCAAGATTATGGTATTCAGGCTATTGATCAACTTACTACCCCAACCACGAATCTGTCCACGGAATTGATACCGCCACGTGTTATTCCTGAATTGACAGTCAAGCCACCGAAGGGAGTTGTTCATGAATCGAAATTTAATCCTCCAACTAGAGCTACTAAAAATTATAGTATAGTTGAAGATTTGTCTCAATCCCTTTCAGCTATGTCAGCGCTTGAGGTGCTACAAAATTGTCCCTCCCAGAAACAGGCTTTGTTGTCGGGAATTGGTGGAATTGATCCAACTAATTCTAATCTTGTAGTCTTTAATTATACGAGCTATGTGCCACAAATACCAGCAGAATTGGCATTCTCTATCCAATTAAATGTTCTAAATCACCTTTTTCATCATACTATTATTTATGAGGGAGAATCTATGTGCATTATGTCTCTAAATTGTTGGAAATCACTTGGCTTGTTGTGCCTATATCAATCACCAATGACATTGAAAGCTTTCAATAGATGTACATATAAGCCTTGCAGTATTATCAATAACCTGCATGTTGAAGTAGGGGGGAAAACAATGAATGTTGAAGTTGAGGTCGTTGACGGACCCCTTGACTACAATATTTTACTTGTAAGGCCATGGGTATATGCTATGACTACGATCATCTCTACATATTTTAGAATGATTGCCTTTCCACATAAACGTGCTATCATAGTCATCAATTAGCTATCCTTCTTTACCTCCAGTTCCCAGGTAACTAGAAGTATTATGCTAGTTCACACACCTGAAATCGCACTTTATAACATTGGTGTAGGAATTTTAAAGGATTCCACTCTCATGGAAACCTTTGCATTACTGCCGCCTACGATGTCTGCAGAAATTGCAAGCATAGAGACCTACTACATGATATCTTCCACTCCATCTAGCTTAAGGGAGAGTATGGGTAATTCTGAAGTTGTTATGTTGGATGTGTTTCTACCGCCCAGCCCTATTAGGTTGGAATAACAATAAATTTATCTGGCTTGGGCGGTGAATCCAAAATAATATTTAACGGTCATTTGGGTAGATCATTCATTAGATTATGGTACTCCATCTTATCCTTTTTCCTCTACTTTCTTGATAGATGAGAATATTTTGGAAACCATGATGTCAGAAGGAGAACCATGGGAAGATCATCATCATCGTTTCCACCTTCTTGATTATGAAGAAGATAATATTGGTGAACTATATCACCCATCGATCAAAAATTTATTTTCCAATTCTTTTCCTATTAATGCAATCGATTCTGAGAAAAAATTATCAAAAATTGAAGAAACTGTTTCTATCAATATTTTGACCAAACCTAGTGTTGTAGACAACATTCATGTCGGTGTGTCTTGTTCTCCATCAGAAATCGAAACATATTGCTCTCCCTTTCATGAATTCCGTGATGTATTTTCTTGGTCTTACGAGGAAATTCCAGGCATAGATACTAGTATCGTTGAACACACTATTAATATGTACCCTGATGTCAAACCAGTATGTCAATGCCTTTGTCATGTTCATTCGAAGAAGTCCGCTACCATTAAAGCAGAAGTTGAAAAAATTTTGTGTGTTGGTTTCATTTACCATGTTCCACTAATTGAGTGGGTTTCGAACATCATTATTGTTATGAAAAAACAAAAAACCATCAAAGTGTGAGTCGATTATCAGGATTTCAATATTGCTTGTCCAAAAGACAACTATCCTACTCCCTTTATCGACCAGATTATTGGCGATTGTGCTGGATGCGAAATATTTTCGTTCATGAATGGATTTTCTGGCTACAATCAAATCAATATCCGCATAGAGGACCAATATAAAATAGCAATCATCTCTCCCTGGGGCACATTCACTTATAGAAAAATTCATTTTGGTTTAAAGAATGCTGGGGAAAATTTTCAGAGAATAATGGATTATGCTTTCAATGACATTAGGCACATTGTTCAACCCTATCTAGATGATTTACCCATGCATTCACGAAATCGGATTAATCACCCGATGCATTTGAGAGCTATATTTTTACACTGTTGACACTACAAAATACACCTTAATCAACATAAATTTTTGTTTTTTGTTGCTTCTGGTCGTTTTCTAGGATTCGTCATCTCAAAATAAGGAATTTGAATAGACCCATTGAAGGTCCATGCCATTCTTGATTTTCCTGTACCATAAATTTTTCTTCAGTTATAGAAACTTCAAGGAAAGGCTAGCCTCCTAAGGAGGTTCATACCCAACTATGCTGAAATGGATAAAGGATTTACTCGGCTCTAGAAAAGGGGGATTCCCATCCATTGGGACCAAGTTCTGCAAGCTTATTTTGATGTTGTCAAGGGTACTCTTGTCCAGGCGTCATTAATGTATCCCCCCAATTATCAGAGTGATCATTTCTTATATATCGTCATGGATGATACAACCATTGCTATGTTATTGGTCCAAGTAGAAAATGGGATAGAACATACGATCTATTATTTGAGTCGTAATCTCAATAACACAGAAGTGAAGTATTCGTACGTAGAAAATCTTGCCTTGACGACTGTTCAAGTTGTCCAAAGATTTCGCCACTATATCCTGTTCTGAAAGACCATTGTCATTTCGAATTGCAACCCCATGACTTACATTTTATCATTTCAATCGTTGGGGGGCAAGTATTCAAAATGGATTCTCATTTTGCAGGAATTTGATTTGGAATTCATAAAATCCAAGTCAAAAAAGTCTTTAGTTTTGGCTGAGCTTCTATGTGACCTTCTTTCTAATAGTACTTCTACTACGTCGGAACCATCTATTCCTCACAAGTCTCTGTTTCTGATCGGATCATCTGATCCTTGTTATGGGGATTTTATCATTTATCTCCAAACCCCGAATTTTCGGCCTTCTACCTCTCACTCTGATTTATTCGATACCTAGCCAAAGATTATCGAATCGTCGACGATAAACTTTATCATTGTGGTGTTGATATAATTTTAAGAAGGTGCCTCACTCATGAGGACACTGAAAAGGTTTTAAATGATTGTGATCTTGGGGCTTTTGGTGGACACTTGTCTGGATACGCTACCGCACAGAAGATACTCCATGCCAGTTACTTTTAGGCTACCATATTTTGCAACTGCATCCTCACAGTCAGAAGTTGTCATGCATGCCAGATATTTGATCATAAAATCTGCAAACCACCAACACCAATGCATCATGTTGTCTCTGTGGGACCATTTTCAAAATTGGGCATTGACTTGATGACCTGTAACCCTCATTCATCCGGGGGGCATGGTTATATTATTGTCGCAATAGACTACTTTACTAAGTGGGTTGAAAATATGCCTACAGTCAACAACATGGGACAAACAACTGCATTGTTTTTCTTTAATCATGGCATTGCACGATTTGGGTTTAGATAGGCTATAGTCACAGATCATGGTAAGAATTTTCATAGTCACATGATGACTGAATTGACTGCTAAGCTAGGACTATCACATGATAGTTCTACTCCTTATTATCCACAATCAAATGGAAAAGCTGAGGCTGTCAACAAGATTCTTAAACGAATGCTTCAATGAATGATAGGAGTTCATAAACAAAACTGGCATTTGAACCTATACTCAGCCTTGTGGGCGTACCAATCCTTGGTAAGAAAGGCAACCAAATTTACCCCCTTTCAATTGGTGTATGTTCTGGAAGCTATCTTGCCTATCTAATGTGAAATACCATCGTTAAAACTCGCAATCTACTTGTTACATGATACCTCAAATGAAGAAGCGTGTCTTTTTAAGCTCATCCATCTTGATGAAACACATCATGAAGCCCGATTGGCCAAAAAAGCGCATAAGAGATGTATAAAGGCATAATACAACAAGCATGTCTAGCCTCGGATTTTCTCGGAGGGTGAATTGGTCCTTTTTTACGATCAAGAAGCTTATGTAATATTTATAGGGAAATTTGAGCCATTATGGCATGGCCCCTATATTGTCAAAAAAGTTCTTGCTAAAGGTGCCTACAATTTGGTGGATTATGATGGAATTCCATTGTCACAACCCCAAAATGGGTTGTATATGATAGGTCTCTGTAACAAGCAAGATTGGCAAAGTCCGATCACAGAGTTAACATCATTTCAACCAACTTTGGGATTCTAGGATCTAGCCCTCCTGAATCCAGAGAGGGATCTCTCCAATATATCCAATATGTACAAAATGGAATATTGTCTGTGGAATATTGTCTTTACCAGCAGCCCCATTCCAAAGGAATGATGATAAGCCAAACTAGTTATGAAGGTCAAGGGTTTTGTTTGGTTTTCTTGGATGGTTGAACATAGTTGTTGTCTGAGGCGGAAAGATCTATATGAAAATAGGTTCAAAGGTGAGAAGTTGCAAGCAGACAAAATAGCTTTGATTATAAAGAAAGATGAGGGCAAGTTTTCAATCCATTGGGCTATGGAGTCATAAGAGAATTTAATTGAAACATTCAGGTTCAAGAGTAATCTATGGGGCAATTCATCTATGCCTAAGGATCTCTTTAAAGTTTGATTTATGGAATGAGGTGATACAATAAGAAAGGGAAATAACAGATGCAGAAAAAAGAGCAGCCCAGGATCTGGTAAGTACTTTGAAACTAGCCAGCCTTTGACCAGGCACTTAAGAAAAACATAGAAGCAAACTAGGATCTGGTAAGTACTTTGAAACTATCTGACCTTTGGGAGTCTGACTAATGAACCTGATTAAAAATAGAAACTTGAAAGCAGCAGCACTGGAGCCCAGAAATCTGGTAGGTACAGGACTCACTGCTGATCCTCTCTAAGTTCTTCTTACTATGTTTTCTTCCAAGACAATGTAAGATAACTGCAGAGTATGTTTAGGAATTAGAGTAAGTACTTTGAAACTAGTCAGACTTTGACACATCCTAAGGGAAACAGACAAATAGTTGAGCAAACAAGAAAGGGACTCAGGGCTAACCTTTGATTTCCTCAATTCATTCCTTACACAACATACATGAAAGTAACATTTAAAAATAACATTCAGCAATGACGAAAAGATGAGGGAACGCCAGCATCTCTGTGCTTAGACTGAATTAAATCATTTCTAAATAACACAATTAGAAGAAAACATTGGGATAAAGATTTTTCAGCCAGAGAAGGTCACTGATATACAACAAGCTCTAACACTGTTTAAACTGTTCTTTATAGTGGAAAATGAAACAAATTGAAAACTGAAATAAAATGACAAGTTACAGTGAGAATAACATCACCATCAGCATAGACCAGGATCCCATAAATCAGCTTGTATTGATTGCTTCAAACCGGTTACAATCTTCAAATCCAATGTTTTAATCCATCTTTTTTCACAATCTAACCTATCTGTTACAAGCAGAGCTCCAAGGGCCTATGAAACCACTATTTACAGTCAAGAGTTTTCCACTCAGAAACAGCTACAACACTTCAGCAATTACATTGACAACCAACTAATCCCACAACTCACTCATCTTCCTCTGGGATATTTATAGAAGGATGAGGAGGTGAGATCTAATAAAAAGATCTCAAATACAATTAATGCAGAATTAATGTCTTCCTGGCCTGGGAGGCTCGATGAAGAATTTACACAGGTGTTCTACTGCATTTACGCGCTTATACTTATGAAGTAAGCTCGAAGGGAGATTTTGTTGACCTTTGAGGCTCTGCGTACTGTTAGGGTTACTCAGCAAACATTCTGTCATTAAATCTGGTGCAGTAATAACTTCTTTGGTTGTTCCTAGGCATAATATCTGATCTTGTTCAATAAGTTCATCCTCTGATTGAGCATTCTGAGGCAATAGGTGGCACTGCGGTGGTTGAGGAATCAATTTGCCTCAAAGTATGGCGGTGGAGGCAACGTCTGATGAACACTTTTAGGTTTTGCTTTAATCTGTGCGCGAAGCCAGGGATTAGGCTTTTGATAACTGTCTTAGCCGTAATCCTCGCCAATCTATCCACAAAATTACTGCTCTGGTTCATTCTGTCTTCAAAATCTGATACTCTTCCCTGCGTCGACGTTGACTGCATTCTTCAGGCTTTACAGGGACACGTAGCAACCAAGGCTCATGAAACCTTGTTGATATCTTTATTCTTCACCCTGTGATTGATTATCTGGATTAATCAGAAGGACGGGAGTCGTCACCCTCATTCTTCAGATTTTGATTAAAACATGACGAAAGAACCTTAAAACCTACAAAATACAAGAAAAATGAGAAAATCCTGCGTTATATGGATAGACTACATCGAAGGGCGTGCGGGAAAGTGGAGCAATCGGAACCGTTGATCGTATGGCAATCAACGGTCGGGAGCATTTTTGAAAAGTCAGCGGAGAAAACGGTGGGCTGTACAATGGAATTGGGGGAGTGAATGTAAGCCGTCGATCTTCAGAGATCGACGGCGGAGATCGGCCTTCGAACGCGCCGGGGAAGATTTAACAGGCGAGCAGGAGAGGCGATCAACGACCGTCGGATGGGTGATCCCAGATCCGACGGTGGAGGTGAATCCCGCTGCGGGGCCATGGTACGAGGATTAACGTGCGGGCGATGGGATTTGCATGGCGGTTTTTGCACTGGGCGGAGAACACGTGTCGGCCAACGTGTGGAATCGCTGGCCGACGGGAAAAACTGCCCTCCGACGTTAAGTGGTGCGGGATGAAACCGTGGTTTTGGAGACGGGTGCGGGGAAAGGGGGTCCACCAGGCTAGGGGTGCTCCGCACCGTTGATCCGTGGGACGGATCGACGGTCGATTTTAATATAATTTCTTCGGCGGAGAAATTTATGAAAAATAAAACAAAACCCGATTTTGCGTTTTACAAAGTTTTTTCAGTGTTTTTCGGGCAAAAATAAATTCCAAGAGTTAAGCGCCCAGTGGACTTAGCACACAGTTCTGGCGTCAGGGAATATGGATGGAGAGAAGGTAGGAGCTTAGCCTGAAGGGCTTAAGCCAGCGCTCAGAAAAATAAGCGTTTTTATATGTTTTTCAATGATTTTGAAAAAGGGAAAAGGCTCCGATAAGCTAAGAAGTGGGTTTTTAATCTTAGGAAATGAGATTAGTGAGGGGATAAGGAATAACATATGGTTTAGTGGGGTTTTTGTGGATGAAAGGAAACTTGAAGAAATGAAGGAAAGATGGAAGAAGGGGAGAGGAAAAAGGAGGAGGATGCAGCAATACTTGACTAGGATTTTCATGGAATATCAGAGACTGAGGGAAGAAAAAGTATGAAGAACCAACCAACAGTTTATGATCTTACCAACAGACTTCAAGTACCAACAATTTTAGGCCTGAATTTGTTTCTTGAAGGCTGCAAAGAATATTTAGCCACCAGTTGATATAATTTAAAAATATAGGTGGCTAACAGTGGCTCCACTTGGGGATGGTGCCTTCTTGAAGGCATCAAGAATTCAGACTTGACTTCACTGGGATGCTGACTGGTGCTTGAACTATTGCTTGCTCTTGCTTTTCTTTGGACAAAATAATATCAGTTTATGAAAGAAAGATGGATTTTATCAATACAACTTCTACCTACCCCAATCCTACTGATCTAACATTTTTTCTTCATCAGAGTGCACTTGGATTGGCAAACTCTATTCTCAACATTTTATTATTTTGAAAGCAGGAAATCTAATCTATTTCTGCTCCTTATTTCTCCCTGAACTCAGATTAAACAGTTGAGCTCAGATTTTTCTCTACCTATTCTACTGTCTGTTGGGATTAAACAGTCCAACAAACTTTCATTCACTAACTCCTACAAGAGAAATTTAAAAATAGTCAAGCCAAGATTAAGCTATTTGGCTTGCTATGATCTATGGAATAAAGACAAGCTGCACATAGATTATTATTTGCAGAAATTTTTAAACAAAAACAGAAGGCTTAGGATCTGAAAATTTCTCATTATGGCCTTCTCTTATCTTCATAGCTCTGTTTTTCCTTTTTGGTGAGCTATCTTTGCCTTTCTTCTGGTTCAAGTTTTGAGCGAATTAGAACCAGGTCTTTTCTCTTTAACTCAGAAATTGGAGTAGTTTTGAGTCATTTCTTTAGAAACTTGGGTTCAGATTTTGAGTTGGTTTTGAACCTTAATTTCTACCCTAATCTATCTACTGATAAGCCAAGATTAAACAGTTTGGCAAATCAAATTTGCTATCCTATCAGTAGAAAATTGAAAGCTAATTAGCCAAGATTAAACAGTTTGACCAATTAGAAGTGTGTTTTGCAGGAGTGGCATTTAGGCTTGCACACTTTCCGATTCATTTTTCTTTTTGGCATGGGGCCTTGCCTTTCTTGTTTTCATTTCTGCCCTCTTTTCTTTCTTTCTTTTTTGATTTTTGATTTTTTCATAACTCTAAATGCAATGGTGGATGGAATATTTACAGCGAAAAAAAGGTAAAAAGGCTTTCAAACATGAAATAATTTAAGAAAGGTAATGTTTAAGCATCCTGCCATTGACAGGACCCCCAAACAATTCTGGTCCATTCAGCTCTTGTAAGAAGAATGCATTGTTTCCAGCAACTGAATGAATGGAGTAAGGGCCAAGCCACAGATTGTCGAATTTACCATTCTTTCCCTTGTCCTCCCTCTTTGAGTCCCACTTTAAAACTTTGTCCCCAATTTTGAAATTGCTGGCCTTTGTTCTTCTGTCAAATATCTTCTTGATATTATCTTGCTTCTGCAATGCTTTGTTGTACACTTCCTCTCTGGTTTGCTGAAGATGAATGGTCTGATTTATTCTTCTGATTATGTCATTCTCTTCAGTCTGTAGCTCTTGAATTAACTTCATAACTGGTACTCCAAGGCTGTTAGGAAAAATTGCATCTGTACCATACACAAGCTGGAAGGGTGACATACCAGTGGACTTCTTCAATGTTAATCTGTTAGCCCAAAGTGCATGGTTCATCTTGGTGTGCCAAGACTTCTTGTTGCCTTCCAACAGTTTCTTTATTATGTTCACTAAGCTTTTGTTGGAAGACTTTGCGAGTCCATTACCCTGAGGATAATAGGCTGTGGAGTGTCCCAATGTTATCTGGTACTTGTGACAGAATTCCACCATTTTCTTGCTTCTAAATGCTGCTGCATTATCCGTGATGATCTTGATAGGGCAGCCAAATCTGGAAAGGATATTGGTTTCTATGAACTTTATAATAACTGAATCATTGGCTTGCCTACATGGAATGGCTTCTATCCACTTAGTGAAGTAGTCTGTGGCAGTAAGGATCCACCTATGTTGGGCAGAGGATGGTGGGTGGATTTCTCCTATGAAGTCAAGTCCCCATTGTTGAAAAGGGGTTTCAACAGTAATTGGATGCAGAGGAAGGGGTAGTAATTTTCTCTTGCCCTCGAACAATTGGCATTTATGGCAAGTGGTTGTCAGTTTGTGTACATCAGAAAAAAGAGTAGGCCAATAGAAACCAGCCCTCAAAATTTTGTTGGCTGTTGACTTCCAGTACAAATGGCCTCCACACTCTCCTTCATGGAATTCCTGTTTAATCTTTTCTGCATCAAACTCAGGCAAACATTTAAGCAATATACCACTGGCATTTTTCCAATAAAGACATTTATCAATAATGCAATAGTTTACAGCTTTTAACTTTAGGAATCTTGCCTTTGTTTTAGATAAACCAGGAGGTGTATTTAGATTAAGCAAAACATAAACAATATCAGTATACCAAGGAGAATTCGCAAAATGATCTTCAACAATGGGAGTTGAGAATTCTTCTTGGTTATCCAAAGCATTAATCATATTAATATCAAGAACTTCACAATTTGATTCAGCCATTAACCTAGCTAGACCTTGGACACAGTGAGCTTAGTGGGTTTTAATCTCTAAATCACTGTTCAAGAATAACAATCCACTTACCTCTCTTACCACTACGGATCCTGCGTTAAGATATATTTCTGACAGTTGGGACAAAGGCAATGATGTGTGAGTGAAGGATGTATACCACAGTCCTTTAAAGCTTTTACCAACTGCTGTGTTGTATGCCGCAAAAGCGCTATCGACCTTACTAAGAATGCAATGAGCTGCTCTTGTCCTTGTGGTTTCTTGTAAAGGACGACAACTATAGTGTGTTGCGATGCAAATGAGAAGATATAAAAAATCTTTTTGACGAGACTTATGAGCCAGTGTTTTGGTTAGCGACATTTGCGGCTCAAGATGTCCTTGGGGTCATTTCACATAGCTCCTTTTTTAACATGTTTGTGATATTCCTAAGGAGCTCAGCCAAGTTGGGGATGAACCTTCTCAAAAAGTTAATCTTTCCGATGAAAGACTGCAACTCTTTGATGTTTCGAGGATGAGAGATTTGCAATATAGCCTCAATTCTCATGGGATCTATCTTTATGCCTTCTTCTGAAATGATGTGTCCTAGAAGTTTACCTTCTTGGAGACCAAATAATGTCTTCTTAGGGTTCAAAGATATCCCAAACCTTCTGCACTTCTCGAAAACTTTCCTCAAATGCTCCAAGTGTTCTTCATCTTTTTTTGAGAACACAGTTACATCATCGAGATAGATAATGATGAAGAAGCCCAATTCTTCCGAGAATGCTATGTCCATGGCTCTCTGAAAGGTTGCTCCAGCATTCATTAGACCAAAAGGCATTTTCACATACATGAAAGTGCCCCATGGTGTAGTAAACGCTGTCTTTAATTGATCATCAAGGTGGACTAAGACTTGATTATACCCTGAATAGCCATCCAGCAAAGAAATTCTTTTAGACCCAACCACCCTTTGTAAAATATGATCCATCTTAGGCAAAGGGTAGTTGTCTTTTAATGAAACTTTGTTTAAATTTCTGAAGTCTATACAAAGCCTGATTTCTCCAGTCTTCTTCCTAACAGACACTAGATTAGATACCCACTCAGAATATCTAATAGGGACGATAATTCCGGCATCGTGCATCTTTGTGATTTCCTTCTTCTTCATGCTTTAGCTGAACGGAGGTTGATTCTTTTGTAGTTTTGTTTGAATAGTTTTGGTTTTCTTTAAGAAGGGTTTGAAGGGTTTTGTCTTTCGTGATATTTCAATGTCATAGGATTTAATATCTTCGTAACTCCATGCAAAACAGAAAAACTCTTTCGTGACTCTAAGTAACGAGTTTAATTTGGTGGTAAAGTTTTAGGCACTTTGATCGTCTCGATTTTCCTTCTGCTATGTTCATTCTCCTTGATTTCTACGGCAATTTGGTTTAGGTTTGTTGGCCACATCATTAAAATCAAACAGTTCTTCTAGAGGGGCCAAACCCTTGGGCAAACTATCATCTTTAGAATGCAGAGTTTCCAACTCCTCTGTTTGGTTTCTAAGTTTGCTAGTCTGAAGGTTAATGTTGACAAGCCCAGGAGAAGGTTCTTCCTCACCAAGAAAATTTTCTTCACTGCAGTCTGTATCATAGTCTGAATCTGAACTATGAGGTTTTCAAACTCATTACGAATTACATAGAATGTTGTATTTATACCTCTCCATCAAATACCTTTCAATATTTATTATTATACGGGATGGGCGGTCTGAATTTTATACGAGAGGTGTCATGTACGACGCAAGGCGATTCTAGCAGTAATTAAATTGTGGGCTGCAATGTTTCTTTTCCTTGGGACAAAAGATAAGGTGTACTCCTCAAATGTTTTTAAAAGATCAATGACATCATTCCTGTAGGCCCTAAGTCTGGGGTGATTTGCATTGTACTCCCCATTGATTTTCCTAATGATTAATTTAGAATCCCCATATACATCGATTCTCTTGGCACCTAATTTTTTCAAAAGATGCAAGCCTAAGAGAAGGGATTCATATTCTGATATGTTGTTGGAACACTGAAAGTTTAATTTGCATGAGATAAATTCTGTATGATTATTCTCAGTGTTAGTGATCCAGACACCTGCACCAGCATTTGTTTTGGTGCATGACCCATCAAAATACATAGTCCAGAGAGGCAGATTTTCAGTTTGGTGTCTGGACTTTGCATCATTTGATTCCCCAAGTTTCTCATCGGTTTGAGGACTGTCTTTCTGACCATCAAGTTTTAGGTTCAAAGGATTGATGACTTGCAGTTCGAGACCTGTGTTCAGTTTGCTAGGATCTTCAGACACAATAGATTGTTTTGGCAATTTAGCGTTGTGTTCCTCCTCTTTCATCTCAGCCATGGATTCTGTTGAAATAATTTGTTCTGTGAGTGCTTCATTATTAAACATGATAAAAGAATCAAGGCTCGTGTTTATAGCATAGAGAGGGGAGTTTTGAGGCCGATCCTGACTTGTTACTATGTACTGCATGTGGGATTCCCTATAAAGCTTCCTAGTCTGATTGAAAACAGGGATAGTTGCATAGGTCATATCCATTTGCATGGTCCCCTGTAACTTAGCCCCCCAAGATCGTGATAAAAGCATTCCATACTTTGGGGGGACATCAGCCACAACAACATCCATGACTAAACATTTGGCTGGAATTTGGGCTAAATTAATACAGAGATCTTTAATCAATCCTAGACACTTAACTCTGCTTGAGTCAAAGGAGTACAGATCTTTGTAAGGTCTGGTAATTTCAAGACCCAGGCTTTCCATTACAGCCTTTGGCATTAAATTATGGGAAGCGCCTGAGTCATGCATAGCATTATGCAGAATTTTGTCATGAATGTTTAGGCTTACATAAAAGGGAGGGACAGGACCTTCTTGGAATTTTCCTTCAATCTTTGGACCAAAAATAGCTGCGATTTGGTCATCTGACTCTTTTCGAAATCTTCATTATCTTCAAGTTAAACCCAGTGCAGACTATACACATGCTGGGCAGCTAACTCAGTCAAAGGAACAGAGATTTTGATCTTTGAGATTTCCTGTTCAAGGCTGAAAAGGTTTTGATTCTTCATAGTATTGACTTCAGCCTTGTTTACTGCCACTTTATCAGCAAGAACAGCTTGCTGATTCGATTTATCTACAGTTGGGACAGTTGTTTTACCAGGAGTACTAACCGAGTCGCTAGTACTACTAACGTTTGCACTCTGCTTTTCAATACTTTGAGTGTCTTTCCCTTTACCACAACCAGAATTATCAGCCACTGTTTTGTCTTTTTGTTTGATTGTTCTAGACTTGGTTGCAGTGCTGTTTTGAGAAGGTCTGTCAGAGGTTTTATTGTTGGGGTTTTGTTGATTAGATCTACTTCTGAGTTCATATTCCCTTAAAGGATCTATGACAGCGTTTTCCATGTTCTGATAGCTATTCCCATTATCATTTCTTCTGTCATCATAAGGTGTATAAAGACCTTGTTTATGATCATATTGAACCTCAAAGTCATCATCATCTACCCCAAATAAATTTATATCATCTTCCTCTGTTATTTGATCTGTTTGTTCCACCTCACTTAAAAAATTCTGATGAAAGGGAGGAATGACCAGCTGATCATCTTCCCTGGGTCTGTTTGGAGGCTGATTTCTTCTAAGATTCTGATTATGGTTTTGGTTTCTGTTTTGAGGAGCGCTCTGATTTAAACTTGCTTGCGCCCTCTCTAGAATGCTCATTTTCTTCATCATTTCTTCCATCATTCTTTCCATCTTTGAGTTTGAAGTAGAAGGGGTGGAATCCTCTCTAAAAGATACTCTCTTTTCGGCTTTCATCCTTGCTCTCTTCTCCATGAGGTTGACTTCCACAGAAAGAGCACCTCTTTGCATATCTTCAAGGGTTGCAAAAACTCTTTCTCTGAGTGAATATGTCATGTCTGGATCAAACCCTTCAGGAAATTTGTTTAAGGCTGATCCCTGAGGAGGTTTCAGTTCAGGGGAAAGTGCATTATACACACTGTTGAATCTGGTACAATAAGCTTGTACGCTTTCCCCAGGGTTCCTATGGAGATTTTTATAGTCGGCAAGGACTTGGAGAGGGTTTTTTCTTACTTCCCATTTGTTTAAGAATGTTTAGTGGAAGGCTTGAAGGTCGTTAATACTATGGGGGGTTAAACCTTTAAACCATTTTCTCACTTCTCCCCCCAAACTTTGAGCAAACAATCTGATTTTGACAGATTCATTATCAATTTCATTTCTGTCAAAGTAGTCATTCATCTTGTCCACATGTTGAGATGCTGTTGTGGTATTACTAGCATCATATAACGGAATTTTGGACAGATAATCTTGTGGAAGATTGACTAATGGTACAGGAAGGACTAAGGGAGCATACCATGCTGCCATGATATGCGGTGGGGGTGGATTTACAAGAGGAGGTGTGGGTTGGAGTGGAGTGGTTTGAACAGTGGAGGAAAGATGAACAGAAATGGATGGAACAGCAGTAGATCTCCGAGCTGATCTCGGATAAGAAACACCTAGATTATGTAAGAAATGTAAATCAGGAGGTGTTGATTCTCTATTCCCAAGAGTTTCACTTGTTTCGGGAGATGAAAGTGTAGGCTCAGAATCTAACTGATCTAAATCACCAAATGACCTAGTTCTGAATGGGTTTAATAAATCAATTTGTGATTCATGAAGAGCTGAAAGGTTTTCAGGGACTGAATTAGCTCTCAGGGGTGGTCTGAAAATAGTTGAAAATTGTATCTTAGGAGACCTCCTAAGGATTGCTTCTGGATTATCAACTATCTCTGGTGGATCGGGGTCAGGATGGGCTCTAGTGTGAATCTTTTTAGGAGCCACAATGTTTGTATGTTTAGACCCAACTAAACAGGAAAAGTTCAACCAGATATGACAATCTTTAAGAGGTTAACCAATCTGTTTTACAATTTTCAAATCCTACAGCCCTCTAACTGAGTTTGAATGATTTTATAATGATAAGGGTTCTTCCCAGTGGAGTCTTAAGGTCTGTTCAGGATGGTGGAGTCGCCGGGTGGAAGGTTCAGAGTGTTTTCAAAGGAGTACACTGTCCACCACAGTGTTTGTGAAACATTCCTTTTCAAGGATATCTCAAAACACAACAAACTCTAACCAGAGATTGACTGGGAGGGCATTCACCAGTTATGTCACCCCTAAAAGAGGATGAGATCCAGAGGCTACCTGGCCCTTTCCAGAATCTGTCTAAGAGTATAGGGTAAAACACATCAAAGACGTATACAAGATATCAAAACTAGTGTTTTACTACCAATCTGAAATGTTTTTGGTATTTTCTGAATTTCTTTTATTTGTGGTTTTAGAAGAGTATCTTAACTCTGCCTCAAAACTTAGCTACGATTATGAAACAAAGACAATCTATCCTTATGGCTAAGCTAGCTGATTTTCCAAGGTTAGATTAAAACTAAAAAGAATCCTAGGGCTGACCTAGTTTGTCACTGATTCAATTTGATCTTCATCTTAATTACCATTTTCTTGGTAATGCTCGAAAAGGTTGCTTTTGACTCTCAAGGTTTTATAGAGATTCGGGGTTCGGTCCCCAGCGGAGTCGCCAGAAATGTTAGGTCTTTGTAACAAGAAAGATTGGCAAAGTCCGATCACAGAGTTAACATTATTTCAACCAACTTTGGGATTCTAGGATCTAGCCCTCCTGAATCCGGAGAGGGATCTCTCCAATATGTACAAAGATGGATATTGTCTTTGAATTTTAGGGTGATGATATTAGGCTAGTTATGAAGGTCAAGGGTTTTGTTTGGTTTTCTTGGATGGTTGAACATAGTTGCTGTCTGAGGCGGAAAGATCTATATGCAAATAGGTTCAAAGGTGAGAAGTTGCAAGCAGACAAAATAGCTTTGATTCTAAAGAAAGATGAGGGCAAGTTTTCAATCCATTGGGCTATGGAGTCATAAGAGAATTTAATTGAAGCATCCAGGTTCAAGAGTAATCTATGGGGCAAGTCATCTAGGCCTAAGGATCTTTTTAAAGTTTGATTTATGGAATGGGGTGATACAACAAGAAAGGGGTCGGGATGCGAACAAGGCGGCCCGAGGATGCGGTAGTACTTTCAAAAACTAACTTCGACCCGGCCCGGACGCAAGAGAAAACATAGGATAGAAGCAAACTGGGATCTGGTAAGTACTTTGAAACTATCCGACCTTTGACATTACCGCTTCTAATAGAACATAGTTAAAAACAAGGAAACTTGAAAGCGCTTTGGAGCGGCTGGTAGAGGCTGGGGACTCACCACTGATCCTCTCCTAGTTCTTCTGTACTTTCTTCCAAGACAATCACCAAGATAACACGGAATATTTGAGGATACGGCCAGTACTTTTAAACTAGGTGACTTGCACATCCTAAAGAAACGGACAGTAGTTGAGCAAACAAGAAAGGGACTCGGGGCTGTACAATTTCTCAATTCATTCCTTGCGGCATACGCCAAAGTAACATTTAAAAATAACATTCAGCAGTGATGAAAAGATGAGGGAACGCCAGCATCTCTATGCTTAGACTGAATGAAATCATTTCTAAATAACACAATTAGAAGAAAACATTGGGATAAAAATTTTTCAGCCAGAGAAGGTCACTGATATACAACAAGCTCTAACACTATTTAAACTGTTCTTTACAGTGGAAAATGAAATAAATTGAAAACTGAAATAAAATGACAAGTTACAGTGAGAATAACATCACCATCAGCATATACCAGGATCCCATAAATCAGCTTGTATTGATTGCTTCAAACCGGTTACAATCTTCAAATCCAATGTTTTAATCCATCTTTTTTCACAATCGCTATTTGTTACAAGAAGAGCTCGAGCCTATGAAACCACTGTTCACAGGTCAAGAGTTTTCACTACAAAAAACAGCTACAACACTTGACCACAATTACATTGACAACGATAATCCCACAACTCCATCATCTTCTTCGGATTTTTATATGAAGGATGAGGAGGTGAGGTCTAATAAAGATCTCAATACAATTAGTAGAGAAATTAATGTCTTCACGGCACAGGAGGCTGCGATGAAGAATTTACACGGGTGTTACTCACTACCTTGCGTTGCGTATGTATGAAAATGGCTAGAAAGAGGCTTTTGTTGACCTTTGAGGCTGTAACGTCTTCAGCTGAGGTTACTGCGAACGTTACTGTCATTAAATAGAATAGGTAATAACTGTGGTTGTTCCGAGGCATAATATCTGATCTTGTTCAATAAATTCATCCTCTGATTGAGCATTCTGAGGCAATAGGTGGCACTGCGGTGGTTGAGGAATCAATTTGCCTCAAAGTATGGCGGTGGAGGCAACGTCTGATGAACACTTTTAGGTTTTGCTTTAATCTGTGCGTGAAGCCGGGGATTAGGCTTTTGATAACCGTCTTAGCCATAATCCCCGCCAATCTATCTATAAAACTGCTGCTATGGTTCATTCTGTCTTCAAAATCTGATACTCTTCCCTGCGGTCGATTCTCTGGATTAACCAGAAGGACGGGAGTCGTCACCCTCATTCTTCATATTTTCATTAAAATACGATGAATAAACCTTAAAACCTGCAAAATACAATAAAAATGAGAAAATCCTGCATTATATGGACAGACTGCATCGGAGGACGTGCGAGAAAAATGGAGCAATCAGAGCCATTGATCGTATTGCGATCAACGGTCGGGAGCATTTCTGAAAAGTCAGCGGAGAAAAAGTGAACTTGTACCATGGAATCGGGAGAATGAATGAGAGCCGTCGATCTGCGGAGATCGACGGCGGAGATCGACTTTCAGACGCACCGGGGGAAGATTCTACAGGTGGGGAAATCCATTAAAAGTCGAGCAGAGAAGGAGATTCGCAACCGTCGGATGGGAAGGCCCGGATCTGACGGCAGAGATTAATCCCGCTGCGGGGTGATGGGACGACAGATAACGCGTGGGAAAAGTGGAAGGAAGGCGGTTTTGGGAATGAGGTGGAGGACACGCGTCGGCCAGCGTGTGGAATCGCTGGCCGACGGGCAAAACCAGCTTTACGCAGAAAGCGGTGCGGGATGAAACCGGTGGAAACAGGAAACCACGCGGGAAGGGGGGTCCACCAGGTGGGGGCTCGTTCCACTCCGTCAGATCTGGGGAGCAGATCGATGGCTCTGGTTGATCGCGAAATGTAAACACGTGATTTAAAATTTCCCAGGTGAAACTTTAGAAATGTGGGTTTTTGGTTTTTCAAAGGAAAAATGTGGCGGAGAAGGGTTATTTTTTGATTAAGCGCCTAAAGGCTGGACCGTTGGTTCCAGCGCTCGAATATGTGGAGAAAGACGGGCAGGGGCTTAGCCCGAGGGGGCTGAAGAACCAGCGTATAGAAAATAGGCGTTTTTATATAATTTTCAATGATTTTTTGAAGAAGAAAAAGGTTCCGATAGGCTAAAAAATAGGTTTTCAACCTTAGGAAATGAGATTATTGAAGGGGTAAGGAATATAACAGGCTTTGGTGGGGTTTTTATGGATGAAAGGAAATTGAAGAAGTGAAGGTAGGATGGAAGCAGGGGAGGGGAAAAAGGAGGAGGATGCAGCAATACTTGACTAGGATTTTCATGGAATGTCAGAGGCAGAGAGGAGGAAAAGTATGAAGAACCAACCAGTAGTTTATGATCTTACCAACAGACTTCAAGCACCAACAATTTTAGGCCTGAATTTGTTTCTTGAAGGCTGCAAAGAATATTTAGCCACCAGCTGATATAATTGAAAAATATGGGTGGCTAACATTATGGACTCCCAAGATAACCCAGAAAGGATTTTCCAGATCTACAACTTTGGAAAATCACCTCCCTAGGATTTGATCCTTGATATGCTAGGAAATATAGATCTAAAGCTATATTTGTCAAATAGATGGCTAAAATATGTTGCAAGATCAGATCTAAGCTTGAAGGGTTGATCCCTTCTTCAGATCTACAAGCTAGAAGCTCTAGATTTAGCTTCTCAATCCTCCAAAAAAGATTGTAGCTGCTGCAACACAACTGCCAATAGAAACTGTGCTGTGAGGGAAAAAGAGGCCTCTTTCCTGCTGAAAAATACTTCAATAAACTCTAGGCTAATGGTAAGACTGATGGAAATGTGAGGGGATGATCCCTCACAGGATTACTAGCTGAAATGCTAGTAACTTCCTTCCTCCTTTTTGATCTGCAAATGAGACAACGTAATTCCTGAAGGAAATATTGCTGCTAAGAGGTAAATAAATTTTTGCTTGATGCCAAATCTAAAATTAAGATTTGGTAAGCTGATCTATAAGCCCAAGTTGATAGGAATAAACCCTCACCAATTCTCCAGCTGAAGTATTGAAGACAACTTCCTCCTTCCAAACTGATTTTCAGAAATCTGCAATTTCTGAATATGTATTTTCTGCAGAAAGTAGGAAAACGGATGTGGCACCAATGCCTGATTTAGAATGAACTACAATAATCTTTCTAGATCTACTCTAAGAAAGAGGTGGGATTCCCGACAAGGAACACCCTATGCTAAAAAACACTTGCAATCTTTGCTAAACAGCCTGAGAAAGTAATGGAATGTCACATGACAATTCCAGATCTGAAAATATCTTTACATCAAGAACAATCATCATGCCTCCATCCGTGTCTTCATATTCTTTATATAATGTTTGAGCCTTTCCAAGCCTTGGCCCTCATCCATACTGTGCAGTGCATGTGGACAAGATCCTTCAAGTTTGACTGCACTATTTGACCAAATCAACCATCATGTATAGGTGTAAAGTACACCCTCTCCATCAGGTCTGCTTTGTTTGCACAACATCCTCCATCACTTTATCATGAATGGCCCATGATATTTTGTTTGACATCTTCAAGATCTTAGTTGACTAAATCAACGTTTTGTTTCATCTCTTCAAGATCTTGGATGACTGTGTCAACCTCCATGATCTATCTAATTAATGAGACATGTTCTCCAATTTCATTCACATTAGTAGTTTCTCAACCACCTTATTATGCAGATCTAGGCTTAATTAATCCACATTCACACACACAAAAGTGGATATTTATTCATACTGAGGATTATGGGTCCCTCCACCCTTTTATTTACTTAACTCATTAAGAAAATCAAGAACTCTAATAATCCAAATATGATGTGAAAATTTGGGAATATTACATTACCTCCCTAGAATGCTGCTTGATCTTAAATATATAATATATAAATTTAATCACATATCTACAACAACCCAAAACATGAGAATATGCTTCATTACTGTGAGGCAATGTAAAACTTTGAGGTAGTGCTGAGTGAAATGTTTTTATCCCCATACTTAACCATAGGGAACTCTTCAACTAAATCACACCCATTTTTCTATAAGTTACAGGGAGTATCTTTTGTGGGACAGTACTTTGAACCCACTATTATTTTCCTTATACAAACCTAACCAATTCACCAATTCACCTTACAAATTACATCACCTATGCTCCACACTTACTATAATCGACCTACAATATAGCAGTGTTAATACTGAATAGGTGTTCGGATACTGACTGCATTCACTAGCGATCAGTAACCAACCCTTGCTGCTTACATATTATTACTTGTACCACTATCGTGCTCTTTTCTGATCAGAATTACCACCAACCATACAACATTGATTCATGAAGACAACAAACCAACATTGTCAGGAGAGACATCAATTGTAGACAACATTGATAGAACCCTAAAGACAAGGAGGAAGGAATAGTCGGATTTTTGTTCAAGAGAGAAGTTGTGGGTTCAGTCATTTAGGAAGTGAAATGTGAGGGCAATAAAAAATGAAAGAGATGCCATCAAATAATGTTACTTTCTTTGATTATTGGTTTATTATAGAGTTTTTAGGTGGTAAAACATAAATCCCTTTCAACTAATACAAAATTTTCAAATGATATCTAAAGTGAAAAGTGCTAAACTTGAAATAGGTTGAAAATGAGCTAAAATGATCATTAAGAAGATTGAGAAATGGATTGGAACAACCCATTAAACAAGTAATAAAAACAGGTAATAAAACTTGCACACAATTTTATCTATTTCTAAAGAATTAAGACAATTATCTACTTTGAAAGAATTAAGACAAAAGCAACCCAAATAAAAATTTGAGAATTTAATCATACTTTCATAAAGTATAAAATAAATAAAAGATAAATAAAATAAAAATAAATAGGTTGTTCTTAATTATTTTTATTTGAAATTAGTATTTTTTAAATTTGTTCTTTGTTCTAACTTTTTCCGATCCTTGAGATTATTGCTTCAGTTATTTGGTCTCGAATGGTTCATAAATTATTTTCTATCACCTTCGTTTCTCTAAAAAGATCTCACATTATTCAACATTTGCTTGGTTTCGACGACTAGTTTCGAAGTCGTATCTGCTTGGGTTGCTCTTTTTGTTTTGACAATTCAATTTATGTCCAAATAAATTTATATACATGTCTATTTATAAATAAACTTAAATTATTTTGCTAATTTTAAAATTATATAACATATTAATTATATATATATATATATATATAATAAATTTTTAATATATAAAAGTTAACATATACATATAAATAAACAAATTTTAATATTAAAATTTAATAAATATTAATATACCACATTCATATATATAAATTCATACATAATACAATACCATGTGACATAAATAAAATAACATAATTTAACACCCTTGGAAATATATATAATACAAAAGTATAATATGTAACATAATACGTGTATTATATATGATTGGGTATATATGAGACTTATATTTAAGTCATTTCACACTGCGAATTAAATTGTAACACATAATTAACATAACACATATCATGTATGTTTTATTTAACATGTAGTTTATAAGGAGGTAAATGAAAAAACACTAATAACAACTAACTGAAACAAGTGATTTGAGGATTATAATAATATTAATGAATTTATTGAAAGTTACTTTTGATATTATTTATGGTATTCAAGAGGTTTTGAGTAGATTATGGTAGATTGAATCATTCTAATGCTTCATTTCTTGATAGAGGATTTTCTATTCAATATGATCAATATGAGCCTTTCCTCCTTCGTACGCCAACTTATTTCATCGAATAATAAGTCAGGATTTTTGTCTCTTATTCACAACTCCTTCCAACTCCTTTGAATATTTATTACCTGGACGATAGTGGAATGAGCCTCTAGCCAACCCTGTCATCAATTTATTACTTCTTTGGACCATCCAATATTTCTTTCTCCCCCCTTCTTCTCGGCGGATCTCGATCAACCACCTTTATTTCTCTCCTCTCTGCCCACCAGCAGGGGAAGGAATTATTCTTCTAAATATCTAGGACACCGTGCTTTGGAAATCAGTATTTTATATACGTACCCTCGTCTTTCCTAAGTTGGGGGAAGGATTTTGGGACAAATTATCATGTACAAGAACACTACTTAAAACATTTGGGTGGTTTTGAAAGAATAGGTTTCTCTCATCCAATGATTCTCAAGCTTCGTCTATACCATGGGTAATTTTTTAAAGTTTGGATTTTGTTAAAAGGTCAACTTGGTTTATTACTTTGTTGTCCCTACAATATAGTTGCATGCCACACACTGACCCATAACTCATTAGGGGCGTAGTAATTGTATTTAGCATGGTTTTAGATTTGAATGTAATGTAATGTTCTGAGCATGAAATCAATACAAAAACTAGAGAAAATTGTATTTAGCAAATGAATGTAAACCGTGTAAATTAATCATCTTCTTTATTTACAATCACAAATGAATGTAAACTGTGTAAATTAATAATCTTCTTTTATTACAATCACAGAAGTGGATTCTACCAGGTTTTCTTAATATTGTACATAGTAAAATGAATAATAGTTTTTGTTTGTCTTTGGATTTTTTTTAGTCTTTATGAGATAATATAACCAACACCATGAACTATTTTGACTGATTTCCATGTTCATAATAGTGATTGCATTTATTATTCGGCTTTGCTAATTGAATACTGAAGAGTTTCACCAAACAAGTTGTTTTTCTTAATCTACATATTTCAAAAATGGAAATGGTGTATATTGTGTTATAAAAGGCTCATATGGAATATTTTGTTTTATCCCTCCTATTTTTTTAGATCTCATGATTAAGTTACTCTCAAGGAAATGAAAGTTGATTGGCATCTTGCCTAGACAACAAGGTTGGGTTTAAGTTGAGGTTAATATGTTTCCTTTCATTTTTTACAAGATTTAAAATGATTTATGTGTATAGATCAACATATTTATTTCATCATTCAGTAAACTCAATTTCCTTACACATAATATTCTTGTTGTTTCATAGAATTGAATGCATTTCATTATTGAATTGAATAAATTAACAACCAAATTTTCAATTGTTTCTAAGTTTTACATACTCCTAGCCATACACTTATCAACGTGGATTTCAAACAAGTCACATCTAATCCACAAGTCGCATCTATCACATTTTATAGAATTTCCTCTAAATTTAGTAGTCTTCCATACATTAAGAGACCATATCAAATGTTGATCTTCATGCTCAATTATCATGTCTTCAACTTGCAGATTCTAAACTTAAAATAAAGGCGTGCTTATGCAACAAGGCATATTCCCGCAACTTTCTCTTCCTATAATAATATGAAAGCATGAATCAAATTTACTAAAAATAAATAAAATTCATGCATACCTCTTTCTTCAGCTAGACATATATTCCAAAATTGCTTCTTATATCGAAGATGAGACTTCCTCCATGCTGAATTGTACCAGCAAACTGTTAGCAAACTTGCTCTCAAAATATGAAAGTATAGAATATTCCTACAATGTCATCATGATTCTTCTTCTACAAATTGAATAATTTCTCATTATTTCTGTCTTGTAGAGTATCTTTGATATCTTCTCTTTCTATTACATGATAGAAAGCGTTGATGCATGCATTGGTCCTACTGCTAGATGACTTCTTTTATGAATACCTAAATTCTTCATATTCAGATGCTCCTATATATGATGCCAAAATTAATACTTCTACATGATCCACTCTCCAAACTGCAAACCTCATTATGATGGAGCTAATATAAGAGATCCTTGGGATCTTCAACCTTAGCCTTCTTTTCAGGTTCTTTTCCTTATTCAACTATGTGAGCTCCATCCCTTTCCTTTAAGGATTCTTAGGAAAGTCTCTCTTGAAGTGTCCATAATAATTACATTCAAATAATTTTTTTTTGGATATATTTATCTTCTTTTGA
Source organism: Pinus albicaulis (assembly GCA_034641835.2). Lineage (NCBI taxonomy): Eukaryota > Viridiplantae > Streptophyta > Pinopsida > Pinales > Pinaceae > Pinus > Pinus albicaulis. The sequence goes on along the minus strand of CM076583.1, from coordinate 657,651,934 downwards.
TGAGGTTTCAACTTCCCAAATTTCCTTTTCTTAAACTTTTTTACATTAGCAGAAAAGTCATGGTACTTACCATTGGGATAGATGTTGTCCTTTTCCTTAAATTTAGTCTCTTCCAAGATGCATTGAGACTAAAAATAATATTTGAGTGTCTTTGCATGAGTAGATACTAGTCATAAAAGTGTTCCATTATGGAGGTAGAGCATTGAGCACACAGGCTGTCAATTTTTCATCTGAAACAATTTGTACAAGAGCTTGGAGTTGATCCCTGAACTGAGATGTCTTCACGAGGTATGAGGAGATGTCTTCATCAAAGGATAGCCTTTCCTTGCACAAGCGATTCCTCAAATATATCATCTGTCTTGAAGAGCTTACTGCATATAGCTTATTCAACCTATCATAGATGTCTTTTTCCTTATCCAATTCTACAACAAATGGAATAAGGTTATCCGTGATTGATTCAATAAGGATTATTTGATCCCTTGTTTCATCCTTGAAGTATTTTCTCCATTATTTGGTATTTCTCTTATCTAGTTCTACAACTTTTCCTAGAACATGGTACATGACATCATTTTATATTAGGATAAGATCTATCATGTTCTCCCATGCTTGGAAGTTGGATGTCCCATCAAGCTTATTACTTTCTTTGCATAATGAAGACATAATATTAGATGCTTGAGACATAGAGAGCAATACAAAACTTACATTAATTTTATGATTCCTTTAAGGTTCACTTCAATTGTAGGCTTGTTTTAAATGGTCCCAAGACTAAGATTCCAAGGTGCTAGTCCTTTTGTCTTCTAGTTAGGGTACATTGTAGTTACCACTAGAGTCTTTCTAACTCAACCTTTTTCTATTCGAAATAATTATGGATTCCTTCTCATCAATAAATATGTAATTCACTGCTTTAAAAATATATTTGGCACTTATCTTAAAGTTATTAATCTGTGCAAATATTGTGCAACTTCGGCCCTCTAGTTAGGGCTTACAACAACCACTAAAAAAATCTTAAGAATAGGCTTAAAATTCCACTCCAACCTATGATCTCCTTTTAATTTCCAGTTCGATTCTTCCCTAGCTTGAAGTTCTGCTTCTAATCCATTGTATGCCTTCCAAACTTAAGCCTACACAACTTACCTTTCTTGACAAGTGAGACAGAACCTTCGACCTAGGTTAGGCCTCTTCTTGGGCTACCTCTAGAGGTTTCTAGGCCTCTTCAAATACTCCAGAACCCTCGAATTTGTAGAAAAAAGTTTCATATTTGTTAGCTGTTTTTCTAGCCTTATACTAGCCCTCAAACCCTCCCGAGGTATATCTGACAAAAAAATCGATCTTGTTCACATAGGTATTCGAGTGCCCAAACTTGCCTTTGATCCCACGTTCAACCTTATGCTCTTACTTTGCTTCGATCTTGATTAATTCAGCCTTAAAAGAATTCACAAATAACCTATTATTCTTGACTTGGAAACCCTTTTGAATTCAAACAACAAAGATCTTCCAGCTGGCTATGACCTTGACCTTAGCTCTAGTACCATGTTGATAAATTTATTATCGAAACAAGAACACAAAATTCTCTTGTCTTGACAAATTACTTGTGATTTTCATTTATATTTTCTTCTTTAGTATTATTATTATTATGTTTTTATCATCAAATAATTTTCCAAACATTGTATATCACAAAAAATAAAGAATGACACAAGATATAGGCTCCAAGCCATGGTAAAATCCCTCTAAGGGGAAAACCCAAAAAAAACATTTTCTTATAGAATCAATTCAAATAAGACTTCCAATACTCAAGACTACAACAAGACATCCTCCAAGAACCAAGCCACCAATAAAAGGTGTGTTCTCTAAGACAAAATAGTCTCTCTAACGACAACAAACCAAAATATCTTCAAATCAAGGCTAGACTAGCCTTTCGACGTCTGAAAAAATATTTGCTACTTTTCCTGCAATTCTCAAAATTGTAGAGTATCCAAAAACTGTAATTACTTCGCATGTGTGACCTGTAATAGAAATAATTTCAAAGATAAAACATCGTTAGGGTTTATTTCTCCTTTGTTAGGGTTTTCTTTTCCTTCCAAGGCCTTCTCACATCATTTCCAATTACATATCGAATGTGAGATGTGTGTATCAAATGTGGTTGAAGTTCCTCATTTAAATAGCATTTCTAAGAGGTTCAAATAGCCCTCTCTAGGTTGACTTCATCATAGCTGGAAGAATTGTCCTTGGGAGTTCTCTAGACTATTCTATAGACAAAATAATAATTATTTTCTTGATACAAGTGCCCAATAGGGTCTTTTGAAAAATTTGACTCTTTGACCTATGTAAGTCCTAGAAACATTAATATAATGCTTGACCTAATTGAAAAAACATTTTGACATGAACTCATGCTTTAAAAAATAATCTTATTTTTCATATTTTAATATGGATATGAGTCAAATGACAATTATGAATACTGAAACTAGTTACATTTTCCAACATCCTCAACATGATCTTGTGATTCTTGTTTGATTGTGCATAGTTGTATCATTACTTGTGATTCAAGTTTTGAAAATATTTGATTACATATTGATCTCCAGTTAGTTCAATATGAAATATCAGTTTCTTTTTCAGGCAACAAAAGGGAAGAAAGGAAGATGATATAAATCTATCAAAGAAGATAAACTCATGAATTATATCATAATATTAATGAAAGGACATTGTGGAAAAAATTCATCATAATGAAAATGTTTTTGATCCTTTTGAATTAAAAATAATATGAACTTGTACCACTCTGTTTTTGTACCTGATTTTTTGCTTGAAGCATGCTTCGTGCTGAAAAAAGTTCTTGTTCTTTCATATCAGAAGTCCTAGGCTAAGAGAGTGCTCTGGTTTATTAATATTGCAAGTATGGGAAAAGAAAGACCAACCTTAAACATATGGAAGAACCATTGCTTAAATATAGGATGCACCCCCTAAATGCTAATTGGATCAATGGTTACTTTTCCTCCATTTAACATCAGTTAAGCAGATAAATCCCTTCCATGATTCAAATCGATCCCCGAGATTTAATAAGAATACCCTTTATTACATATCCACATCCTACATGTTCAGCGAGACAGAGAAGTTTGTATTTGTCTATTATTTATTTACAAGGCCTTAATTTCAGTTAACATGGCCAACATCCACATTATTGAATTGATTACATCGTGCAATCTAATGGCATTAAATTTGCACAAATAAAACATATTTGAAATACTGTGAACTTCCAATGGCCACAATTCTGTCATATTATTTACCTTCACGATCCACAACCACTCATTTCATTAGGAATGGAAAGTACCATACAATGGGAAAGCAAGATGTGGGGTGCATAGTGCATGTTTGGTCCATGCTCTTCCATGATGGACATCGAAATTGGAGGTGGTTTAATATTTTCTGCTAGACCTTGTTTGAATGTTTGAAAGACATTCTTCCTCGAAGTGTTGGATAATTATGGAGCTTGGTGACTTCATGTTGTTGATGCATGAAGGGATTTTGTGTGCTTGGAGTAGATTTGGGTATTTCACAATGAGAAAAAACTCCCAAAATGACCATGAGCACATAAACTCCCTTGACATGTGAACTCTTGGGTTGAGGGAGTGTATATGTAGGTGTGGGAGTCCTTAAGGCGACACATTACCTTGGATATGTATTTTCCTTAAGGAGATAAATGACCTTGGAGATGCATTGGAGCTTAGGACCTTTCGACCTTGGGGAGTAGTGCTCATGCCATGGAGACCTTGCTTGTTAATCACTCTCGCCTTTGATCCTGACACACGTCACTTAGAGTAGAGTGCTTCACATGGGTGGAGCTATTTGTGTCTTGCAATTTTTATTGTAGTGGACTAGGTCCACTTGTTATTGTAAATCCCCTTTATCTCTCATATAAATAGAGGAAGGAGTGTGTTGTTATTCTAGTCAACCATGCACTTGTGAAAATTGCTTTTCATACTTGGGTTAGGGATGTACGAGAAGTGCTACTCCCTCCCTCCCTCCCTCTCTCTCTCTCTCTCTCTCTATCTATCTATCTCTATCTCTCTCTCTCTCATTCAATATTCTTTGTACTTTATGTGCTTTTTCTTTAAGTTGCTAGGATTGCTTGGAGCATTCACCAGAAAACTTCATATATATATATAAAGAAGAATGAAACCCATGAACACAATCACAACCTATCATATAATTCTTCATTCTTTTGAAACCCCTAGATTGGGAAAATGAATAGAAACCCTAACTCCACCAAAGATACTCCAACAATATAAAATCACCATGAGAAAAATTTCCATGTTAGAGTATCTTTGGTGGAGCCACTATAAACCCTAAGTTATTTTGGAATTGTGTTATTTCATATTTGACTTCCAGCTTACCACTACCTTGGAAACCTTGTCACTCCCATGAATTATGTTATTTAAAATATTTGACTTATAGATTTCCATAAATACAAAGTCCTCAATAAGGTAGTTGAGCGCTTCCAAATTCATAGTTAGATCATATTCCAAGAATATATATATTTTTTGAATTGATCAACAATTGTCTCACGAATTAAAATCACGTCACACCCGACAAACGAACTTGGTTGGAGAGGATATTAATTTATCATCTCAAGTTCCTGAGATAGACCAAGCAACATGTGTATAATCATACTCAATCACTAAGGATTTTGGATAATTTATCTCTTTATTGGACTCAAACTTTCTCAATTAGCAACAAATAATGATTGTTAAAATGATTCAATACAAACTTCCATTTATATTTTTATGACTATTTACAATTATCACAAGTCACTATTAGTGGCTTGCTTGTCATTCCAAGCACTATCATAATTTTAAAAGCACATAATTACTATCCTCGTGAACTTGTGATTCCTCTCTTACTATATACATTCAAGGAAAATTGTTGGGTTCTGACATGTCCCTAGTTTAGATTTTCATTATTTTCATAAAATTCTTATGCCTTCCACATGAAGAAGAGGAGAAAAAATATGACATGCGTACAAAATTTGTTGGCACAATGCTTTGAGATATTTCATTCAACTTGGAGTTTTATTTATCCATGATCGAATTGACTTTTTTCCCCAACCACACATCACAATATTCTTATTTCTAAATTTTGGATATTCTCTTACACATTTTCTTACATCTATGACACTCCAATTTTCCAATTAGAAATAGCTAAAGATTTGTGTAACTTCCATCTTACTTATGCATGAAAAAAATCTCATGAACACACACATACCACTTTATCTTTTATGCTCTATTTAATTACATGAACTGGACCAGCCATCAAATGGTTAACCTAAAAAATGTGAATTCAATCAAATCTACATAAAAACCAGGTCAAAAAACTAGTTGTCCAAAAATACATAAATGATTCAAATTTAGGAAAAAACATATATATTAATGTGCATCCATATGAATCAAAACCATTATACAAAAATCTTTCCATTTAACTTGATTTTTCTTGGGCACATATTTGGAGGTTTCCCAACATGAAATTCCTAAAGAATATGTTGTCCTAAGCCTAA